>JAZAYU010000010.1:12275267-12875267 GCA_038501625.1 Corbicula japonica
GTTGCTTTGAGCTGGATCTTGGAGGGAAGAACATGGGTTTTGTGTGTAACACCTTGTTAATATAATTTATGGAGGCAAGGGTTGCAGAGCCTTTCAGTCTTCTTTATTTATAATATAAGAGCTTTTATTATAATACACAATTATAAAAACAATTCATAACAGAAAATTTGTAAATGCAATCTTTAATAAAATAGAACAATTTTTTTCTTTCAAATTTATTTTTCCCTGACTTTTCACTGACTTTTCAGGATTTTTATTTTTCACTGACCAATTTTCAAAATTCCCTGACAATTCCCTGACCTTGAAAAAAAAATCGAATTTCCCTGACTTTTCAAGTCCGCTGGCAACCCTGCCTGTGGTTTCAGACAAGATGATTTTTAAAGTTTGTCCTATATAAGTCTATGCAAAATGAAGTGACCCCTGGGGCGGGGCCAATTTTGACCCCAGGGAAATAATTTGAACAATCTTTGTAGAGTTCCACTAGAGGATGCTAAATGCCAAATATCTAAGCTCTAGGCCTTGTGGTTTCGGACAAGAAGATTTTTAAAGTTTTTCCTATATAAGTCTATGTAAAATGAAGTGACCCCTGGGGCAGGGCCAATTTTGACCCCAGGGAAATAATTTGAACAATCTTTGTAGAGTTCCACCAGAGGGTTCTAAATGCCAAATATCTAAGCTCTAGGCCTTGTGGTTTCAGACAAGATTTTTAAAGTTTGTCCTATATAAGTCTATGCAAAATGAAGTGACCCCTGGGGCGGGGCCAATTTTGACCCTAGGGAAATAATTTGAACAATCTTTGTAGAGTTCCACTAGAGGATGCTAAATGCCAAATATCTAAGCTCTAGGCCTTGTGGTTTCAGACAAGAAGATTTTTAAAGTTTTTCCTATATAAGTCTATGTAAAATGAAGTGAACCCTGGGGCGGGGCCAATTTTGACCAGGAAAATAATTTGAACAAACTTTGTAGAGTTCCACTAGAGGATGCTAAATGCCAAATATCTAAGCTCTAGGCCTTGTGGTTTCAGACAAGACGATTTTTAAAGTTTTTCCTTTCGGTTGCCATGGCAACCAGAGTTCTGCATGGAATGGATTTCTTTGAACAACTTTGGAAGAGCTTCATGCAAGGAACATCCGTGGCAAGTTTCATCAACTCTGGCCCAGGGGTTTAAGAGGAGATGTTGTTTAAAGCAAAAATTGACGACGCACGACGGACACAGGGCGATCCTAAAAGCTCACCATGAGCACAAGTGCTCAGGTGAGCTAAAAACTAGATTGCTGTGAACTGAATGTTGGAAAACAGATTTTGTACATGAGATGTTCACATTATGATAGTCACTTCTGCCAATTATTTTAAAATCCAACCATAGATGAAAATATATGGGCAAAGACACAAACTATAATCAGTAAGGCCTGTATAGCAGAAATTACTAAGTTCAGAGTGTTGCTTTGAGCTGGATCTTGGAGGGAAGAACATGGGTTTTGTGTGTAACACCTTGTTATTATAATTTCTGGAGGCAAGGGCTGCAGAGCCTTTCAGTCTTCAGGCATTTTTTTTAATATAAGAACTTTTATTATAATACACAATTATATAAAAAATCATAACAGAAAATTTGTAAATGCAATCTTTAATAAAATAGAACAATTTTTTTCTTTCAAATTTACTTTTCCCTGACTTTTCACTAACTTTTCAGGACTTCTATTTTTCACTGACCAATTTTCAAAATTCCCTGACAATTCCCTGACCTTGAAAAAAAATCAAATTTCCCTGACTTTTCAAGTCTGCTGGCAACCCTGCATGATCGCTAAATATAGAATGTAATTTTGTATAGGGATTTCTTCAGCGGATTGTTTTCAGGTCTGGTAAAATGGTAAAATTAACCGAAAACTTCCTCCTGGAGGGTTTGAAATGTAGAGTTTAGTGAAAAGTACACGTAAGTGTTACATAGATCGATCTGTTTACGATTTTACCGAGTACACCTGCTCGACCCTGCGCATCTCCCTTTAACAAGGTTTTTCCATATTTGGGCTGTGTGACCTAGTTTTTTACCCAGGTTAACTATATTTGAACTTCGGCTAAAAATCAACCGAACAACCTTTCTGGCAAATTGCCAGGATATTTGGTCTGAAACAGTAGCCTCCATAGCATTAACAAGATTTTTTCTATTTTTAGGTCATGTGACCTAGTTTTTGACCCCAGATGACCCATATTCGAACTCAACTGAGTAATTACTGGGACACACGTTCTGACCAAGTTTCGTGACAATCAGAGCAAAAATGTGACCACTAGAGTGTTAACAAGAAAATTCTAGTTTTAGTAACAGTGACCTTGACCTTGGACCAACAGGCATGGGTATGGTATGTGATAAACCGCCTGTCATGTTGAACATTTGTGCAAAGTTATTTTGAAATCCAATGAGAAATAAACAATTTACAGCCTGCACAAGATTTTTCTATTTTTAGCAACAGTGACCTAGTTTTTGACCTCAGATGACCGATATTCGAACTAGTCCAAGTAATTACTGGGACACTCGTCCTGACCAAGTTTGGTGACAATCGGAGCAAAAATGTGGCCACTAGAGTGTTCACAAGAAAATTCTATTTTTAGTAACAGTGACCTTGACCTTGGATCAACAGGCATGGGTATGGTAAGTGACAAACCGGCTTGTCATGGTGAACATTTGTGCAAAGTTATTTTGAAATCCAATGAGAAATAACAAATTTACAGCCTGTACAAGGTTTTTCTTTTTTTAGTAACAGTGACCTAGTTTTTGACTCCAAATGACCCATATTCGAACTCCTCTGAGAAATTACTGCGACAGACATCCTGACCAAGTTTGTGACAATTGGAGCAAAAATGTGACCAATAGAGTGTTAATAACAAGAAAATTATATTTTTTGTAACATTGACCTTGACCTCGGACCAACAATGGGAGCAAAAATGTGTCCGCTAGAGTGTTCACAACTAAGTGTGTACGGACGCCGGACAATGATCCATCCTAATAACTCACCCTGCCCGTAGGCTCAGGTAAGCTAAAAAAATCAATTTTTAGCAACAGTATAAAAATTTAAAAGAAAGTAAAAAATCTTGTTTTGATAAGGGCAGAGGTGGGATACAATGATCAACCTGGATCACCAAATGCCGGAATCCCTGCCCACCTAAAGTGATGTGGTAAAGTGTAGTATAGTATAGTATGCTGGTTGCTGTTGGTGGTGTTGGTGTTGTTGTTGGTGTTGTTGTTGGTGTTGGAAATGATGGTGTTTTTGTTGTTGGTGGTGGTGATTTTGTTGTTGGTGGTGGTGTTGTTGGTGGTGGTGTTGTTGTTGGTGTTGTTGTCAGTGTTGGTGTTGTTGGTGGTGTTGTTGGTTGTTGGTATTGTTGATGCTATTGTTGGTGATGATGTTGTTGGTGGTGGTGTTGTTGTTGATGGTGTTGGTGTTGGTGGTGTTGTTGACGTTGTTGTTGGTAGTGGTGCTGTTGTTGACGGTGTTGTTGGTGGTGTTGGTGTTGTTGTTATTTGTGTTATTGTTGGTTGTGTTGTTGGTGTTGTTGTTGGTGGTGGTGTTGTCGTTGATGTTGTTTTGGTAGTGTTGTTGTTGGTGGTGTTGTTGGTGGTGTTGTTGGTGGTGTTGTTGTTGGTGTTGTTGTTATTTGTGTTATTGTTAGTTGTGTTGTAGGTGTTGTTGATGTTGGTGGTGGTGGTGTTGTTGTTGATGTTGTTTTTGGTGGTGTTGTTGTTGGTGGTGTTGTTGTTAGAGGTGTTGTTGTTGTTGGTGTTTTTGTTGGTGTTGTTGACGGTGTTGTTGGTGGTGTTGTTGTTGGTGTTGTTGTTGTTGGTGGTGGTGTTGTTGATTTTGTTCTTGGTGGTGTTGTTGGTGGTGGTGTTGTTATTGGTGATGTTGGTGGTGGTGGTGTTGTTGTTGGTGGTGGTGGTGGTATGTTGTGGTGGTGGGGCTGGTGGTGGGGGGGGTGCAGTACAGTACAGTAGATTAAGTGTGGTGTGGTGTGGTGTGGTGTCTAGTCTAGTCTAGTCTAGTCTTCTAGTCTAGTCTAGTCTAGTATAGTATAGTGTATATAGTATATAGAATAGTATATAGTATAAGTGTAGTGTAGTGTAGTGTAGTGTAGTGTATAAATATTACATGTCTGACAGGGTGACAGTAAAATTGTCAACTTGAGGAAATACTGTCAACCGAGGCGAAGCCGAGGTTGACAGAATTTTCGAAAGTTGACAATTTTACTGTCACCCTGTCAGACATGTAACATTTATTTTATTATACCGAAAAAATATTCAAACCATGAACAACTTTATTCAATAATGGTATTTAATAATGGTTGGGTTTTCCGCAATTTCACTTAATTCCATGTTATTTGACCGAAGAAATTCGCTAAACAAATTAACTCCACGTTTCACAACACGCTTAGTAATTTTTTAGTCTTTCTCTTGATCCAGAGTCTTTAAATCTGCCTCGTTTATGGTAGAAAAACATTCGTTGCTTGACACTATTGACGTCTGTTTACAACGGAAATGTAAAAATAGATATTGCGCATGCGCGAATGGTACAGTATAATTTTCGAACATTCCGTACCTATGGTAGCGGGTGACAGTATTTTTCCGACAGTAATTTTTTTTTACAGTACTTATATGTCACAGTGGCCTATGGAAGATTAACATTGTAAATGAAATTGTGGTAGTATAGTATAGTATAGTATCGTATCGTATCGTATCGTATCGTATCGTATCGTATCGTATATGCCCCCACTCACCCCACAACCACTCAACACTTTCAACCGAAGTATGTTAAGTACATCTGTGTTAAACCTTTTCTATAGCATTACATATGAAAAACACTAACATTGAAACTTTAACCATAATTTTTTAAGTCTTAATTCTAATTTGTAAGCGAAAAAGGGCAAAAATTAAATAAAAAAGCAAGGATGAGTTATGGGCCTTTGAACATCAACCTGATGTATGATAAATAAAGGTATATAAAGTTTTAAAGTTGTAGTTTTAATAGAATGAAAGTTATGAGGTTTCACCAGCTTGCACGCAAACTTTAACTTTAATTTCTTAGTCTAAAAAGGGCAATAATTTGATAAAAATCAAAGATAGAGTTATGGTTCTTGGCATACATAGTCAGGGTCATGATAGTGAACAAGTTTCAAAGCTATAGTACAAGAAGTATGAAAGTAACTAGCTTGCATGCAAACTTTAACCAGAAATTCTAAGATGAAAAAGGGCCATAATTTGATTAAAAATTAAAGAAATAGTTATGGTTCTTGGCATACATAGTCAGGGTCATGATGGTAAACAAGTGTTGAAAGTTTAAAAGCTATAGTACAAGAGGTATGAAAGAAACTAGCTTGCACGCAAACTTTAACCTAAAATTCTAAGTTGAAAAAGGGCCATAATTTGAACAAAATGGAAGTTAGAGTTATGGTTCTTGGCATACCCACTTGGGATATGATAATGAACAAGTGCTGAAAGTTTCAAAGCTGTATTATAAGTAGTATGGAAGTTATGGGTTTGTACAGTAGCTTGCACGCAAATTTTAACCTGAAATTCTAAGTCGAAAAAGGGCCATAATTTGATGAAAATGAAAGTTAGAGTTATGGTTCTTCGCATACACACTCTGGACATGATGATGAACAAGTGTGCCAAGTTTCAAAGCTATAGTATAAGTAGTATTGAAGTTATGTGTTTGTACAGTAGCTTGCACGCTAACTTTAACCTAAAATTCTAAGTCGAAAAAGGGCCACAATTTGATCAAAATAAAAGTTAGAGTTATGGTTCTTGGCATACACACTAGGGACATGATGATGAACAAGTGTGCCAAGTTTCAAAGCTGTAGCTATAGTAGTTTTTAAGATATAAGTAGGTTGCACGCAAACTTTAACCAAAGCGGAAAGCCGACGCCCAAGTGAGTACAATAGCTCGACATATTCTTCGAATAGTCGAGCTAAAAACTTAAATTAAATTCTAAGTGAAATGGGGGCATACCATTGGCAAAATACAGTCAGGGGTTATGAAACTTGCCCTGATTATTGGTATTGTGATGTCAGACAACTATGTAAAGCTCTACCTTTAACGGTTACTGAGAAAAAGACAACTTTAACAAAAAACTTAACCAAAATTCTATGTGAAAAAGGGGCATAACTCTGGCAAAATACAATCAAGAGTTATAAAACTTGTCCTGATAATTAGTATTGTGGTGTCAGATAACTACGAGTACGTTAAGTTTCAAAGCTCTATCTTGAACAGTTACTGAGAAAAAGACAACTTTAACAAAAAACTTATTAATAACCATAAATTTGGCAAAATACAGTCAGGGGTTATGAAACTTGCTCTGATATCTACTAGCGTAGCTACTATTAGGCCATGCAGGCCCGGGCCTACAAGTTTGACAAGAAAATGATGTTTTCAAAAGTCCCAGAAAATAAAATAAAAACATAACGGGTGGTATGGTATCAGGTTCAAGCCGTTTTTGTCGAATCAAATGTATCTTTGGCCTTCTGGGGAAAATGATTATTTTCTTTGCCAGATGTAAATGCAGGCGTACATTCCAATTCTCTTTGATGTCACGCTTTATTTGCATTTTGCTATATTTAATATCCACTTGTTACTGCTTCTTGGCAGGCAGGCACCAAAGCCCCCCCTTACTAAGAGGCAACTAGGAACCCCTTGTATGTGCCTACAACTTGAAAAAAGCTGGCTACGCCCCTGGTTTTCATTGTGCATTTTTTGTTTAACGGACGCCAACGCCGACACCGAGCAAGTAGGATACAGTACTGAAAATCATGAAATTGACAACCGGATCGGAAGCGGATCGGAAGCGGACCGCAAACCGATCCCGTCAGGAGCGCAATCAAAGCGCAATCAAATTGGAAACGGAATGGAATCGAAGCGAATCGCTTTGAGCGTTTGGATCGCTGGAGTGAAAAGACCGGGGCATTTTGACCGGATCGGAATCGCTTTGAACGTTTGGATCGCTTGGAGTGAAAAGACCGGAGCGTTTTGACCGGATCGGAATCGCTTTGAGCGTTTGGATCGCTTGGAGTGAAAAGACTGGAGCGTTTTGATCGGATCGGATCGCTTCTATTTATAGTTTTTCAGTTATATATAGTAGCGATCCGAATCGCTTCTTCCCATTCTTTTAACAACTTTAAACAAAGCAATTTTTGACAATAATTTAATTGAGTTTTATGCTATCAAACACTAGTAATAAAAAAAACTAATTTAACGATAATTTTGTAAATAGAACTGAAAACATATAATAGTAAATGGTGTGTTTGTCATTCACACGCATGATATTATTGAAATTAAGTTCGGAACCTTTTTGTATAAAGTGCTCTTAAGCGAAAATACGTAATATTTTTTCTTACACAAGGGAAGAAATAAGAAACATTTACATTCACCCGTGCTTCATTATGGAATTAATGTGGTTTTTTTATTTAGTAAGGAGATTCACAACTGAAATGTATTTAATGCTAATAAACATTTTTGAATGTAAACATTTATTAAGTTCAGTATGAAATATAAACCATAAACGCTGTCCAAAACTAAAAGAGAAACTATTTTTCCCTAATGATTTCAGCGCGAGATGCGTTATAAGTAATGACCAATGAAAAGCGGGAGCGAAAAGATCGGAATCGGAAGAATCGGTTTAAGCGTAAAGATCGTTTGGAGCGCATTGTCTGAAGTGAAAAAATTGGAGTGCAATCGAATTGGAATTGGACCTCAATGGGAATGGAATCGGATCGGTTATAGATGACATTAGGATCGGAAGCGGACCGGATCGGAATCGGAAAAATTGTCAATTTCATAATTTTCAGTACTGTAGCTCCCCTATTCTTCGAATAGCAGAGCTAAAAACTTAACCAAATGTTGACGCCCGCCCACCCGCCAGCCCGCCCGCTCAAAGACATACCCCAATCTAATAACCAGGATTTTTCTAAAGAAAACCTGGTTAAAAACACTATATTTTTGGATTGGGAAGTGGCCTTATACAGGCCTCTGTTATATTAGGCTCTCCGCTTAAGGATAGAAAAGATCTATTATTTTATTTGGTTGTGTTGAACTTGTGTGCTATCCTAATAAAAACAGCAATTTTATTGTCAATGTTCTGCTCTTCAGAACGTATTACAATAATTTTAAATACTAGAAGACATTTTAATTATAAGATAACATATCCCTTTCCTCCATATATGTGCGACCAGTGTTGATCAATATTCAGCCGGCACATCCGTGCCGTCCGATCAGTATCAGCATTGGTCGCATTTTGGTCAGAAATAACCTAATGAATAAAAAATCCAGATGTGCCGGCTGATCTGGATCTAAACTGTTTGTCCACGCAATGATGGTGTGTCTATGGAATAAAGGGTTACAATTTTGTATCGATGTGACTACAAGCATGTATGTCATCGATGAATAAAATATCAGATTGTTCTCTATCATTTAGTGCAAAAACTTGCAAAATTACAAGAATGTACTAATAAACATAGGTATCTTTGAAAAAGTTAAACAAATTAAACAAGAGATGTATTTATATGTATTCATTCTATATTAACAAAGAAACCAACTAGAATTTGGTTTTCCATGGAACACATGTGTCGCTTGCTTACAAAAAGTTTGACTTTGGATCCATGTTTTAAAATATATGATACAAATTAAAGTTGCACTGCACTGCAATACTACATCGACTCTTAATTATAAGCCACATTAAGTTTTGGAAAAACAGTATTTTATGGAATATAACAGTTACTTTCTAGCTGCTTTACAGTGGCTGGTAAAACCCAAGATTCATGACAAAACAACAAATTTTGAAAATGCCATTACACATTAGTTTTCATGCTCAAGTCTGAAAATTATGTGAAAGGGGAATAACTCAAAAACTGCTCAATCAGTACATTTAGTTACCGTTCTTGTTCTCAGATAAAGCTTTCTCTTTGTAGACAACAAGATTTATGTCAAATGTACAACTACTTTAAATGTTATATGCAAAATGAAGTTTCTGATTTAAGCCAGATTAATGATGTTACTAAATGTGACATATTCAAAATATTGTGTCAAAAGAACAAATTTTAATAATTTCCATGTAATAAGCAACATTAAGTTTCAGGTTAAAGTAACTCAAAACAGTAAACTAAAAGTTATCTTTCTTGCTGTCAGTTCATGCCAATGATATATTCAAGGATTAGGTTACAAGGACAATTACTTTTAACTTATTAGCAAGATTCAGGTTTAGTCATTTAGAAGGGGCTTATTTGAAAAAAGTCAAACAGGAGTTATCATACTTGTTGTCAGATATGGCTTTTTTTATGCAGATGATATATTCAAAGTAGTAAGCTAATAGAACAAGTACTTTCAAAGTAATAAGAAACATTAATGTTCATACTCAAGTCATTTTAAACCTTTCCTCCATAGACACACCTTTATTGCATGAGCTAGCAGTTTAGATCCAGATCAGCTGGCACATCTGTGCTGTCTGATCTGGATCTAAACTGTTCGCTTTTTGATTCATTAGGTTATTTTTGCCCAAAATGCGACCAGTGCAGATCCTGATCAGACAGCACAGATGGGCCAGCTAATCTAAGTGAATAGGACAAGAACTTTGAAAGTTACCTTTCATATTAAAGCTAGGTGACTGCCATATGATATGACAACAATATCATAACCGCCAGAACAAAAGGATTCCTATGTGTCTATCTGCTATTTCAGGCAACTCAACAACAATAAGACTTAACACAGACTATATAAGAAAACTTGTGTTTTTCAATATCTTATATTTTCTGTTTTTATTCAATAATATATTTGCAATATATCTACCAAGTTTCAGCTTTCAGTTAGCAAAAATGAACTCAATAATTATGAGGAATTTTCCAACACCACCTATTCTGGTATGTGTTTGCGGCCAAGCGGCTAAACCTAAGAATTCATTTCTTGCAAATAAAAATTGAAAAACATCAAATTTCTCAAAAACATGGTTATCAATAATAGTAAAACATCTCAACTACTTAAAGGAACTCGCTTTTTGAGCTGACATATGCAAAATGGCCCACACAGGGTATCGATTGTGGCATTTTTAAGGCGAAAACAGTTAAAAATGACCGCAAACCTAATAAAAACCCAATTTTGCCTCCTGTAACACAGTTATTCTGAGTTTTGACTTTCAAATATGCTTAAAATTGGTCAGCACTCAATTTTAGTGGAAAATAACATGGCAGACAATATAAATATTCAAATGCTGCCCTCCACTTGTACTTCTTATAGGTGTAAGACCTGTAAATAGACTTCCCTTTATAAACTATAGTAAACATGACATGTTTCAACAGGCTGGCAATCATAGCTGGTACCATTTGATTAAGTGCTAACTTACATGCTTTGGAAGCTAAGTGTTTCTACTGTCCATTTCCAGCAAGAAAAGTATGGGTCATGTATCAATTAACAGAGATTTGACACCTTGAAACCGGTGGTCTGTTTTTTTCACTTCTGCCATCACATATGCCATCCTAAAACCAGGGCCTTTTTTCACAAGCATTTCCAAACATAAATATGCTATCAGTGTGTCAGTAAAAGCATCTCATTTACTTAACATGTTCCTTTCAGGCCATACTAGCCATTTAATGCTCCCAAAAGGCAAAAAAATTGGGACTAATTAGTGTCAGCCGTTGTCTGACTAGCCCGAGTAAGAACATCCGATGGACTATTTACAAGTAATTAGCCTAACAACAAATAAAGCAGAAGCTACTGTAACAGTGCACTTGTGCCTAATATCAAATGCATCAGTGGGAGAAAAATACATATACCTACAATTTACTATCAGTATTGTTCAGTTCTTGGGACATATCTTTTTCGTGTTTTTTTTTCAGAATTTTGATTTATTGCAGATAGTTTTGGTTATATATATTTATACAACATTAAAAAAAAAGATTTTAAATAATTTATTAAAATGCTGATTTCTCTCATTATAATTGAAAGTTTATTTAAAGGACATCTGATTAATGATTAACAATGAATTTGATTCAGATACTGGCTAATATAAGCATGGAGTCGGTGATGTAACTTACCATAACATTCCTTTAAAACGCCCATCTGGACTTTACATTTTTTAAAAGGGGCCTGGGGGTGGGGGCGGTTTTTATTTATATTAATTATTTTATTTAATATAGATTCTTAAGGATACTGGATAAAAAATAATGAGATAAACTCACTTTTTCCCTAAGAAATAATATTGGGGGGTGTTTATTAGGGGAAGGGTGTTTAATAGAAATTTCACAGTATATCTGGCATAGTCAGTATGCTATCATACTGTCAGTCTTCTTTTGTCTTTTGTCCCCAATATCAAGGTTATCAGCCAGCAACAATAACTGGTTCATTTGCCAGTAAAAATACATCGGCTTCTAATTTTCCGTCATTGATAAACCCAGAGAGAGGCTTCAATACTTCAGTTGCTGCTGATTTAAACAAAACAATAGAAGGCTTGTCTTTTGAAAGTGTGCATTTGGTATCGAGCATTTTGGAAGTACCATATAACACGACAAGTGGATTGCGTATAAACTTCACCCTGACACGACAAGCCCAGTTGTCATTCTTCTCTGGAAGGCAGACAGCTCGTAATGTAAAGAACAAGCATTGCATGGTCTGCTCACCTTGTTTCTTAGTCAGAAAATGACATGTCACGATAAAACTCAAATCCCAGATATTCATCACATTGCGGTAGAGTATTGTACAACCTGCACTGGCAGTTGCACGTAGAATTGCTGCTTCATCAACAGTGATTGATGCTCGACCACCTCGAGCTGTAGTAAATCCTGGAATATTTTCTAACTTGTAATTTGGAACATTGTCAAGTAAAATATTTGTCCTTACCAGCTCGAGCTGTGATCTCTTGTAACAAGTGAAATACCTCTTCATCATTTTTTTCTGGAGAGTTGGCATCATGGAATTTAGTTCAGGTTTATCAGCAGCCACAGCAAGTACATCGTTAGGGTCTAGATCACACAGTTTGTCTAAGAGAAGATTTTCTACAGCCTCCATACTGTAATGTTCGATAAGTTTAAAAAGTGCAAGAAGATAACTGGTTTTAAGCCATCCTTCACTGATCAAGTTTTGAAGAAATTCTCTGCACTTGGACATCAAAAATTCCACCTGGTACTCATGTGCCAATGGAAGAACAGCATTCACATTTTGCTGTGTAATGCTTTTTGACATGCTAGGGAATAAGCACTTCATAAATTCTAAAACATGTGAATACTTTTTATCAGGCAAAGGTATTTCATGCAGGGAGCTCTCCTGGAACTCTGAGCTAAACATCGCCCTAAACACTGGTGAATACATCCCTAGAATAGCTTTAGAACAATAAAGAAGCTTTCCACCCACACGAAATGATATATCAGACAAGCCAGATTTTTTGGTAAAATCAAAGATGTGTTCAAATTCACCAGGATCACTGTCTACAAAACCTCCATCAGCATTTCCGTTTTCTGTCTTTCTCTTTCGTGATGAGGATGCAGACATTTCTTTCCCTACAAAAGACAAAGAAACTATAAATAAATACATATTTTTACTGGGATGTACTATGGCCATTCAAAAATGTCTATTTAGTTTTTTCATTCTCATAAACAATGTTAGATTCAAAGTTACATATCAAGGTAAGTTTGTGATTGTAACTGCATGATTTTTAAAGAATTCGAGTAAGGGAGGCATATTTAAAGCCCCTACTAGCCACTCTCTCTCTTTATCTTCTTCTTGGCTGTGTGAGGAGGCTGTGTCTTCTGAATGTGTAAATATCCTGGACAAGATCTGAGACAGACAAATGGGTGAGACAACCAGTGAAGTCACAGATGAGATTTAAATGAAAATCCCATGACTACAAAAAAATTAAAGAATGTAATATTGTGTCAATCAGTTTTTTTTTTTCCTTCAAAGACTTCCACAGTACCAAAGTGAATGGAAAGGAAGAAAACTAAAAGTCTTGAGAACTTTCCTTGTACTTTATAAAAATACCGCATTAAAGGTTTCATGTTCAACGCCCTATGCACACCCTCATCGTTAGAGATGGATCTAAATTGTGCTGTTTATTGGTGTAAATATACAGTTGCGCTCAACCCAGGGCTAGGCGGCGTGTGCATTAAATTGCATTTTCATTACTGCTAATGAACAGGCTCTATTAAACTGAGCCTGCTATATTTTCATATTTGTCGTGTTCAGTGGCTTTTAAAGTTCCCTTTTCATCCATTTTTATTTAGACATTTTTCCATGCGTTAAAGGTACCTCATTTTATAACAGTCTTAAAATGGTATGAATATTTTAAAGTCTAATAAATGTAACTACAGAAATATGCCCACAAGAACATTTGAGGCAGCATTGGATGCAAGATTTCCAAAAAAAGGGGTCTGTTTTGGGCAGTCTTAGCAACATATTAATTTCCATCTTTCTGTCCAAATTCCACATGAAAATTAAATATCGGTTGAATAAGTGGTTTGAGCAACACCACTGAACACGCTCTGGATCTGCCCCTCTGAGGGACAGAGAATTTCATGTTTATAAAATTGATATGGTCTGTAAACTAATCTTTAAAAAACTTTAGGTCTTACTGGTTTATCTCTGCCTTGAAATGGTCCCTGACAGGTGCATGGTATTAACTACCTATGTTCATGGAAATTGTTGAGAACAGTAAAATAGTAGGGCATTTTTTTAATTTCTGTGCAGCAGAAAAGTAGGTATGTTATAGGGCACATCATGCCAGGATACTTACCATGAATTAGGGGATCATACTGTACAAATTCACCATTTTTCCAAACCATGGTCGTGGAATTACCATGACGATCCTTTATTATATATGCTTGTCCCTCCTCAAACTGGCCACCTCCTTCCAAAACGACATTACTTCTTTCGACTCTCCGCATGACAGGGGATGAACTTATTTGGATTGGCTGGCACAATCTGATATTCTGCTGCTATGTCTGTGGGTTTAAACAAAAATGACAGCTTGAAAATCACAAGTCTTCCATAATTTTAGTGCTATTATAGAAAGTATAGTCGAACTTTGATAGTCACTGCCTAAACACTGTTCAATTTAATACCACCCTTCTCTCAAACTGCCTGTCTATAGTCCCAAACTAGGACTCTATTATTTATATAACTATATTGTTCTACCTCTGATCACTAGCACGACCCACAATTAGAACGGTCAAACGCCAATCTGGCCCCAATAGCTAGGTTTCAATATTTTTGACACCCAAGCCCTTCATTCAAACAGACTTTTATTGGTAATCATCGACGTGCTAAAAAAGGCAATAACATTTCTTGCCATTTAGAATGGTGTAAAGTCGTGTACGAGGGTTGATCAAAAATAAACCGGATTTTTGCTCTCAAATAAAAAGTTTCCTTTCAAACAACCAAATCTTTACACCAATCGAAATCCCAATTTAAATGCAAACAGTTGATCTAACTTTTTATTTGAAAAACACTTACTTCTATTCATAATCACGCATTAAGAAACCATGGTAACGCCATCACGGCGCAGCGCATCATTTTTCTTTTACGTCCGATGTTTAAAATTGTTTATTGTTGTTTCCAATCATGTTTCATACATAAAAATCCATGAAAACGTCATGCCGTTATTTTTTGACGTTATCGCAAAATATGACGTAATTGCATAAACACATATGGTTGCAATCGGATTTTTAATATCGTACGCTGAATGCAAATTGCGTTACAAATGGCGTCAACAGAAAAACTTGAAATACGGACAATACTTAATTTTTGCCAGCAGCAAGGCGACACTCCGTGTAAAACTTTTGAAAAAAAGTGCAGCTTTGCACGGGAAGCATGCAGTAAGCCGAACAGTGGTGTTTTGATTTGCACAAATATTTTAGAGAAGGTATCACCGACAAAGAAGGAAGAGGAAGAAAGAAGAATGAAACAACGACGTTAGTGACGTTAATGGCGAATGCGTTGGAAAACGACAGGCGTTTAACGGTTACGGCGTTGATGGCAAAATTCGATGTAAGCTACGGGACCATGCAGACTATTCTTACATGGGATTTGAAAATGTGAATGATAAGAATTT
This sequence comes from Corbicula japonica, assembly GCA_038501625.1. Classification (NCBI taxonomy): domain Eukaryota; kingdom Metazoa; phylum Mollusca; class Bivalvia; order Venerida; family Cyrenidae; genus Corbicula; species Corbicula japonica. The sequence goes on from JAZAYU010000010.1 coordinate 12,290,339, forward strand.
TTTTATTATAACACTTAATTTTTTTTTTCAATTACACGATGTCTTGAATAATTGAAACTTAGGATATCGACGATCTACGTTCCAAACCTTGCAAAATATGCATTTTCAAAATGAAAAATACATGTTTTTACAATTTAGTTAATGGTAAATTCTTATTTTTTATCTGAATATTATTTTTTATAAGTTTCTAAAATGGAAATGCATTTTTTTAAAGTTTAACCATTCCTGATTACTAACACTAGGTGAACGCGCGCTGGTTCCCGCGTCTCTTGAAAGACACGGAGTTGGTCTGTCGCGTGCAGGATTCACTAGCCTTCCTGCGTAGAGTGAACCGAGAAGGGGACGACTTCCTCAGTCACAACGTAACGACGGACAAAACCTGGCTATGGTTGTATGACCCAGAAACCCGGTCACAGTCGAGACGCTGTAATAAAGCGCAACATCAACAACGTCACCAGTGTCGTCTTACCGTGCGCCGTGACACCAGACATATGCTCACGCAAATCTCTCTATTTCCATTGTTTGTAAATGTTTTTGAGAACTGTTTTCTGTATTCTGTAGCGGATTGATTCCACAAACTGTTATATGTATTTTTATTTATCCTGATGAAATATTCTACTTGCTATTTAAATAATCCGGTTTATTTTTGATCAACCCTCGTAAATAATACAATAATGTGGAAAATAATATTTGAATTGTTGTACTAATTTATACCACGCTGACGACAACGGTTAACACACTGTTATTGGTTTGTACAAAAATTATAATTTTTTAAGTTATGTTAATAAATTTAATTAGAACTATCAACAGTTCATCACTTGAAATTCCAATCGGAAAAAAAAATTCGATCCTGTGTTCAAGCCATCTAAGTTGGTCCAATAAACTGTTTCGCAGTCCTGTACAAGTTACTTCCCTTGACCAGAAATCAATCCAAACGATTGACTATGGCTTAAGCACATAATAGCTAACATCATCCACTATATTGCAGGTCTGTGTTCTTCGCCGGCCGTGAAAAAATAAGTTGCTGGTCTGTTATTCTAGCCAGACTTTTTTATTTTCACTATTTGTTAGATACCGGGTATTTAGATTTTTAATGTTTTAAGAACGTGTACCATTCTTGATAGCAGGCAGTAAGTATGAAACGCAATTTGGACAAACATAACCATTAATTTTACGAACTTCTGTACCAGATTTCATCTTAATGTCTTTTCTGCCGAAAATTATATTTTACTGGTGTGAAAGTTGCAAATTGCTACATGATCTGTAGACATATAAAATTACAATCTAAATTTGTTGATATTTACATATTTGAACAACAGCATTGTCCTAATAATTTATGGTGTTTAAGTTCAACGAACAAATAATTTTAATTTTTTTAAATGTTACGTATAATGTGTACTTCAAAACCAAAAATGATTGATTCTGTCTTGAAATAAAAAAGGATCGGTTATCTGATTGTTGTAGAAGCATCATTCATAGAATATAATTCAAGGATTCAGGTGCGGGCTTCCAATAAAGACTGGAATATTTATATAACGATATGGTTGCATATCCAATTAAGATAACTTAGATTTGACAGTTTGTAATTTTGGCGTAAAAGCCCAAACGCTAAATTAAACATAATTATATATAATGTTTTGCCAAGATTTGTTCCTTATTAACAGCTTTTGTTTCTGTAACGTGTCGTAACGTGGATTAAGAATCCATATAATGGCTAGATCAAATACATTTGCTGACACATCCAGTAATTAAAGGACTCCAATATACTTGATAATTGGGAGGTGTAGCAACCAAGCAAATAGTTATTACACGATCTCTATTGGTCAATGATATCTGCCCCTTTAAGTAATTGACAGGTGACCCCTCAGGGCTTTTTCTGAGGTATTTGGGAAAAAGGCCCCTGCCCAAATTGGGAATTTTTTATGGGGTATACACCGTTTTTTACAGTTGTTACAAACATACGTTCACAGAATGTAGTTTTCACAGATCACTGATTACAAATATACAAACAATTTTTGGAATTTGAAAAGTCCTTTGATTATATGGTTTCTTGTTTTTTATTTCCATTTTACAGGCAAAAGGTGTTTCTGTTGAAATGGGAATTTTTTTCTTGAAAATGGGATTTTTTTCTTGAAATTGGGAAAAATGACCCCTATCTGGCATTGGGAATGGGAATATCGGCCCCGTGAGACTTGCTGAAAAAGCCCCGCCCCTTGTGCTCAACAATTTGACATTTTGATGGCATGCCGCCATCAAAATCAATCGCCGCCGAAATATTCATAACAAGATGTATGTTGTTGATTAGACACACTAATCCGGAAATGAGACTCAATTTAGCCGTGGAGAGAACACTGGCTGTTAGTCATTCAGTGTTTAACACGAGGAATAATGACTTGACACTTTTAGTCAAAGAAATTTTTTTTTTTTCATATATTATTATCAAAAATATCATGACGCTGATGTATCGTTACTACATCAACGCGAAAGTATATTTTCCAAAAATGAATTTTATGATCAAAAAGAAAGTTGTAGGTCCATTTTCCCTATTATGTTAATACAGCGAGCAATCATTTTTCCTGTAGCAGTCATGTAACTGAACAGGGGAGGTAACCAAAAAATTCACTGAATTATTGGAAAGGCGTATATATGTTTATGGAATAGTGGAAATATTGAAGGACAAGATTTGTGAACAAGTTAGTGATGAAAATGGATGCATACATGCAAGATATCGAAAAATAATTGAGACTGGTGACATTTTTAAGAGAGATTTGAGTGAAAATAAGTAAGAATTTCTAAAGCGTGTCAAAACATAGTATATTTTACATGTATTCATATACCTTTACAATTTTATATAAAAAGTAACTATAGTCAGTAATAACTCCATCAAACAAAATATTTGTGACTAAATTATTAAAACTACTGTATGCCACATTTAGTTTAAATATGTCCACTGCAAATTCATACTTTTCAAGCCATCAGTCATCCACTAAGTGCAATTACTGAATTGGCATTTATGGAAAAAGTCTAGTGTTCCATTTGCAGAAAAAATATTTTTGTAGCTTAACGGTAAGGAGAGAAAATGACCCAAAAGTGTGACAGATCTCTAGTTTTTAATCATCTTGGATTTATGCTTTAACATGCCAATTCAAACCAAAACTCATGACAATTAACATCTTCAACTGTTCAAAGTAATGTCCTTAGACATTTACCCATCCATAGCTGAAAACTGTAGCACCTGCAGTGAAATTGTACCCCAAATGAGACATAAAGATGTTTCAGTAATCATATCAATTAATAAGAAAAGATAATTGAATAACACCTTATCTAACATGGGATGTTAATCCTTTGCCCCAGGGTAATTGAAGCAGATGAAATACACAAAATGTCATAACTTCCAATAATCACTGTCAATCAAGCACTTTCATTTTGAATTTGGCGATCCTCAGACTTATTGACATTGAAAATTTCCCTGCAGATGACATTTTTTAAGAGAAAGTATCGAAAATACACAAGGTTTTTTTGTTGTTTTTTTTATCCGTGAGACTGAGTTTTTACCTGACGGCGTGAGACTTTGCATGTATGTGGATATTGGTTTCAAAACTTAATAATGATGACCTTTGAAATATGCAAATCTAGAAGGATGTGGTGCTTATGCACAAAATTTATGTTTATTCCAGCTAAGCTGAGCTAACTCACAAAAAGTCAACAGAACAGGTCAATGTCCACGAAAAGTGGAGGTTTGACACCTTAAGCAGTTAAGTAGCGCAAAAAGGTGAAATATAAATTATTGCCATTGCAAGTAAAGTAAACCATTGAAGTATAAAGGAGATTTACCTCTACTGTTATCTGGTTATTGCATATGACATGAACCAGTATACATAACATTATTAACAGAGAACCAGATAACAAAACAAAAACAATATTGGATACCGTGATAAACTGATAAAAGGGAACCCTAAAAAAATTTGTTGAGCTTATTACCGGATGTCAAAATTCTAATCAAGTGGTGTAAACGGGATTTGTATCAATCCAAACACACGAAATATATTTAGAACAACTTGCCGCCAGCCGAGTCAACAGTTTTATTTTCCTGTTTTGAGCGCGCGTACACCGGTGTACCATTGACGGTAGGTATAAAATACGCAATGGAAAAATGGACCGCAATGGAAACAAAATACGCAATGGAAATTAAAAAAAAAATTCTTTTGTGTAAATATTTGTTTTATAAGAATTTTTAACAAAGTTTGAATATTATATCAACCAAACACATGTTATTTTTAATTTAAACCAAGTGTCCAGGTTTCAAATTCGTAAATATTAATGAAATACCTTAATAATTCTTGCGCAATTGAAATTCCTGGGACCAGTGTGGGGAATCACGTGACCAGAAATGGTACGAAACACGGGCAATCGGAACTACTCGGCCAATTCCGCCTAATCGGCGATCGTGTGTAGACACTGTCCGATGAGTTCAGATTGGAAACACGGGGTTAGTAGAAAGACCGAAAAACGCCAAAAAAGCGAAAAACGCCGGAAAACGCCAAAAACATGCAGGAAAACTATAAAAAAAAATACTTACAACACTATAGCATATCATCAAAATGTAATATTTGTTAATAAATATAAAGTCATATAAGGATTTATACTATTTTGGTAAACAGAGAATGCAAAATAACTTGTTCCGGCTCCAATATAGTGCGGAAACGCTTACCACTTATTTGTCAATTTGTAGCTACTTCAACTATAAATAAAACGAACATTGCACAAAAGTTTATGTTCTAAGATTTAAAAGTTATTAATAAATATAAGGTTATAAACAATGAATATTAGGACTTTTCTATTTCAGTTGACAAAGAATGCAAAATAAATTAGTTCTGGATTGAATATAGTGCAGGAAAACGCCAACGTCGTATTAAATTACTTCAACTATAATTAAAATAAAAACGTAAAAATACTTAAAAAAAGGCAGTTTATGCTCTAAATGTAATAGTTGTGAATAAATATAAGGTAATATAAGGATTTATACAATTTCAGTAGACAGAGATGCAAAATATCTTGTTCCAGCTCCAATACTTAGTGCCGGAAAACGCTTTCCACGCTAAAGAAAACGCTTACCACTTATTTTTCAATTTGTAGCTACTTCAACTATAAATGAAACAAACATTGAACAATAGTTTTTTTATAGAATTTAAAAGTTATGCATAAATATAAGGTTATAAAATGAATATTGGGATTATATTTATTCTATTTCAGTAGACAAAGAACGCAAAAATTTGTTCCGGGTTTAATATAGTGCAGGAAAACGCTTAGACGTAGCAATACTTATTTCAATTATAATTAAAACAAAATTGTAAAAATACTTTACAAGTTATAAAAAAGCAGTGTATGCTCTAAATGTTTTGAATCTTTGTGAATAAATATAAGGTCTTATAAGGATTTATACAATTTCAGTAGACAGAGATGCAAAATAACTTGTTCCAGCTCCAATACGTACTTAGTGCCGGAAAACGCTTTTCACTTATTTATTGTTTCAACTATAAATAAAATAAAACTTAAAAAAATAGTTACAAAACAGCTCGAACATTAAAAGTTTAAAAAAATATAAGGTTATATAAAATCTTAATAAAATGATTTTTCTATTTCAGTACAAGCCGTGCGAAATCTTGTTGGAAAAAATAAATTGAATATGTTTTCAACTGTTCTGTGCATTTCTTCATTTCACTTAATGTAAATTAAGTGTTTAAGCCGTTATTTTCATGGACGGGCCTGAATAAATATATTTTATACATGAATTTTATAATTGTTTAGTTAATTAAGTGTCAAGTTTCTTTTTTATAAGGAGTATATTGATCACTTACCTCGTGAGCGCTGCTCCTGCATTGTATTCCAATCCAGTAAAAGCACAACATTGACAAATAAATTCCAAATAATCCACTGACCAATATTTTAAATCATTTTTGTTAAGATTTGCACAAGACCCATGAACCCAATTTTGACACTTAGAGCACTGGATTGTATTATTTTTGCACTCTTTTGTGCATACTGCACACTTATATTCTTCCATGATGGAAGATAGGAGACAGACATGGATGCAAGATTATTATGTATTTTATATAAGTATAGAGTTACTCAACGAATTACTCACTGAAATACTGATAGAATATAATTGTGTGTTTTTTTACTTTAAAAGTGCGCTCGGGTAATTGGACATCCGGCGCCGAATGTTACTTCAAAGCGGGTGCATTGATAATTGCGTCTTTAATTTTTTCTAAATAGGGGCCGTTTTAATGGAACAAATATTTGAATGTTAATTATGCGCACCTGCACGTAATCCCGCCGCAGATGATTCGAAAATTATCAAAAGTAATCAATTCAAATGTAAACAAAAGAGACAATATTTTTTTACTTTGAAGTATGGACACCAAAATTTACTCGTATTACTAAAAATTAAAACAATATACATTTTATGTCATGTCACAATCAATTTTGATATAGTTCTATTTTTAAATATACACATTGGCCAGTTCCTGGTAACAATTAATGCTGTATAAAAATAGTCATTATAATAAGTGAACGATCAACTATTAAGTGTTGTTGCATTATTACAAACTGAACGTTATTTGTCTTACAAAATATACTGAAAATATACGAATATGCGTATAATATAAACCATATTATTAGTTCTAATTAAAAAAAACATGTGAATACTGGTATTCGGGCATTTTTATGAATGTAGTGAGCGGAGACCAATGTATGACTTTTTGTGATAAAATAAGACGTTTACTTCTTCTCAGTAATGCTGATTCATTGGTAATTATTATGATTTCCAACGAACGACAATAACAAACTGTATTGCGAAGTAACAACAGTCAAGTTAAATAAAAATGCGAATTCAAAAACTTTCTGACTAGTGAAACGAGAACAATTTTCAATGCAGCATACACAACTCAAAGAGTAAACGAATTTATATGTAATAAGGAATCGATATAGAATAATATCAAAATGTTAAGAGATACATCTTAGATATGGTTTCGAAATCTAAGGTTTCACAATTGAGATTAGATCATAGCTATTGTCACTATAGAAATTAAATGATCAAATCTCAATTTTGATACTAAATGTTTAGGCATTAAGAATGGCAGTTAATGAAAAATCACCAAAAACAAAATGCACTTTTTCTTTTTGAATAGAGTATAACACGAATTCAAACCCGAAACAACATTAGGATCAAAATTAATAATTACAAAAAGAACAAATCAGTGATCATTTTGTGCTCGTGTTTTCTTCCGCGCGAAAGTGAACGTTTTCCGTGCAGTTTTTTTTTTGACGATTTCGTAACATAGAAAATATAATATTTATCAAGGTAAATCAAATGAAGAAAAGAAACTACGCAAATTTATACGGCGGGAATTTTTACAGTTGAGAATCAAGCCAGGTCAGTAGTCAGATATTATAAAACATATTTAAATACTCATAAATAAAACAATTATATGAACACAAAAAGTGAGTTTTTCGGCAAATATATTCATCATACTGCCACTATCATTGGATTTTTTTAGGAAGATGGAAACTTATCATAAATCATAAATAAATTAGTTTCTTCACATTTAATAATTTTATTATATCTACTGCCCAACTATTGAATGTTTTTCGGCCGATGTCTTTGACACTTATTGAATATTTTTTCGACGGACATATGCCGCAAAATCATTTAACAGGTATAAAATGTAAACAGTGTATCAGTATAATATATAATTATTTATAACTACATTATTTATATAAGTATTTCGAGGTTTTCGGCATGTAAATATGAAACTTCAGAGCATTTTCCGGCAGATGCGTTCGATACCACCCTAATCATAGAACGTTTTTCGGCATAATGCATATATATGATGAATCCATATGAAACATATAACAGCTACAACATGTAAACATTGTTCAATATAACATATAAACTTTTATAACTGTAATGTTCATACCGATGTCTTTGATACTGCCCCTACCATTGAACGTTTTTCGGCCGATGTCTGATACTGCTATTGAACGTTTTTTTCGGCGGACGTCTTTTATGCTGCCCTAATCATGGAATTTTTTTTTTCGGCATATATACGAATCATTTAACAGCTACACTATGGAAACAATTTATCGGTATTATAAATATATTTATAACTGCAATATTTATATTTGTATTCTGAGTTATTCGCCGTTTAGATACGAAACTTCAGAGCGTTTTCCGGCAGATGCGTTCGATACTACCCCATAGAACATTTTTCGGAATTAAGCCTATTTAAATGAGTCCATACGAAACATATAACAGCTATAAAATGTAAACAAGTTTTAGTATAATATATAAATTTTTATAACTGTAATATATATATTTGTATTTTGAGTTATTCAGCGTTTAGATACGAAACTTCAGAGCGTTTTCCGGCAGTTTCTTCTGATACTACCCCAATTATAGATCGTTTTCTAGCATAAAGCCTATATGAATGATCCATACAAACCATGTAACAGCTGTAAAATGTAAACAATTTATCAGTAAAATATATAAACTTATATAACTGCAATATTTTTTTATGGTTTTGAGTTAAGATACGAAATTGTAGCGCGTTTTCCGGCAGACGCATTCGATAGTACTCCAATCATAGAACGTTTTTCGGCATAAATCATGTATAAATGAATCCAAACGCAATAGGTAATATATATTTTATGTAATCAATTCATCAGTATAATACATATTTATATAAATGTACAATTGTATAAGTATTTTAGTTTTTTGGAGTTTTCCGGCGTGTTTCGCTTTCTTGGCGTTTTTCGGTCTTTCTATGGACCGCGAAACACGTAATCCAATATGGCCGCATTGTGATTTTTTCACCGTTTTTCAAAGGTTAGTAAAAACTACAGTATATATTTCACTCGTATTATAGCGCAGTCTATGGGTATTTTAATGCTCTTTCCAGCGATGTATGTGCCTTGTCTAAATTTCTTCTAGTCTTTGAGTTACCTTCGAGGTTTTGGCCGATCCGGAGACAATTTTCTGGAAAAACGCAATGGTACGATACACGTAATTACTCTTTGTGCCCCAAAATCTATGTATATTGCAGGTTTTCATATTTGTTTTAATCTGCAACTGCTAGGTTTGTATCATATAGTAACCATGCACAGTGATTTCTTATGAATTTTTAGCGAATTCCCACAAAAACTTGACAAAATATTGAAATGGTACGCAACACGTACAATGATACGCAACACGTACTAGCTGTTGGTAGTCTGATACGCAACACGTGCATATCCTATCGACGGCGATTAACTTCAAGTGTGGGTCTTGTTAAGTGTATTGAACTTTTTCAAACGTGGTTTTCAGCTCTCAAGATTGTCCGGACACGTTGCAATCATTATTATGTTAATAGGTCAACACGTTTACATTTAAAATAACAATTTTTAAACTTTTTAAATGGCACAGTGATTTAGTTTTCTAATCTTGTATTTATTCATCTACAGGAATGGCAAAACCTAAGAAGAAACGGAGTCTGACTCTTGGGTAAAAGAAATGGATAAAGAAGGAAAACAAGACCATATTCAGGAAATTAGCTTTCCAATTGCCTCAATTCTCGAAAACGTCACCTGTGAAAAAACAAACAAAAAGACTGGTCACGCCATCTAAATCCCCTAGGTATACTGCATCTCCAGCAAATAAAAGGATAAAGACATTTAGGTCCCCTGTCGTTTCAAAAATAGAACCTTTCAAGAACTTCAAACCAAAGTCTTCGCGGTCACTTTTTAGGCCTGAAGAGGAAAGCTGTGATATCCAAAACGATATAGAACACTTCTTAAATCACGAATTACAGTGTGAAGATTTGAATAAAACAGATATTGTTGATTTTAAAGGAACAACGAAACCAAGCAATGAAAAATGGTTAAATTGAGTCGATTGTATCGACATGTAAGTACGTGTAATAATGTTTCAATGGACAATTTAGTAAAAATAAAAAACAAAATCAGTTTAAATCATCATTTTTTATTAATTGATTATCATTTGTATGTATTTATAACAATAATATGTAAAATCATGTTTAAATCACAATTTAATCACAGATAGATAATACTCGAGCAAAGAGCAAATACCTGAATAAACAAAATTGAGACTAGAAATAATGTAAAAAATGGTGATACCATCACATGAAAACATAATTATAAAAGAAATGAAATGCCACATCTTTAATAAACATGGTTAAAATATATAAAATGATAGTGCCTCTAGCTGGGAGCGAACCCGCACCGTCACGGCGACAGCGCCTAGCCCTGCAATTCCCGCGACGCAACCAACTGAGCTAACCGGGACAGCCCCCCAAAACAGGTTGATCGGATAGCCCTGATATATGTAACAATCACTGCATGACATCGGTAACGGGTTATTTTACTGATAACACTACTGACTATTTGTACGGGGAGACTTTTTACGGCCGCCACACTGCACAAATAGCGTTACTGTGAATTTCGAATGATAGTGCCTCTAGCTGGGAGCGAACCCGCACCGTCACGGCGACAGCGCCTAGCTCTGCAATTCCCGCGACGCAACCAACTGAGCTAACCGGGACAACCCCCCAAAAAGGTTGATCGGATAGCCCTTATATACGTAACGATCACTGCATGACATCGGTAACGGGTTATTTTACTGATAACAGTACAGACTATATGTACGGGGAGACTTTTTACGGCCGCCACACTGCACAAATAGCGCTACTGCGAGTTTATAAGTTTAAACTTACTGTTAACGATAAATATTTTTAATTGAGGACTATTTATATTTGCTTTAATTCAAAACTTTAAACGGGACTTTTTTAATTCCTGGGCATAGAATAAAGGCTTTATTAAGGGGGCGGGGGTGGGGGGGGTCCAAACCGACAAAAAAAGGTTATGTCACAGCAAAACTAAGAATAACATTCTATAGAGAAACTATTGACCAAAATGACCCAGAAAGTTATACAGTAACATTAATTGCAATAATAAGTTCAATTTTAGATGCTCTTGGTACGATATGTGACTCTATAAAACTTGTGTGTTGTGTTACTAAAAGTTATACATACATTATTAATTACCATTATTATGAAACATACATAACAGTTATATTCAATTTAAAGATGGAAGTTTCTTCTCAAAATAGCTTTGTAACGTATCAAGTACTCTGTGTCATGAACATACATAATTATAAAAATAAAATCATTATGTATCAGTTTTACTTTTTTAATTTCTGGCATTTTTGCTTATGCCTACTTAGCCCTGAATGGTATCTATAGGACTTCCCACAGCTGCAAAGAAAGTTCTTTCCTCCAGTATGCTTATCTAAATGTTCATTTAAATCCCCGCGGCGATGAAAGGAGCTACCACACACGTCACATTTATAAATGCTATTGCATTCTTGCCTTCTTTCATGCCTATCGAGATCTCCCTCAATGGTGAACTCTTGATTGCATGTTTTACATTTGTATTTCTTCACTAGTTCGTGGAAACTGCATCTGTAAAATGGATCACACTCATAAGAGTTATTTACTTTTTATTAAACTGTAAGATAAAGGTCTGCATGTATACATACACAGCTTTGGCATCTCTCAATCATATGTAACTCATCTTTAAACGATAGAAAGCGCCAAAATGTCATTTCAAATAAAAGTGAATGTTAAATTGTTTCGTTGCATATTTCTATCAAACTAAGAGAAATATTAATAGATATCATACAACATAGCCATGACAGTTTCCACAGTTGCCGTTTGTGTATCCTTTAATCAAAACGAATTAAAAACGGGATGCAAACATAATTAAGACCATCCCGTGCAACTTACATAACATATTATAACTGATTGAAATGAACGAGAAATTGATAAAAATGGAAACCTAGGGTGTCAATATATATACATGTGCCTGACGAAATGAGTCCTGCTGTAAAAATTATGCCCACAAGATTTGTACGGGGCCTTCCCGTTATGACGTCGCTCATGGTCTGATAGTCCCGACCGGCTGGAGAAGTTTTTCCCACAAACTTTACACAAGTGCGCCATTCTGAAATGATATAAAGAATTTTAGCGTGTTACCTTCTTAATTGATGATTGCAACGTGTCCGGACAATCTTGAGAACTGAAAACCACGTTTGAAATAGTTCAATACACTTAACACGACCCACACTTGAAGTTAATCGTCGTCGATAGGATATGCACGTGTTGCGTATCAGACTACCAATAGTTAGTAAGTGTTGCGTATCATTGTACGTGTTGCGTACCATTTCAATTACTTTGTCAAGATTTTGTAGGAATTCGCTAAAAATTCATAAGCAATCACTGTGCATGGTTACTATATGATACATACATAGCAGTTGCAGATTAAAACAAATATGAAAACCTGCAATATACATAGATTTTTGGGCACAAAGAGTGATTACGTGTATCGTACCTTTGCGTTTTTCCAGAAAATTGTCTCCGGTTCGGCCAAAACCTCGAAGGTAATTCAAAGACTTGAAGGAATGTAGACAAGGCACATATATCGCTGGAAAGAGCATTAATATACCCATAGACTGCGCTATAATACGAGTGAAATATATACTGTAGTTTTTACTAACCTTTGAAAAACGGTGAAAAAATCACAATGCGGCCATATTGGATTCCGTGTTTCGTACCATTTTTGGTCACGTGATTCCCCACACTGTGGACGCAATGGAAATGAAGATCGTGATTTTATTGCTATTCTCGAATATTTTAATTAAATTAACTTATAAATGATGTTTTAATAATATTTCATCGGTCATAAACATTAAATATATTTTAATAATGTCTTAGTGTTCAGGTTTCCAATATATATGAAATATCCTCAAAAATCGTGCGCAATGGAATTTTGTCAAAATATTTGTTTTTATAAGAATTTATAACAAAGATTGAATATTATATCAACAAAAAGCATGTTATTTTTAATTTAAACCAAGTGTCCAGATTTCAGATTCGTAAATATTAATGAAATACCTTAATAGTTCTTGCGCAATGGAAATTCTTGTGGACGCAATGGAAATGAAGATCGTGATTTTATTGCTATTCTCGAATATTTTAATTAAAATTAACTTATAAATGATGTTTTAATAATATTTCATCGGTCATAAACATGAAATATTTTTTTAAATAATGTCTTAGTGGTCAGGTTTCCAATATATATGAAATAATCCTCAAAAATCGTGCGCAATGGAAATTCACGTGTACGCAATGGAAATAAAGAGTTCGTTTTAATTAATATTTGGTTCCCTTTTATAAGATTTAATAACAATTATTGATTTTTTTATCAATCAAAAACATTTTGTAAACGTTTAGTCAAGTGTCCAAGTTTTAGATTAGGAAATGATATTGAAAAACATATGATAAATCTTGCGCAATGTAAATTCCCGTGCACGCAATGGAAATGAATACCGTGTTTTTAGGGCATACTTGCTAATTTCTTTGAAAATATTTAACATTTCCCAATTCAATCACCGGACCTCTTCTATTCCCCAAAACTACTGTTCCCAACAACATACAGTGCCGTTTCCCTATTGCCAAAAGAGTTTTTCGCAAGAAATGACGTACAAAAATAATTCCCATAGACAGGTACAAAAATAATTCCCATAGACAGGCAGTCATTGGATTGGCAATAAGTTAATTCTGGCATAACATTTACATCACTTTAGGCTTTCCTACGTTATATTGTGTGTTGTGCAGTGTGATATAATATCAAGTTACTTTAAAGAACTCTGTGTGATAACAAAGACATTAATTGTTATAATGCCACGAAAGTGCAGATTCCCGTGTGGTTCGTGCCAGAAGAAATTTGTGGACGATTGTCTTCTCTGTGAGGTAAGTAATGTTTCACACGTCTTTTAATCTAATAGCATTTTGACATAGTAGCTGAGCTTATTACTCCGAGTTAAAACTTAAAAAATTAACAGATAAGTTAATGCATTCACCCATATTGGGTTACATATATCAGAAGATTTTTTTAATATTTCAAATTAATATAAATCTGTAGAAAAAGGACCACGTAGAAGAAGGATCACAATTCGTTTGTCGCATTTACTTTATTACTTTAATTATATGTATTTGTACCTACATGACTGTGTCACTTTACTTGTCGACATCAGATTTTTAGAAGGGCCTTTTTGCCAAATTTTTATCTAGTGCAATACCAGTAGCACACATATGACACGTTAATGCCAATACACCATTGCATTTCACACCTAGGCGTCTTTGTTCCCACCAGGGGTCCGAGATTACTGGCAGATTCGGAAAGATAAAAGAATTTGCTACCACAAAATTAATTATAAAAAGGAACCGTTAGTGATAATGTATAATTTGGTAGATTATAACTAAGGGTCCTTTTATTTATTATAATGAGATTTTGGTAGATAATGCTTTGAAAGTAAATGAATTTAACTAACAATTATCAGGGGTGTAGGCAAGATTTAATATTGGGGCGGCGCAAATTTTGTAACATAATTTTATTATTGAAGATATAAATGATCAAATTGAAGGGTTTCATTAAAAATCACTTGTTTTGTTCTTGCATGTCAAATTCGCAATGAATAATTAATAAATAACGATATATCTGTTTCAGTATCTGATTTCATTATCTTTCTATTGATCATTATTTAAGGGCCCACTACACTCCTCCTTGCACGTTCATCGATATAACGGAAATTTATAAAAATCTCAAAAGCGAAAAAGTGCTGCTCAATGAATTGTGTTGTGATTGTTTCGAACAAAAACGCTTAAAATTTTAATGTACAAGTTAATTACATTTTTTGTTCTAGATTATTTAGTTGCTTATTTAAATTGTATTGTTATCTGTTTTGGGGAAATGAAAATCACATAAAATAGTAATGCATAATCCCAGAAGCTTAATCCTATTATGCATTTTAAGGGATCTAGCTATAAAGTGCTATTATATAAAATAAAGAAAACATGCTGAACCTGCGTATATGTGATATCAAACTTGAATTTGGGTATGAAAACTGGAATGGTTAATTGACACAGTTTTATATATCTTCATTCAATTTTATATATTTAACTGATTCATCATTAGCTTTCTTGCAGATACATAAAACATATAATTCGGGTTCTTTAATAAATTATTGATATATTGAGTGTTTGAATTTATTGTATTATGGCAAGAGGGCGCGGCTTGCTAGCTTCGTTTGCAAAAGGGCGGAGTTTAAAAGGGGGCATTTATCGTTTTATTTAGACATCGTAACTGGACGGCACCCTTACTGATATCCTGCTAAGCTGTTTATTGGACCCTGATAGTTGATAGGTCTAGGGGCGATCACAGATAATGAATTAGATAAGAGACCTTATAAAATGTTTTGATAAGACCTGTCATGGAAATACCATACAGTTGTTAGTTTATTCTATCAGACATTTTTGTACCAAAACCCTTTTTTTTCTTAAGAGTGCTTTATTTTTTTTATATAAATACACTTAACCAATGTTCTAACTACACCGATCAAAAAACAATGAGACATGAATTTTCGTTTACGGAGAATATAACGACAATTTTGTGACTTTTGGTTTTACTCATTGATTAAATGTCAGTGTTTTCTAAACGCGTGAAGAGAATTTAATAAATGTTTCATACAAACAAGTGAAAACGATAGTTTCATACAAACAAGTGAAAATGATGTATCTTATAATATTTCAAGTTTGAAGTGTATATCCCGATTCCTTGCTGAGAAATTAAAAAATATGATTGGTGTAGTTAGAACATTGTAAAGTGTAAATTAGATTAGAATATTTGTATCCTCCTGAACAGAATGAAATGTGATTCTCAATAAATACAATAATTATCAATGTGATATACTTTATTATCTTTTTGGTTTATTACAAATCACAAAAGTAACAATTAATATACACAAGTAATAGCTCATGAACTCATTTATCTCACAGTTTTCATGAGTGATATCTTTATGTTTTGCGGGACAGATTTTCGCGCTAAAGATATAATCACACATTTTTGCGCCACTTTATATTTCTAGCTCAACATGTGATTGATTTACATAAATTTATATAGAAACGTCAGAATAATTATAATATCAACATAATTCATGCTGTGCAAATTAGTTCCCCTCGATTCACATATTCTGGTAATACATCGGATGTATCAGAGTTTGAAAGCCTCTCCGAAAGGTGCACAACAATTTAAAATACGGGTGACATGGTTTGGAAATATACCAGACATTTTCGCATACTTACCGGACAATGTTGGCATTGGTTGAATATATTGTTCGACACCCGAGTTGAATGCCTGAAACAATTCATAGCCAGCAAAGATAATAATATCACAGACAAGAAATTCCAACCATACTTTGAAAATAAACTGATAACCCCTTCTAGTCGGCCATGTCATTGAGCCGTCGCGAAAAAATCGCATACATGTAACACCAAATTGGACGAACAACAATAGCGAAAACGAAAGCGCTAACCATATTCTTAAAACTTTGACGAAGTGGAAGTCGACGGACATACATAAATTTATTGAATTATTGTACGAGGTGATCAACGGAGAAAAAATCAAACGATGTCGCGCAATAAGAAATAAAGGCAACTATAAACTGGCGCCGGATTTTGCTCATCATCTGATAGACATAGACGCGTGGTCAAATTTAACTGAAAAACAACGAGAATCTAAAGAAAAAAGTTTCGCGAGGATAAAGGACGACAAAACAGTGGAATTGTAATTTCAAATAATGGCGCCAGAACTTTAATGAAAACTCCAACGGCCGGGAAAAAACCAAACCAGGTTAAAAGAAAAAGAGCAGAACGTTCAACTACGCCAATGAAAAAGGCAAAACGACAATTACATCCAACAGTCGGATGGACGACCATTATGGTCGGACCTGGACCTTAAATAGGCCCCGACTATCTACACTGTAGCATCATTAGATTTCGCGGAGACGAATTTTCGCGCAAAACCCGAAAATAACATATTCGCGGGGGAATGAAATCGCGCACTGTGTTTTCCTTTAAAGAAACCCTGTTTAATGGTTTAATTTCGCTGGGGTTGAATTTGGTCCTTAAATAGGCCCCGACATATGAAATAAGACTGTTGTTTTACAAATTTATGTATTCTTTATTATAGTTTTGTTTGCTTGCACTCGTCAATCGTGATTTCTTTTCCATTGCTTACATGTGCATTTCCATTGCGTAGTCTTGAAACATATTTTTATTCATTGAGGTGTTTTCCAGTTATAAGTAATAATTGTTCGAATAATTTCTTTGATTATTTATAAGAGTAACGCCCTTAAGCTTATGCATGTGTTCATTTGCATTTACGAACACAAAGTTAGTTGAAGATCGTGACTTTCATTTTCCATTGCGTACATGAAAATTTCCATTGCGCACGAAATATCTACACAGTCGGATGGGCGATCATTATTACAGTGATCGGACCTGGTCCTTAAATAGGCCCCGACATATGAAATAAGACTGTTGTTTTACAAATTTATGTATTCTTTATTATAGTTTTGTTTGTTTGCACTCGTCAATCGTGATTTCTTTTCCATTGCGTACATGTGCATTTCCATTGCGTAGTCTTGAAACATATATTTATTCCAGTTATAAGTAATAATTGTACGAATACTTTCTTTGATTATTTATTAGAGTACCGCCCTTAAGCTTATGCATGTGTTCATTTGCATTTACGAACACAAAGTTAGTTGAAGATCGTGATTTTCATTTTCCATTGCGTACATGAAAATTTCCATTGCGCACAAAATATCTACACAACCGCGGTCTTCAAATAAGCCTCAAAATTGAATGTGATTTTGATGAAATTTTTTTCAACCTATAAAGGTAATCCTTTAATTATATTATAACTAGAACATGTGATTAAAATACATGCATTCAAAATAGTGAAGAAATAAGTTTTACATTTCCATTGCGTACATCTAACCTTCCATTTGGCGATATTCTAAAACCGTCAATCTACTAAATGTATTTCGTTTCATGTTCGATTACAGTTTCATTTCTTAACTAAATAAATTTTACTGAGCAATTACAAATTCATACAATAAAAAAGCAAAATATGCTCGATGTACATTTCCATTGCGCGCACGTGAATTTCCATTGCGCAGCGTTTAATGTAGGTATTTCAATAATATTTCCTAATGGAAAACCCGGACACCTAGCTAATATTAAAAAAATATAATGTTCTTGATTGATAAAATATTCAATCAGTGTTTTTTATTTCCATTGCGTATTTTGTTTCCATTGCGGTCCATTTTTCCATTGCGTATTTTATACCTACCCGTGTATTGAGGAGGTAGTAAAGAGTTTGTAGCCATAGATGCGAATTGGCCCCGGTCAAATTTGAAGATAAGAGGTAAGTGGGCAAACTGTAAGCTTCATGGCACTTTAAAATATTTTTAGATGCTATATTTGCAGTTTCACATGTGTAGCTAGGATCCCCAAAAATTGCCTGACATGCTCTTTTTGACCTTGACACTTTCAGTGTGAGGCAGGTGCTTGGAAATGCACTAATACATTTCTGGCTCTGCCTTCAGTTTAACTTGCAATTCTCAAGGGGCATACAAACAAGTGTGAGTAGTGCAAAATCTAGGTGGTTATGGTATATTTTGAGTGTGATTTAATGAAACAGTAGGGATTTTACCATGTGTGAGTGGCAAGCATATATTTTGGTCGTTGGCAATAAGAGAGCTGTGAACTGATGAATGTTTGAAATTTTGCCTCGTCGGCCAACCAGTTTTCGCTTCCAGAATTTGAAAGTTAATGGTGCTTAAAATTCAACTGATATGTTTTGAATATAATTTTGCTTTGTTTTCATAAACTGAATGTCATTGTGATGTCAGTCATGTGCCCTTTCTGTTTCAGGTATGTGCTAGTAGGGAGCAAGTGGACTTGTCGTGTCGGCTGTGATTCTTCAGTTTTGCGATATATCAGAATAACCGTTTACTGCCGCCTGAGTTTGCTTGCACCGTTTCGTGTCTCAAACAATTTCTAAATTTGACTGTTACACTGCGCATGTACCTTCTAAAGTAGCCACGCGATATTTATTGTTATAAAACGACTAAGTAAGAGTCGATAAATTTCCAAATTATCCTATAGAAAATTAGGAGCCATCATTTTGTTGATGTTGACTAAGGGAATTTTACAGGGAAATCGAAGATCTGTTCTTGTTTTGAAAAGCCAAAAACAATGTTATGATATTTTTTGTCTAAACATCATACTTTTAGCGAAAACGTTCCAATTTTAGTCAAATGTCCACAATAACAAATCTAATTCAGATTTATTTTTCTTTCAGAAATTATGTAGAAATAAGCGGCAGCAGCCAAACAACTATTTCAACTGTTCCTATTTGTAAATTAAATGTTTTTAAAGTACATTGTTGTGTACAAAACGCGTATTCTTTTTTCAAACTACAAACAACTGAATTATTGGGATATAACTATTTGCTTTCCATCATTTTACGTCAATTTCCACAGCATAATATTATGCCGCCGTCGAAACAAATACTTTTCAGGCCCGTCCATCTTGTGTTATAAATATGACAGGAAGCCATTTAAACATTTTATCATTGCTCAAAAACACAGGGATGATACTCAGTGGGACAGATTAATAAACGTGTATGGTATAAGGTAAAAAGAACAAAACATATTAACGTGTTTCCCCAAATAAACTATAAACCTGAAAAAAAGACAACACTTGATAACTAATAGTCTCAATAATTCGACTGCAAGCACAGACCCATTATCATACGGACGTTTTCGTTGTCTGTCCTTTACGTCTCAAGCAGTTACGATCAAAACTGTGGTGGAAATCGACCCGATTTAAATTCTTTTTATTTTCACTCCCACGTGAAAATTTCAACACTGGTATGTCAAATATCGTTATAAAACATAAATAATGATAAAAGTAACAATGAAATGAACGAATAATCTACAAAATAACTTGTTAAACCTACCACAGCATATGCCGTTTACACGGTGAAAATTATCGATAAACGCGAGTAAGATAAACTTTATGCGGTGTAATCGACATGGGTGGAGGTTTATAACAGTTTTGCATAAAAAAAACGAAAACATTTCTTATAAAGGATTACATATATTGATTCTACTTGAATGTGGCTTCTCAGGTATGTAATTTTTTTAAAAATAAATATGGTTTAAGATGCTTTATGAAGCCGGCAAAAGTTGCGATTCATTTTCCGATCGGCGGCATATAGAAATAGAAGGAAAAATTTTCCGCATTGATTTGAATAGTAACTGGGTTGTGCGCGAAGAGCGACCATCGTATATATAGAAAAGCTCTTATTGCGCACAAATAGTTGGGATAGATAACTAAATACTTTAACATGAAAATTGCTTTACATTACATATAAAACAACTTTGCATAAACGGTGTATTTGTTTTTCGGGTGTTTATTTAGGTGCGACAAGTCCTTAAATATTGTACGAAAATAAAGAACTGTAATATTATCCCCCGCACCTCCGAAAAATTTAACTCAGATCACGCTTCGGTGATTCTACGTTAATCCGAAACTTGCCGGAGATCGCCGAGTTTATACGATTGACAATATAACTATAAACAAAGTGTTTGCATCCGGATATCCGTTCGGATCGTTCGACGGATATTCGGATCTTAAATTCGGTATCCGTTGATATCCCTAATTAAAAATGCATAATAATAATTAATATTAATAATTATTATTATTATAATTATTATTAATTTTATTATTATTATTATTTTTATCATGATCATCATCATCATCATCATCAAGAAGAATCATCATCATCATCGTCGTCGTCGTGACATGAAGAAGAAGACGAAGAAGAAGGGAAAATATAGAATATTTCATCCACACCCATAAATGCGACTCCTGGGAGATAGGGCATGGCATTAAACATCAAAATCATCATAGTAGGGATTTTACTCGCGTCGCCCATTTCTCCAGATTTGACGTCATTCAAAGAGCCTATTCTTAAAAAAAATAGAATATGCGTTCTGCTTAGATTTCATTACCATCATAAAAATTAAAATATGTAACTTTATGTGTACATATGTTTTACCATGCAAATACATTACAATGCAATTTCGATGTATAAAAAGTTCATTAATAATGCTGAATCAAATCAATAAATTGACGGCCTAAATACTTCTTCATTAATTTACACACGTATATTAATCAAGTTATTTACTTATATACTCAACCTAAGTTTTAAATGGTCACCTTTATTCTATAAATATTTAGTATACTTACAATTACTTAACTCTTTATCTGTAGTCCTTTCTCGATATTAGTCTTTGATTTTACCTTTAAATTTTAAATAATTGACTAAGGAACAGTTTTACATCAGTTATCCTTAATTTTACTAAAATGCATTTCATACAGATTATAGTCAAGCAAGCAAAAAAGTACTCTGGATTACTGCTTTCTTCTTTAATAAGATCCCTCATTAGAAAGAAAAACATAAAACGTTTTAATCAACAGATTCTTTCTTGTAATAATTCCTTTTAAAAGTATCCTGTTTATAATTACTTCCCTTTCAACTAAAGACTGTTCTAATGTTCAGCATGCAGTGCAAGTAATTGGTCTTGAATTGATTTAAGAAAACATAAACGATCAAAACGAAACATGATTATTAGACAGCACAGTCACTTTCAAACTTGACATAGGGAAGGAAGAACAAACTTGACACAGGGAAGGAAGAAACTAGCATACATAGTATACATATACAATTGATGACCGGTTAGAACTTATTGGTTAGCGATTTTAGAGCATGCATTTGATTAAGTAAGTTCTTTAAATTGTTAAAAGAAAGTTGTTTTATAACTTATCATCCCTTTTCATCTATTTTTATCAATTGGCTAGTGTAACGGCAAAACGATGATGGTTTTATGCGTCTAATTTGATCAAATGCAAGGGTCTATAACACGTTATTAAGAAAATCATGTTGTTGTTGTTGTTATTGTTGTATTTCACTGAAAAATAAGCTGGTTAAAAGATGTAAGTACTCGTTTATAGACCATTAGACTTAATCCAGAAGGAAAGTAAAGTAAGTTTATGTAAATTAACACGTTAAAAACCATCAAAAACAATAATTACAGCCGAAAGCAGAAATAAAACGCATCTCAAAGCAACGAAACTGACAATAAAAATAAAGCAATGATTGACGCCAAATGGATGTCTTAAAACGAAACTGAATGTTAATAGCAAAATATATTATATAAAACATGACAATATCTCACTCAGCACTCGGAAGTTCATACTTAATCTCACGTCTATGATAAAACTCCACTAAGCCATACAAGATACTCCCAATGGTCAACAGAGCAATGCACACATAGATTTTGATATCAGTACAAACATAGCTACTGTATCCAAATGCAAGTATAAATCCTGCAGATTCACATAGTCTGTAGCTGGCGAATGCTGCCTCCGGTTTTTTGGTGAACAAATATCCATACAATGCTGAAAGATTAATTAAACAGATGAAAAGAGAACTTTGAAAACAATCGATCACGAAAAATATGAAAAAATTGCAGGCTCGGTTAGATTGAGCCTGTTCATGGGAAGAAATGGAAATCCATATTACTGCCCACGCCATCTAGCCCCGGATTGAGCGCAACTCAGTATTTACAACAAAAAACAGTTAAATTTTGATCAATTCTAAACGATGGTGTGCATATGACGGTGGACATGGAATGCGGTATTTTCAGATTAACACCATTCCATATAAAGTGCCACTTATTATTCATAACTATAGAAATACATGTCTTGTTTATCGAATTACCCGGTAAGTAGTAGTCATCACTGTTAATTTACAAAAACTGCGTAACATATAAAAACTAAATCAATATGTTTATGCAATATCCATTTAAATATTTTTTTTATTTTACTCTTCTCAAACTGAAACACACTGCGTATCATCTGTTAGCTTAAAGAACATTTAATTTAAAATATTGTCATGCAGAGTTTAACAACTTCTAACATCCACTGGAATACCGATCTGCTAAAACTTACCATCCACCGAAATAATTTATTATATTTTCCCGCTTTATATAATTTATAATCTGCGTTTATTTTAATTAAAACATTTCATTAAGCAAAATCTATGTCAAACGTAAGCTTCGCCGAAATAAATCAGGAACATATTAATGATGAAAAGTTTAAAACTTTATTGCTAGTTAATGCTTTTAATACGTTTCTAACTCGAACATTCATTCCGGTTGATCAAAACAGTTTTTGAAATCGGTTACATTATTAACATTGTATGTGCGAATAAGTTGTGTTTTATGAAGGGGATTTTTTCTTAAATATAAATTTCACTTGTTTCATCATTTAAAAAAATCAAAGGAATGTTACCATTGATGAGAGTCTGAATAATTGCATCCCCTATTCCCCAGCAAACTGCAATAATGTAAAATGGGAGAACATCTGTCCCTGATGGAGTCCAAATAAGCAGGAAAATCAAAGATCCACCGTGAACGACAAACACTGCACATACAGAATAAAATGACATACGAGTATACAACTATTCAACATACAATTCTATCAGCTTCTTTGTTTTTACGAATTAATGTTTAAATAGACACTTAGACTTTGATAAAGCAAGGATCATATACATTTTGTACTTGCAAAATAAGAGAATCCAACATACTTTCAAAAGTTATCGATATTTGTAAAAATATAATATACAATGTATATAAATACATACCAAGAATAAACCACGGAATAAAGCTTGTGTATTTGACCAGTTTGCCTATTACGAAAGAAAATAACGCATCGGACACCCCGTACGCTATCATAACATAACCAACGTTCCAAATTCCAATGGCACAACTGATGTAGGACTAAAACGATAAAGATGCAGTAAAATTTTGTATAATATGATATAACAAATTACATCAATTTCGGAACAGTTTCCCAAAAATGAGGCGAAACGGACCTACTTTGCTTATTAATAGAAACAGTTTTATCAATTTTAATACTTATTCGATAAAATGCGTCGATTCCCTCAGATGACATACTAATTTGTCCTCACATGACACAGCTTCTAACTTGCATTATATGTAATTGACACTATTTACCCTCCGATTTACATAGCGACCAAGCAAATGTAACCATATGACCCCGTGTTAATATTCTCCAAGTTATCATCAGGACACACGTACAATGAAGCAAGAATGATCAAAGTCGAACGAAAACAAAAAGAATTCTATTGTGTCAACAACACTTTGACTTGACTCTGTAACCTATTTTTTTACACAAAAGTGTGTTTTGTTCCTGTTACAAATCAAATTCCGTATTTCTTTTAATACAAATCATGCAAAAGTTATATAGCTTTTTGTAAAGTATATTTTAATAGATAAATGATTAACGCAGTTGGATTTTTGGAAATTAATATTTTTACGTAGCTATAAAGATCATATGTCCAGGTACACGTAATTTAATACAAAATCCCTGGTGCTTACCGACAATCGTACAACGTCAATTATTCTAATGAAAATCAATCATAAAATAAGGCATCGTCAATAATGAATACGCTTACCCTGGTATAATCTCCAGCAATAAAAGCCTGCTCGACTCCGCTGTAAGCTGTTAACGGAATCAACAATTTCTGGTATTTTGAATTCTTGAAATGAAGTGCTATAGCTGTCATGAGTTGCTTTGTTCCCTTGTGCTCTTCTTTCTCACGAACCATGTTGTCCAGAAATACAGCTACTATAATCAGGGCAACACATGCACAACCTAAATATATTCCGCAAACTGTATAGACCTGAAAAAATACACAATTGTTAATATACTGACGGTGATTTACATCAATATAAAGAAACACAAGTAGCGCTAATCAAAGTTGTTTTTTTTACTGAAAATGTTTCATTAGATTTTATTATGTACAAAAACAAAAGATGCATTTTGTCACGTTCAAAAATATAAATGAAATATTATAACAGAATGCACATTTGGGTTCGTAACATTTGGTCATATATCATATCAGGTTTGTCAAGGTTAGTGACGTCACCTTGGTCGTGTCTGATTTAAAATGGACGATGTTCTAATAATAACTGACCAACTGACCTTGGTCATGTCAGATCTGTCAAGGTTAGTGACGTCATCTTAAACGTGTCTGATTTAAAATCGATGCTGTTCTAATAATAACTTACCTTGATCTTGTCAAATCTGTCAAGGTTGATGACGTAACCATTAACGTGTCTGATTCAAAATCGATGCTGTTCTAATAATAATTGACCTTGGTCATGTCAGGTCTGTCAAGGTTGATGACGTCACCTTGGTCGTGTCAGATTTAAAATCGATGCTGTTCTAATAATAACTGACCTTGGTCATATCAGGTCTGTCAAGATTAGTGTTGTTCTGGTAATCAGTCGGACAGTAGTTCGCACCACATTTTGACAGGACATCCTCCGAAACGCTGATGTTCTCTGGTATTTTAAGGCTGAATATCGACGATGATATCAAATTTCCCCAAATTTGACCTGAAAAAGATGTTATTGATGTAACAAATTACTATATTTTTTATGGCTCCGTTTTGGCCGTTTCTACCTTATTTTAAATATTAATTGTTTGGGTTTTCTATGTTTGGCCCTTTCCGTTCCGACGAAATCGAGACAACAGTAATATGTCTAATATAGTTTTATAAATTCCCTTTATTATGTTGACACTATGTATTTTGTGGGCGTGTGTATATGCATAATTAATTTGATAATTTGAGAAAACTTTTTAATGATCAAATCCACCGAGCGTAATAAGAAATACCGGTAGTTCATTTTAGTACTGCGATTATGCGTTCTTTTGAGTCACAAATATCGGCTATACTTTACAGATTTGTGCATATAAACCATCTGGAGACTTTTCTCTTTAAAAAAATCTACATGTTTGTCGGTCATATTAGGTACGTTTCACAGATGGTTCTTGCGATAATTACACTATAAGATTTTGAAAAAAATAAAAATCCAAAAGAAAATAACAACCAGTTTTGTCACGAAGATCTATGTCTGCTCTATTTAGCGTTTTCCTTTTTTTATTTTCTTCTCTGTGTTTGTTTTCATTCTACATGCATGGCTAAAAATTTCCTATTCCTCCAAGAAATACATCTGATAGATAACTCATATATGTCATAACTTATATATAACTCATATATTTCTGTGACTCGAAAAAGTAGAACAAAAAATACTTGTCTGAAAAGCCATAAAGAACACTCCGAAGAAGGTGCTGATGGTTGCATCCTTTGGTACGTGTGTCAACCAGGCATACCATTCCCCGATCTTGGTCAAATATGTACATTTAGCAGCCCACAGTGTAGCTGATCCTAAACCTTTAAACAAAATAGGATTCTAACATACCACTGTTGATCAGGAGTTAGGAAAATAAACGATAGCATAATTTGTTTTTTGCCTGTTTATCGCACATAATTTATCATGTGCGACCAGTGTTTACCAAGATCTGTCTGCATTGCCTAATAATGGTCTTGGTCTAAGCTGTTCGCTGATAAGTTAGTTTATTTATGTACAACTCTTATTAATCAGTCACTAGAATTCCTCAAATGAAAGAAAAGAGATTTTGTTACATTATTTTACACTTTACAATTGATAAATGCGAACAAGTCGAAATTAATGTTTAAGAAAAGTTTCATTCTCTTTTTTTTGACGAAGGAGAACATCGAAGAAAAATACAAAAAGGTGAAATATGCATATCAGGAATTGCCATATTCAGAAAAAAGTCTCCCCACACAGTCAATAAGAAGAGAGAGGAAGAGAGCATGGTTAATAAAATTATCAGTTTCAAAAAGACACCACAAACAATTAACAAAACTGAGAACCTGAGGGGATATCGCCTTACAACGGTCATTGGCAAATAAAATTGCCATTGGGGGTTTAAACCAGGTTCTAGAGTGCACCAACCTCACACTTGCCCCCAACAGACTCTCGTATCACAAAACAAGTACAAGTTGTCTTGGTGAAATAAGAAATCATTTACAAATTACAATGAAAAGACTATGCTTACCGATTATCATTGATGCAGGTATCATCGTTCCCCAAACAGCATACATGTTCGCACCCATAAATGCGATATAGGTCAACATACTCACACATACAGTCCATTTGCATCCAATCCGGGTGATAACCAACGGCGGCAGGACTAGCCCAGCCAGAACGGCACAGACATAAATTACTGCCAAGCTGACGGTACCAAGACCCTCCTCTTTGTTCAAGCTGCTCTGAAGATTCTGGAGCGACTGAAAGGCCGTGAACAGGAACAAGAAGGCAAAACTGAGCACAAGCAAGTTCTTAATTATCTGCGTCTTCGTCATCATTGACGGGGTTGCATTCTCCTCCTTTTCTTCGACATGTATGTCATCTGTTTTCGCGTCCATATGCAATAGATCTTTCGGTTCATACTTTTCCATGGTTATTACTGATGTTTGTGTTCTGCGTTATTGTACAATAAAGCATCAGTATTGTTATTTGTTATTAATTGTTTGTCATTATATATGTGAAAATTCGTCTGAACTCATTCTCATTTTTGAAACACTGAATTGTTTACCTCCCCACGCGCAATCCGAAGTTTTAATTAGAATTTATCAAACAAACGTGCGAGCTGTCTTAATCTTTTGCTGTGTCCCTATTTAGTTTGAACTATTGAACTACAGCTTTAACTTCTTATCAGTAGATATAAGTCGTGACAGTAAATATTTATGTATTTCTTAACTTCTAAAGAAACTTATGTTCAGTAATCTCTGATTTATTTTTAATAATTTTTTATTTTAATAATTTAGTTTTGTTAAATTCGCTAAACAAGTGCTAGGTTGTTCATAAGTAGATAGATCGAAACATGATAGTAAAATCTCTTAATTACTAGGCAGTGGTATAGAGTATTTATCTCAGTACATAACATGAACATTTATAAAATGTTATTTTTTTTCTTAAAGAGGTATCTGTACACAATTTTAGTTGGTTACCATGGTTTCAATATCATTAAATTTGAAATACAAGCTTGAAGAGAAAACTGCATACAGAAAGATTATTTCTTGCGCTTTCCGCTCAGTGGATCTTTCGTCATTTTGACTTAAATATTCATTAAACATGTTCTTACATTAAACTTAAATCATTCAAAAATACAAATGCAGTGAAACCTCGCTATAAAGACCGCCTTTAGAAATGGAAAAAAAATGTCGTAATAGCATTGTGGTTTTAATTTCGGGGGTGGGGGGGGGGCGGGCAAATTGTGTAAAACTGCAAACATGCAAATTGATATAGTATTGATATAGTCTTCCTATCGGAGTGATCTTACTTTCAGGGTTGTTTTAGTGAGAGGTGTTACACTAGAAAAAAGGAAAGCTTCAACGTAGAAATCAAGATAACATTGACTGAGATCCTATCTAACCAACTCTATAGAAACTAATCAAATTCAGCTGTCTAATGAGATATAGCGATTGTGCAGATATTCAGGGTGCTTGAGCAGCAATCTTCATACAAAAGAGGCTGACATATAAACAAAAAAAATAATTTAAAAAAAACAACATTGGTGTAAGACCGGCTTTTCAGTTTTCGCAGTCAATTTTATCTGAAAACGGTTCGACTTCGGATAAAATAATATGCAAACAGATTGTTAAGCTATCATATAAAATATAAAAAGATGGAAAGGGAACTTTGAAAGCCGACAAAAACGAAAAATATGAAAATATTGCAGGCTCGGTTTAATTGAGCCTGTTCATGGGCAGTAATGGAAATGCATATATTACTACCCACGCCGTAAAGAGTCGAGTCGTGTTTCGGTTTCGTTCGTAATTTTGACATGTTTAAAGAACTAACTATAAAACCAAATTTATTTTTTTAATCAATTAATTTTAAGATAAAATGTTGTAAAATAGCTACGTACGTGTAGTGGAAATGCAATACTACGAGTATTTTGACGTTATCTCAAAAGTAAAGCAGTATATCCCAGTTTTCCATACGGCAAGACTACGAATCTATTTAAAATCATAATGCCTGGAATGGAGAGAAGTGTTCTTGTTCTTTCTGTATGTGGGTGGTTGAGTTTCTAGATTTTTTGTTTTGCTTGCTACAGCTTATATTTAGTTGCTTTCGCTTTGCTGATTTCGTTTTAAGTTTAAGTTTCAATATACTATCGCTACTAAACGTTTTTGTGTCGCCCTTTCGAAGAAATGGCGATACATATGGACCGCTTTGTCCGTCCGTCGGTCCGTTGCTCCGTCGGTCCGTCACGAAAACTTAACGTTGGCTATAACTTTGTCATTTCTTAATATTTTTTCATCAAACTTTCAAATTATATTGCTTATGACAACACGCTCGAGATGATGCCTAATTCTCAAGGTCAAGGTCACATTTGATGGAGTAATGCCCCTTTTTGTACTTGGATTTTTACACGAAAACTTAACGTTGGCTATAACTTTGTCATTTCTTAATATTTTTACATCAAACTTTCAAATTATATTGCTTATGACAACACGCTCATGATAATGCCTAATTCTTTGATGGAGTCCGTCCTTCCGTCCTTTGGTCCGTCACGAAAACTTAACGTTGGCTATAACTTTGCCATTTCTTAATATTTCTTTATCAAACTTTCAAATTATATTGCTTATGACAACACGCTCGAGATGATGCCAAATTCTCAAGGTCAAGGTCACATTTGATGGAGTTATGCCCCTTTTTGTACTTGGATTTTTACACAAACTTAACGTTGGCTATAACTTTGTCATTTCTTAATATTTTCACATCAAACTTTCAAATTATATTGCTTATGACAACACTCTCATGATGATGCCAAATTCTTTGATGGAGTTATGCCCCTTTTTGTACTTGCATTTTTATTCCGACATAGCACCAGAGGGCGACACAAGCAGGCCTGCCAAATCTCCGGATTTTATCCGGAATCTCGGGATTTTAAGTTAATTCTCCTGATCTCCGGATTTATAATCTCCGGATTTCTATAAAATTTCAAAAAATATAGATTAACAGCTATACAATGACCGTGTGTCATAAACTTAACCAGGGGCTCGATGTTACACCTGCGTTTATCTATTTTCATCTCATTTTCATTCTAATGTTGTCAAAACAAGTCTTAACAGGTTTAACAGAAAGTCAAAAAATGAATGAGAAAAAAAGACAACAGTCATTTTCAAACAAGTTCTTTAACCATTTCTAACAAAATCGGCAAAATTCATTTCTAAAATTCTTTGAAGAATATAATTATAAAGAAGAATAATTATGAGAAAAATATCATCATCAGCAGCAGCAGCATCATCAGCATCATCATTATCAGCATCATCATCATTTTTGTTCAGTCACAGTCATAGTTAACACCAACATCAAAACATAAAAACAACAATATCAGCAGCAGCAGCATCGTGGTCGTCGTCATCATTATCGTCGTCGTTGACATTATCAGACCTCCGGATTTTTAATGAAGAAGTTTTGGCAGGCCTGCACAAGTGTTCAACTGAACACCCATCTAGTATTAATATGTGTCGATTTTGCTGGGGTTTTTTTTAACAACCTTTAAAACTTTCCTTAAAATGGAATCCATCTAAAACTGTTACGTATTATGTTAGTGTAGTGTATCATTAGAACGCCAAGAATGTAAGCTGTTCATAAATACCAAACTTGTGGTATGGATCTATCTCTATCTTTCTTTTATGTCAAACCCTTAACGGGTAGACATTTGCGCGTCAAAGACCGAGACTATTAGTAGAACAAAATGGTGAAATATGCATATCAGGAATTGCCACATTCAGAAAAAAACAGCCACCCAACACAGCCAAGAAGAACAGAGGAAGCATGGTTAATAAAATGATCAGTTTCGAAAAGGATACCACAAATAATTAAGAACCCAAGGGGTTCTCACCTTGGAACGGTTAGTAGCAATTCAAACCAGGTTCTAAGGTGCACCAACCTCACACTTGCACCCAACAGGTTCCCAAATCAACAAACAAGTATAATTTGTCTTAGTGAAATAACTCCAGCTCACCCATCAGCTAAAAAAGGATTAAATGTTAAAAAGAGATAAACAGGGGTTTAAGGTTAAAAGGATTAATGTAAGATTATGCAGAGCTGCAGCTGTGGTGACTTGTGTTCAATACACAGTGAGATGCATTGAGCTGCCCAATGGTTGTGAGCGAAAGAATATCGGGGAAGGGCGTTGCAGTATGTGACTGTTTTTCTTCGGAAATAGGAGTACTTTAAATAATGGATGTGGGTTGTCCAAATTTTATGTGACTGTTTTTCTTCGGAAATATGAGTACTTTAAATAATGGATGTGGGTTGTCCAAATTTTAATCATTTCTTGAAAATGCTCCTGGGGCAGGCTTGGGTTGGAAAGAGTAACCTTTCCCGGAACTCGAATGGTTTCATTTGAAAGCAGTTTAAGGTAAATTGTGGTAATATATTTACTTTGGGTCAATTCAATCGGGTAACCGTTCACGTGACCCGGATCGACGGCCATTTTGGCAGCTTTGCTGCAATTTTCACCTTCAACATTTTAATAGTTGATTCAACGAAAATGGCGTCCCCGATGTCAAGAGCTTTATGCAGGTCATTGAAGGTAATTGTTTTGAGAAGTGATTCAATATCTTGGATTTTATGACAAGTGAGAGTTCTTTCTGCACGCACGCTATTTTTCATGCCGACAGCAGAAATAATGTGGGTGGGGTGTGATTTATTATTGTTTATGTTGCGATACGAACCTAGTCAGAATATACGGAGAGGATGAGTAAGAATACGAGATAGCTCAGTCTGGGGAGTACTTGCCTTGTAAGTCAGTGGTCCTTGGTACAAGACCCAATCTGACTGCAAAACTTCCTCGCCCTGTGTCCGAAGAACTGTAGCAGCATTTGTTGTAGCGTTGTCCGTCCAGTTTTCGGTATAGTTATCGATTAGTAACTAGGTCAGGACACTATTAAAACATTTACAGTAAGGTTCAATACTTGTGGTACATTCAGGTTAACAGGTAAAAGGTCTCACAATTAAACCAAACTTCTAGTTCTAATGTTTATTCCTCAGTTGCTGGTTGAAGGCATGGGCACTCAAACTTCTCCTGATGTCTGACCACTCACTGTTTACAACAGAATGTCAGATGTTTCCAATGGTTACAATGCAGGAAGTCACACTTTGCCCACTTGACAAATACAAAAGAAACACAGTGTTTGAGCTGCTCTGGCTCAAACCTGTGGCAGACACAGCACTTGTCAGACTCTGGTGTGTCATCATCAGAATCAGATGAAAAAGGTCCAAGTCAGGGGTGGAATGTTGTCTAGAGACTCCTGGTTGGGGCTCATCATTATTGATTTTTTTATTTGTGTAAGTCCTAGACCTGATCTTTTCAGCACACTAGTTCTTTTTAGCAGCTGTAGATGCTAAAACTGTACTTTTCTTCTGATGCAGGTCCAGATATGTAGAATTCCACTTGACTGCTCATCATGGCGAGTAAATGATTCTTTGGGTCGAGTGAAGCGGCCAAAACACCCGACCGACCGGGAGAGTAAATTTTTCAACAAAGCACATGTTTTCTTCGGAAAAATTAAATATTTTCACTTTGTTTACAAAACACAATTCGATTTCCTGTATTTCGGTTGATTTCCGGTGTATGCGGAACGTTTCTGATGTAAAGGTAACAGCAAGCGATTTATTTTTATCCTCATTGGGTTTCCCAAATCAGAACGAGGCTGCAAGTGCACATATTTTCCGGCTATATGTCAAAATGTTGAAACAAATGAAGATAACGTTTTTTACCAGCGTTTTTTTTTTCCCAAAGGGGAAAGGTTCCCCTACAATTGGGAAATTTTCGCGTCGTAAAATCGTGAATTTGGGAAAAAAATCAGTCGCAAATCAGCCAAATTGGGATTTTTTCTTTATTCATGTAAATAAACACTAGGGATTTTATTCAGCTTTACCAAGCATCATAAATACTGGTTTTTTAACAGGAAACCCTTAAGTGATGTAACTGTTAAGCCAGAACTAAGTTACAGCCAATCCAATGACTGCCTGTCTATGGAAAAATAATTTCCATTGGCAGGAAAAGTTTCATTGAGGTTGCAATTAATGTGAAATGAATCTGCATTTGAAATTATAATGGAAGGAGTGAGGCTGGAGTCAGTGTCAGGTTGAGGCAATGTGTCTTTGAGCTACATCTAGCTCAAGGATAGCTTCTGAGTGGGACTCAGTTTGGTATCCAAATACGTCGGAAGGTTGGATTCAAGTTTAGTTTCAGTCCGATAAAATTTCGGGGGAAAGTACGGGAGGTTGCTCGATACCGGTACCTACACTCATTGGTTCAAATCGCTCAGACTTGGGACTCGTCGCCAATGGCATGGGATCGGTCGATACAAAAGAGTGCCAGTGTTCGTATTTAACGGCTTCCTTTGAATAATCGCTCATTCTAAACGTTGTTGTAAAGTTTGTTAACTACTTTCAGTTTCTGGAGACTGGTCATTGCGCTTCAATTTTATATGTAAGAATCAGTCAACTTGCAATTATTTACCGTAAGCCAGTCTGAAAAAAGGACGTGTATAAAACGCGGACCGGATCAATGACGTCATATGTCTATTTTATTTAATGATAACAACTGAGTAAGAGTCTAACCGGAGCGTTGATAAGAGTTACTCCCCTTTTGAACGATACAGTTTTTTTACGCGGAACAACATTTCTTGCAAAAAACTCTTTGGTCTATTGGGAAACGGCACTGTTTGTTGTTGAAAATTTAGCTTTGGGGATTGGGAATGTCCGGTACTTTAAATTGGGAAGACTCCGGTCAGCTTTGGGAATGGTACCGTTTTGCGGAGGTAGTTAAAGAAGGAAAAAAACGCTGTTTACACAAGGTAGGGGTGATGATGAAAGGCGAGATAGCTAGCGAGACAGTAAGAAAGAGATAGAATGAATAGAAAAACAAAAATTGCAACAGAAAGAGTATTTTATTTAAAATGTAAGGGTGAGTGTACTTTCTGTAAGGGCGAGTGCACTTACTCATTCACTCGACCTGCAGGGCGAGTGGGTCAAAGAAAATTTCTACACCTCTGAGGTCACAGTGTTTTCTGACTTCAGCTTCTTCAGATGGAGTTGTGATGCATCTACCAGAAACAATTTTGCTGAGTGCAGCGTTTTTTTTCCCCAAAGGGGAAAGAGTCCCCTTCCCCTACAATTGGGAAATTTTCGCATCATAAAATCTTGAAAAAGGGAAAATAATCAGTCACAAACTAAGCCAATTTGGGATTTTTTCTTAATTCATGTAAATAAACACTAGGGGTTTCATTCAGCTTCACAAAGCATCATAAGGCCTGGTTCATTAACAGGAAAGCCTTTAGTGATGTAACTGTTATGCCAGAATTAAGTTACTGCCAATCCAATGACTGCCTGTCTATTGAGAAATAATTTCCATTGGCAGGAAAAGTTTCTTTGAGGTTGCAATTAATGTGAAATGAATCTGATGAATCTACATTTGAAATTATAATGGAAGGAGGTGGGGGCTGGATTCAGTTTCAGGTTGAGGCAATGTGTCTGTGTGCTACATCTAGCTCAAGGATATCTTCTGAGTGGACCTCAGTTTAGTTTCAAATATGTCGGAAGGCTGGATTCAAGTTTAGTTTCAGTCCGATTTACGGGGGGAAAGTACGGGACTCGGGAGGTTGCTAAATACCCGTACCTACATTCATTGGTTCAAATCGCACAGACTAGGGACACGTCGCCAATGGCATGAGATCGGTCGATATATGCCCGAAATCACGCAACAAAAGAGTTTCAAAAACGGCTTCTTTTGAATAATCGCTCATTCTAAACGTTGGTGTGAAGTTTGTAAACTACTTTCAGTTTCTTGAGACTGGTCATTGCGCTTCAATTCAGCCAAGAATCAGCCAACTTGCAATTATTGACCATAAACCAGTCTGAAAAAAGGACGTGTATAAAACGCGGACCGGATCAAAGACTGTTTCACTGCACATGTCTGTACTTTTAATGATAATGACTGAGTAAGAGTCTAACCAGATCGTTGATAAGAGTTACTCCCCTTTGTACTATGGGGTTTGTTTACGCTGAACAGCATTTCTTGCAAAAAACTCTTTTGTCAATTGGGGAAACAGCACTGTTTGTTGTTGGAAACATTAGCTTTAGGAATTGAGAAAAGTGCGGTACTTTGAATTGGGAAGACTCCGGTCAGCTGTGGAAGTGGTACCGTTTTGCGGATGTAGTTAAAGAAAGAAAAAACCGCTGCCAAGATTAACGGCAAAATTGGAGGCCATTGTAATATTTCTAAAAATGGCTTCCTCTTCCATGCTGAAGAGAGGTTGTGTGCCCGAATGCACTGTATCAAGATCTATTTTACCACACACTCTGTCCCTCAGACTCTGCATAGGTATTGCATACTGGATAGAGGCTCGTCTAACTGACAGGTTCTGCTCTTTCACAGCTTTATATGCATTAATAAGTGCAGTTGGTGAGTAGCACCGGTATTTCTGTTAAATCTGCACTGGTTTGACCTTGAATACACAAGGGTAAGATTTGCACAAGTATCTATAAAGGTATCAAAACAACAAAACTTTTTTCTGCATATAAGGGATATAACTTTTTGAAATGGCCTGTAGTTGTATTTTAAGGATAGTAAGTCACATGACAGTCATGTGACTTGCAGCAGACGTCGATGGGGTGCCCCTTACAATTTTTTACTCTGACAGTTTAATTTCTACTAAAAATACATAGTGTTGTATCTATAGCGGGATAGCGGGGCGCGGCGCCCCGCCCTTTTTGAAGAGCGCCCCTCTGCCCTAAATCTCAAACACTGCCCTTTTCCCCATAAACGCCCTTTTGTCTTCAATAATTAATGTCAACCACCACCAATTCTGCCTTTTATTCAATGCCTGTGTTTTTCCCAAGTTACCTTGTGTAATAAACAAAACGCAGTGATGCTTGTATACGTACATTACAGCGACCGTCTGAAATCTAGTCCCAGACAAGTCATAAATCAATATCTGGACAAGTGGCAAATACACAGAAACCCAGTGTCAAAAAACTTGTTAGTCATAAACAGCTGATTAGCCTAATCAACAGCATGTGCCCATGCGGCGTATCAAACGTCCCGACCGACCCCCCTTGGAGACATAGGGAATCGGTACATAGCTTTTTTTTCTAATCCTTCCAATCTATGTTATAATAATAGTATAATAATATTATTATAACATAGATTGGAAGGATTAGAAAAAAAGCTATGTGCCGATTCCCTGTGCTTGGAGTCAATTAATTGTCGCATCACTTGCTTCTATACTCCAATAAACTGTCTAGCATATTGGTACAGTATTTTTTTGTATTAAAACCAGGTTATCTGATAATTTTAAAACGAAAATAAAGAAAAGTATCGTAATTCTATACAGTAATTCGCTTGTCCCATTATTTTGAATTTGCCGGTATCACTCGTTTTTAACAAAGTACTCTTTCAAACAAGCATTCATATTCGGAAAGGAAACTTGTTTACACAAAAATAACTTTATTTCAATGGTTGAAGCCATAGAAAACAGGAACTTTAAAAAAATTATGAAAAAATGCTCACTTTCAAAACGGAAATTGTACGACTTTTTGCCAATTTTTCTATTATCTAGTAAGTTGGATTTTGATACCTTGACGTCTTAAAACTGCTCAAATTACATGGAAAACTCAAGGAAACATCTAGTTCTCTTGATGAAATTTCATATTCATCATGTACAATCTAAATTTTATTAGAAATTACAACCGGTGAAAGTGTAAACAATTTCGGTCAGCAATAATTTCGGATACGTTTTTTTTTTCCACAATTATTCTAAGGTTTTATTATTTTTTTAAGTAACTTATAAATTTTGACTATCACATAAATTGGCCAAAATCTAACCTACAATATCATCAAGTATCACTAAGTGACAGACAGAACTAAGGATACACTTTTAATTTAAACAAGATTGTACTCTGGCTGTTCTGTTGTCAGAGTTACTCACATGATAATTCATTGATTCAGATTTGTTTGAAAAAGCATATTCACCTATTCACCAACCCCTACCCCACCCAAAAACAAAAAAACCCACAACAACAACTTAAGTTTAAGTATGCTGAAAAGTGCCCTTTTGCTAGCGAAAAACACGTATTTGCCCCTGCCCCTTTTTGACGGCACCCTGCCCTTTTTTCACAGCACCCTGCCCTTTTTAAATCCTAGATACAATTTTTAATGAATCACAAAAAAAGTGATAGAAAAATATATGTGCCACTATAATTTCACATAAAGTATAATGTTTCTTACCTGTTTTGTGCGCATTTTTAACTGTACGTCAAATCTGACAGATAGTGGGAAACGCGGTGTATTTACCACAGAAAGCTATGATGTCACCGCGTGTTTTTGTCATGTGCATACCGGTAAACAAAAAGTTAACGAAATTCAGACGCTAACGAAAACTGGACGGTAAACGATATGTATTACTTCGCTTGAAATTGTTCAGGTTGTTTTTGTCAAACAAAATTATGGAAAAAAACACAGGCAAAATACATCAATGTATTCATGTAACCAATGTGATCCAGGTCACAAAAAAGGAAGGGTGTGGAAAAATATGTGAAAACAGTAATCCTGTCCCTTGGTTTAAGTCCCAATCTGGCTGCGCATAATTCTCACCCTGTAGATGACACTGTTTATCAAATATACATTAGTTAAATATTAATTAACTTCAGGGAAGATTGTACAGTGTGCAGGCAGCAAAGAAGCCAGAAAGTTCAAGCTCAGGAAATGATGTTGTGGTAAGTTCTGTGTAACCCTTTACTCATATATCTGCCTTTTATCACATATGCAAACAGTGTAGATCCAGATCAGCTGACACAACCATGCTGTCTGATCAGAATCAGCACTGTTTGCATTTTGGTCAGAAATAACCTAATAAATCAAAAAGCAAACTGTAGATCCTGGCCAGGCTAGGCTTTTGTTCACTGCCTGGAAGAGACCCATGCCCTATAATTAAGGGGGGGGGTGATTTTCTCTCTAAAGGGGAATGAAAATTCAAAATCCAAAGTTACTTTTTGGGGAAAATTGCATGATTTTAAAGAACTTTTCTGAGGGGATGGTGCCCATAAATGGCCCTAGCTATAGAAGGAAAAAAAGCCCTGTCAGACAACACATCAATCGTAAAGGGGATCGGTTCTGGAGTCCATGTGAACTAAACAGAAGCAGTTTCACTGCAAAGGCCAGATATACATTTGTACATGTATGGTCAAAATTGCGGGGGCAGGGGTGTGAATCTTCACACCAAATCTGAATTAAACCTCTACATATAAAATCAGTTAATTAATTAAGATATTATTACCCATACTAATTCAAATAAATTAATTATTAAATTATTCTTCTGATTTAGTGGGGGTATATTGTTGTATTTTTCAGTCAGCAAAAGTAAATGGAGTTAATATGGTTGCTGTTCAGAACAACTCGCCATTGTCTAGGCTGGTTTTTATTGCTAAAGCAGGATCCCGGTATGAAGATCCATCTAACCTTGGAGTGACCCATGTGATTCGACACACCTCACAGCTGGTATGTGGATTTTTTGTCATATCTAACATAAGCTGACCTCTTTTATTTGAGTCCATTTGTTTTATAGAAATTATAGGCATAAAGGCAAATTTATTGTCAATAAATGGTTTGTTTATTGGTATTTTTTAAGAATTTAAATGTTAATTTAATGAATAAATGGCACTGAAGAACCTGGGTCTACACTGGTTCCAATTTAGGTAAAACCATCTCGAGTACCAAAAGGTGTTTATTGCTATTATTTTCTGGTATTTAAAGTTTAATGTATCTAAATAGTTGCAAAAAAAATTTCTGGGTTTTATTGCATGTACAATCAGTGTAGAGCCAGATCATCCAGCATCTTTGCAGTCTGATCTGGATTAAAACTGCTTGTCCGTTTGTCAGAAATAAACCAATGAATCTCAAAGTAATCATGGTAGATCCTGATAAAACAGCGCAGATTTGCTGGCTGATCTGGATCTACACTGGTTGTCCTTGAGGTAAAAAGCCATATTTCTTAGGGTTAAGTGTTATGTACAGCAAAATTCCTTTTCAGACAAATGAGAAGAACTCGTCATTTAAAACGTTTAAAGGACTGGAGGAATTAGGTGCCAATTATGTGTAAGTTAGTTCTGATAATTACTTTTAACTAATTAAAAGGAAAACGAGTGTTGATCCCTTGTAGCAGTGGTGGCCATATAATCAATTGCTTTGATTTTTCGGCAGTCACCACAAAAGTCATCATTTGTGAAATACTTCTATGCTCCATGAATACACCTTAAATCACAGGGTCAATAAGCTTAGATCAAGATCAACTAGCACATCAGGTGCCATCTGATCTGGATCTACACTTCAAAGCCTCGGGTAACATGCATGCATGTATGTTTTATGCATTCAGACCAATAAGCC
The DNA here is from genome assembly GCA_038501625.1 of Corbicula japonica. NCBI lineage: Eukaryota > Metazoa > Mollusca > Bivalvia > Venerida > Cyrenidae > Corbicula > Corbicula japonica. The sequence goes on from JAZAYU010000010.1 coordinate 12,329,797, forward strand.
TAAGATTAGAAATTGAAATGTGCTACCTATGCACTCCTAAAACAAAATATGCCCTTAACTCTATTTTGTGTGCATCATCGTTTTTTGTACCACAGAAATAATGAAATTTACTAAAACAGCCTGACAGGCGCAGGTATTCTGATAAACTTGGTTTAACTTAAGTTAGTTGTTTAGAAAGAAAACCAATATTATAATTAATGTAAATATTAGGTGTAAAATCTGGAAACTTGGGATAAAACTACCTAATATTATTTCTCCTACCTTTTAAACCTTTTTTCTTTTGCAAGAAAAAGTTTACCAAAATAAAGTGGTGATGGTAGGTGAAAAGAGAATTCCCTAAAACTGGAATAGTGAGCTTAATAATACTTTGTTTGTAATTATATATTAACATTATATTTTCAGAGCCTCTACAACTAGGGACTATGCTTTGTTATCTGTGAGCTGTACAAGAAATCATTTGTGAGTATATTTTGTGACTTACTCTAAAGTATGCTAATTGCAACCAATTCAGAACCCAAAAAAATGATGTCTAATAGAGCACCATGAAATCTTATGCCCATGAATTTTAGTGCATCCGCCTTATATTAACCCTTTCCCGTACAGATACACCTTTTTACGCATGTGCGACCAGTGTAGATCCAGATCAGCCGGCACATCCGTGCCGTCTGATCAGGATCTGCACTGGTCGCATTTTGGTCAGAATTAACCTAATGAATCAAAAAGCGAACAGTTTAGATCCTGATCAGACGGCACGGATGTGCCGGCTGATCTGGATCTAAACTGTTCGCCCTAGCAATTAAGGTGTATCTGTACGGGAATGGGTTAAAATGTGCTTTATCTGTATTTGTATCTTTCATGGTTTATAGAGATACAGTTATTCAGTTGGTTGGACCATGTTTCACAAGGAGCACCTTTGACCCCTGGGATTGGCGAGACTTCCATGGAGGGGCTGAAAAAGTGGAGTACGATGTGGCGGCACTCAAAGATCATCCAAATGTTGGTAAGTGAATTACAAAGTGAACATTGCTTCAATACACCTAGTCATTAATTCCATTACAAATAATCTAGAAAACTAATACAGGTACTTTTTCCAGTTGCAGCCTTGTTTTGTATAGATGTGATGAATTTAGCACTGTAAAACTTTAGAAGGAGGATCACTGTTTTGAAATTAATTTCATGGAATTACACCCATATAATGATTTTCATAAATCTTGATTATTTATTGTAATTAGTAAAATCAAACAACAAATAGATACAAATGTAAGTTTATTCTTTCAATTTTGCTTTGGAAACCTCAATGTTGTCCAAATATTAACAATGAATGACAAAAATGCTGCAGGCAAATGATGCCCGCTGAACCCATTAATAATTTACTTAAACCTGCCCTTCTTTACAAAGTTATCACATAAGAAGTTCCCTTTAGAGTTGCTTCTTTCTGTTTGGATTGTCAAGGAAAGTTTGAAAGACACTACACTAACACCAAATTTGATATATTTATATACTGATGATCAAATTTACTTTTCATGCTATATTTTTCTAAATTGGGCTTTGGCAGACAGAATAACTTCCCCATTAATGCAAAACAAGACCTGCAATAATCTGCTCTGAGAAGAAAAACTTACATAATACATTATTAATACTATTTGGTTAATATTTCATTATTGTAGAATTACTAGAGCAGTTACATGCAGCAGCATTCAGAGAAGGTTTGGGGAATTCCCTGTACTGCCCTGAGGCTTTTGTTGGTTCCCATTCAACAGATCAGGCAAGTTTAAGGATTTATATTAATACTGAGCTGTGTTCAACAGATCAGGCAAGTTTAAGGATTTATATTAACACTGAGCTGTGTCCAGTCCATGGCTAGGTTGTATACGCATCTACTTCAACTGCTGGCCATTAATAGGATGGCAAGTTACAAAGCATCTGCAGTATATGTATTTGTCACATTCAGTTCTTTCAAATTACGTTTTATGATTAAAAGATTGTTTATGGCAAAATCAAAAACAGTTTGATTATTTACTTTTTACTAGGCATACCATCTTGCAGGCTTGATTTTGCCGTAAACAATCTTTTTAAAAGTTGGTTTCAGTGACTGTAACTATGGTTGAATATTTTAGTCACATTTATGAACATAAAACAAAGCCAGAACTTGTTTCTGCGTTAACCCTTTCCTTGATATACACCCATTTTTACGCATGTGTGACCAGTGTAGATCCAGATCAGCCGGCACATCCGTGCCACCTGATCTGGTCTGCACTGGTCGCATTTTGGTCAGAAATATCCTAATGAATCAAAAGTGAACACTTAAGATCCTGATCAGATGGCCCAGATGTGCCGGCTGATCTGGATCTAAACTGTTTGCCCTAGCAATAAAGGTGTGTCTATACAGGAAAGGGTTAAGGGCAGATATTTACACTGTTTTATTCCTATAAATACATTACAGTTAAACCTGTTTTAAGCAACCACCCAAGGGTGTGCCAAAACATGGCTGCTGAACAAAAGTGGCTATTTAGATCATATTCAAGATGACTGTTTATGGCGGGTGGCTGTTGAATGCAGGTGGTAAGTAAGGCAGGTTCAAGTGTATATGGCTAAAATAGATCAAAATCAATTATGTTTAATGTATGTAAATGTGATTTCTATGGAATTTTCTCAATTTTGAATGACTAATATGCTCCATTGAATTGATATGCTCATCTATTTTCAGGTGCTTCGATTTATCAGGGCAAACTACAGGCCTGATAGAGTGGCAGTGGTTGGGACAGGGGTTGATGCTGCAGAGATGACTGCATTTTTGAATAAAAGCTTGAAGTTTCATAAGGGTGAGGCCCCTACAGTACAAGATGCCAAGTCACAGTATCATGCAGGTATCTATAAGTTTGCACCTTGTCTTTTGGGCCTAGTGATTTAGGTTTCCTACTTAGCAGGAGGTAGAAGGTTTGAGTCCCAGTTAGGACTTGATTGACATGGAATGTTGGTAAGTCACCATCTACTTACCAGGCATCTGCCACATAAGATGGGAATAAGAAAAGTAATGCTGTTCATGAAAATTGTCCCTCACAAGCCTGAGAAGTTTTTCATCAAACAAATACAGGGAATATTTTAATGGAGCATATTCTATGTAAAATTTTGTAGCAGATATCTTTGGAAAAATGTTTGTGTTATTTAATGAATCTAAATAGAAAAGCCAAACATAAATCAAGAGTCTGGTACAGTTTCAGTTTAGGTACAAATGATCCTATTTATGCTACATATTTTGTATGACATGTGTATACAAAAGAAATCAAAAGCATTAAGTGTTAACATTAATGACAGCTTTTTCCATTTAATGATGCATGGAATACACATTTGATAGCAAGATGATTATGATTATAAATTACAGTATATTTGTTATGAACAATGTATTTTGAGGGGTTAGTATACAGGGCTTTTCATCCTTATATAACAGAGGCCTATAAAAGGCCTCTTCCCAATCCAAAAATATAGTATTTTTTCCCAATTGTGGCAGAAACTCTTCCCAAAATGCTAGGTAAGATGTTCAAAAATGGTTAAAACTCCTGGGAGGAGTGTTTGAAAATCAAAGTCTGGAAAATAAAGTGCATAATAAATTAGATTTAAGTTAAAAATACCTATTACTTTTCAATTTCATAAAGTAGAAACCATCTTTCAATTAATTTTGTTTTCCCAAAATAAACAATTATTGCGCATAAATTTCCCAAGTGGAAAGGCCAGGGCCTCTTCCCAATTTTCTTATGAAAAGCCCTGGTATACATAGACAGTCTGTTTCTTGTAATGCAGGTGAACGAAGAGTTAATAGACCAGACCTGAATGTGACATATGCCGCAGTAGCCACAGAAGGACCTAGGTACATGCTTTTAATTAACCTGTTAATAACAAGTAGTTATAACACAGTTTTAACCCTTAGCTTTGTATGTGGAATTCAGTGTCACATTTGTAACCATTCTAGATTCTGGTTTTGTGTTTGATATTTAGTCAGAAAATTTTGCCAAAATACCCATATCGACTGAAAATGGACTGAGCTTAATTCAAAAAATAAAGGCAAGTTTATTACATAAATTAAGTTAATAATCATAGGTAATTCTTGACTTACAATCAGCAGGCTGGATTTGTCAATCTCCTTATACTAGAGATTTCAAACTTACATGGTCATTCAAATTTTAAAGTGAACCATTCCTTATTTAATATATTGGAATCTAGTACTGTTATACCTGTAATAATTTTGTAAAGGTGCATCAGCAACCTGTCACAAGCTTATATGTGCAAAGTTCTACAAGAAAGAATAATCACCCTAAAAGTCTAGTTCTAAAATGACTACAGGTACATCACTTAGACATACTGATTTCTTAGTACTAACTTTATAAAAAGTGGAGCATTGATCTCTGCTTCTGTTTCATATGCTGATATGTGTACTTTAACCTCGACAGTTTGGCCAGCAAGGACTTGTTACCTGCTGCAGTCCTTCAGCAGATCATGGGTTTTGGTCCTCGTATCAAGTACAGCGAGTGTGCTGTGGGCTCAAAACTCTCCACAGCCGTCCAGAAGGTCACCAATTCACCTTTTATGGTAAGTCTCTGGTTTTGTGTCTTTAATGTAACAGGAAAGTTTTAATGTGTTTGAAAATATATGTTTTAACAAACAAATGTTTTTAAAGAGGATAAATTTATCTATGCTAAAATGCATTGTACTGCATTAAATTTGCTCGAGTTTTATTCTTATTTAAAATTATGTATTACATTAAATGATTTTTTACTTGCAATTTGCATGCAACTCTGCCCCCACCCACCCACACAAACCATATTTCTCTTTGTGATATTGTATGTGAGTTTTTGACTGATGATTATGATAGTCAAAATTTGTAAGTTACTTACAAAGATAATAAAAACCTCAGAAAAGTTGAGGAAAACATAACGCATCCGAAATTATTGCTGTCCGGTGGTGATTTCCAGTGAAATTTCGATTGTACATGTTAAAATGAAATTTTATCAAGGGATCAACACCTTTCCTTGAGTTTTCCATGTAATTTTAGCAGTTTTAAGACATTAAAGGTATTCAAATCCCACTCACTTGTCTGGATATTGATTAATGACTTGTCCGGGACTAGATTTCAGACAAGCATCCAGTAGCCCGAGTCAGCATTTTGACTTGTCCGGGATGTCGGGCTACTGTATTTTTCCAGCCCTGGAATGTGTTCTTTTGAATAAGGAAAACATTTGGGTTGTTGACTGAACTTTTTACATTATTAGTAAAACCTTAAAATGTTTGATACTGTTTCAGATAAATGGTCTCAATGTAAACTACACTGATAGTGGATTGTTTGGATTTACAGTTGCTGCACCACCTAAAGAAATTGAAAAGGTACTGTAAACATGGAAACACTGCCTTCACTACCTTGTAATAGATTATACCCAAAATTTGAACATATTGACTGAGTATTAGTGTGTCTTTGTATGTAAAATGTACAGATTTATTCTGTCAAGAATCAGACATTTGTGGCTTTTGAAAGAAACTTTTGTGCTTACATTTAAATGATGACCTTTGTTAATCTAATGCAAACTTCTTTTTGCAGATACTGAGAACATCATTTCAAGAGTTTGCCTCTTTAACAAAGACTGGGGTAACAGATGCTGAAGTCACTAGAGGAAAGTGAGTCAATATTATTAAAAGAAATTTGTTATTTTCAAACTTAAGAAATTTTTTTAGAAAAACATGTCTCGTGACATTTTATTGACATGAATTTTTTATGCTACTACTGCTTGATAGTCTTATTACCAGCCATTTCATAGTTAGGGATTGGGAATACCATTTCTTTTAATTATGTATTAATTACTTACAATAATTCAAACAAAAAAATCATATTTTTAGTTTGTTTGAAGCTGAAAATTTGCCTCATTTTTATGAACAATTTGTAATCGTATACTGGAAAATATGATTACTGTCAACAAAATTTGAATATTTTTTGTTATTATGCCTCCACGAAGTGGGAGGCATATAGAGTTGCACTCGTCTGTACATCCGTCCCCCAAATCTTGTGGGATCAACTCATTATCAGGCGGATTTCTTTCAAACTAGCACAGATGGTCAAGCAGGATGTGAAGATGATAGTCAAGAAAAGATTTTTTCCTGCAACCATTTTTACGCGATTATTGGCCATTTGTTACAAATGTTGTTGTAGCATTTGGGGCATCAGTGCCTGGACACATTCTAGATCATTTCAGATTTAATCCATATACATGTGTTAACAAATAGTTTCATGTGTCTATGTATTTTCACATTGTTATTTACCATTCTAGGAATCAACTGAAGGCATACATTGCTATGAATATGGAGAATGGAGATGCTTTCATCACAAACCTGGCTGAACAAGCCGTTGGATCTGAGAAACTCAATACCGTCAATGATTTGATTAAGATGGTGGATGCCATCCAGACATCTGATGTTACAAATGTAAGGAGATCTTTAGGTTGTCTTGCACTGATTCATGCAATTTAACCAGGGCCCAACATCATAAGTTTTGAGATCAGTCTCAAATCTCAAGGCTCTGATTGGCTGAAATGGCGACTGGTCGCCATTTCAGCCAATCAGATGCTTGAGATTTGAGACTGATCTCCAGATTTAGTTCTATGATCTTTGGCACAGGGGTGATAGTTTTCTTGAATTCTATCTCGCATAGAACAGCATAGACTGAAATCAAGTCTGCACATAAACAGAGTTTGGTCTGGGCCTAAACTGTTAGATATTCACATACATTTCTGCAAAACATCTCTATTTAATAATAAATGGGCTACCAAATTTACAAAGAAAAACTAGTTTATTTTACAAGTTATAGAGTGATGCATATGCCCAAAGTAATTTGTTTATTTATAAAAATCCATACAGATATTAAATTGCTGTAAAACATGCTGGTTATTAGCACAACTTGATATCTTACCTATATCAAGAGATTGTATAAGGATCAGAAATGAATCTTTGGGGGGAAAGGTTCTGGATAGTGTTTGGAAATGACAATTTTGGTTGTTATCGATGCTGTTTTTCACATTTTATATACTTGTAAAAGTCACACCTTATCAAAATGTGGTTCTTATTACAAGGATCTGGTCCCAAGGTTATGAAAGAGAGAAAGGAGGCCACTCACAGGTCTCGGCAATATGTTTGTTGAATTTTAGCACATTTTCAAAATTGACCAATGGAAATCTTGAGATTTTAGACTGGTTTCCATGCTCAGTTTTAAACCCTTGAAGCCAATTATGTGTCCAGTGTACAGTGCACCAGTATATTTTTGTCATTGGTTTACAATGCAAGGGTCATAACTCTTTTGTGTTAAATGGTCTGATATTGCTTTCCCTAATCTGAATTCTGATAGGGCTTGTTATCAAATTAGACCTAGAGATAGTTCCCATATATACATCTGCCAAGTTTCATAAATAGTGGATGACAATTTTAATGCAAGAGTGGGAATGACATTCATTTAAAAGTTATTGTTATCTTTAGAGACTGTGGAGTTTGTCTCTATTAATTTAAATATTGAACCTCCTAACAGAAATATATTTGTTGAAAATTAAAAATCTTCTATAGCCAATAAAAAAATACCTGCTTTGTTTATTTACAGGTTGCCAAGAAACTGGTGAATGGTAAACCATCAATGGCTGCAGTCGGTCAGTTGTCAAATGTTCCATATGTAGACCAGCTGATGAAATAGGAAAAAATGTTGCTAGGACCTTATATATACAATTTTATGATCATCTATTTGTGAAAAACCATCAGAATTAAAATGTGCTGTGCAGTACTAAGTAGAAGTAATTTGTGTCTAAAAGTGGTAAATAGAAAAAGTGCTACAAATCAGTCATCAAATTGTATGAAAATGCACATATAAACTTGTAATGTTAGAATTGATGGAAAAAAATGTGGAAAAAACAATGAAACATTTGAAGAAAAACTTGAATAACAAGTGTTACAATGGATTTTTGCTTGTGTTTTGACATTTTGAAATGTCAAGTATTGTTCTTAAGTACAAATAAATTATTGTTAAACTTGAATGTTTTCTGTGTTTTATTAGCGTTAAGTGCAATGGCTTGTGTGTAACTACCACTGTTGCCATTGCAGATAAATGGAACCTTTGATTATGCATGAACGTTAGTTGGTCTTGGTCTCTGCAATGTGTGTCCATCAAATTTAATGACACACTCCTTTGAAGCATTCCCTGGGCACCAAGACTGATTCTTGCATATGGCTGAATAGTGCAGTACATTTTCAACAGTTTAAAATATTGATCTTTCAGTTAGCTTGGTCTCAATTCATTGGCTCTGTAGAATTCATTTCAGATCTGTCTAACTATTAGATACGATTTGAATACATGTTTATACAGCTTGTCTATAGCTTAGTGGATAAGACGTCCACCTTTGGCATAAAAGGTCGAGATCCGAGTCATAACAGACTTGTTCTAATACGTCTGGTTGGTAAACTGCCTATTGGTTTTAGAACGATGACATTGCCTGCTTGCACTTGGGATAGGGATTGGGGTGGGGGGACTAATTTTCATGCATACCTGGAGGAGAAAGTTTTGAGACTGGGCATATGATGCAGTAAGAATTTTGGATCTTTCCCTGGGGTAAGAACCACTTCATGACATCACTAAACTGACTTGAAGATGACATGTTTAACAATAGTATAATAATATTAGAGGTTCAAATTTACAATAAGGCAAATATTGTTTTCTTTCTATGACAAACAGACAAAAATGCATTTTTGTTCGATGTTTTTATTGTTCAATAAGGTTGCTTAATGTATATATATTCATAATTTCATTACAGGTATTACTTGCACAAATTCATTTAACAAAATGGCAGTGTTTGCATCAATGTTGCAAACCCCTTTTTTGGTTTTACACAAGCTAAGCTGCATTTAGTAGCATGAAATACCATAATTGTTTATGATGGCAATATACAACAATTGTGTATAATATAAGTGTTTAACAGAATCGTACAATGACTGTGTTTAATGATACAATATAATTCAGATTAGACCTTTTATTAAGTCGGTCACTATGTTATAAATTTTTGACCAATAATCTTTAACAAGACATAGTTTAATGACCAAATTCTCTGCCTCTCCTCTACAACAAATTGGGTATCTGACCAATTGTTCAGTATTAAAAGCTTACATAAAAAATCAAAACTAACCCTTTGCAACTCAATAATTCAGACTACCTAAATCCACCCCTTGGGGGCCCTCTACCCATGCCTCTCATACCCCTTGGTGGGCCTCTACTCATTCCCATCCCTCTACCACCCCTAACAGGTCCCATTGGCCCACCCCTTGGAGGTCCTCCCCTACCACCTCTCTGGCCTCTTTGTGGCCCACCCATCTGCTTTGCTTTAGGAACTGGAGATTTCGGTCTCAGTCTTTCAATCTCTTCGGTGCAACCAGTTGTCATATCTTCCGGTTTCTGGAAATATGCCATATACCGTTCCTTATCATAATTACTACTGGTTAATTCTGGCCCTATACTGAGCCAGCCAGGTCTTATTGTATCATCCCTAGCAAATATATGAAGTCTACGGCGGCCAAGACAGAAATGTTCTATCATGTGGAAGATTTCTACAGGCTTCTCCTTGCTTCCGTACGGCGGTTCCTCCTCAATGATCAAGTCTATGTCCACATTAGCATGTATAAAATCTCCATCTGTACTTCTCTTCACTGTCCCCTTAATACCCATCAGGCAATGCTCCTTAAAATAAAAAAATAACATGGATGACAAAATGATACACTTTATTAAAATGGTATAAAAATAACTTTCCAATAAGTATTTTTGGCTAGAATATAGAATCATGGTATGTGGGGGGGGGGGGGGGGGGGTGATTGTCATTATAAAAAAAATCCCAAGTACAAAAAAGGGTTTATCTCCATCAAATTGAAATCACTTAATGTGATCTGAATCATAAGAATTTGGTATCATAAGGACTGTGTTGTAATATTATATTATAATATTCAGAAATGGCAAAGTTATAGCCAACATTAAATTTTCATAATCAAACAAGTTTTTACAATATTACTTCTACAAAATGCCCTCAATCCAACTTGTAAGAGCTCCGAGAAGTGTTAAGCTCTTACAGAAATAAAATATTCATTTACTTTTGTTCTCTGGTGAACAGAGTTGGGCTCGAGATTTTTGTTGTGGCCTGGATTTTGGATGTTTGTTTTAATCCAGCATATATCTTCACATCTCCTGTATCCCCACAGCTTCAAACACTGTAAAACAAGATCATATTTAATAAGTAAACATTACTATCTAACATGTTGTCCAATTAAAAGCCACAGCTCCCAGGCAACAAGCTGGAGCCATGAAATGCCTGAATAACTGTGGAATATATTTTGTGCAGGTTTAAAGCTTGGACACTTTGAAAACACACACATTAAAACCACATTAATATTTAACCATGCATTATTTGTCTGAACCCTTTACCCCATGTATGAGCGCGATCTACACTGTTTTTTTTATTCATTAGGTAATTTTTGACAAGGCAATCCTGAGGTCTTAGCAGGGCAACAAGCCTGTCAAATAAAACAAGGGAAATAAATGAAAAACTAATGTTTTCCAATAATTGTTTGACTTGTAATTATTTGGTTCACCCATATCATTCCTTGCTTGCTGTCAATGTTTTATGACAACAAGACTTGCAATTCATCCTCCAGGTAACTATATATACTTTTTAAACTGTAATATTAAGTAAAATTCTACTATCATTTTCTGACATTTTTTCCTCTACGCTCTAAGTTTTAACCCTTTCCTGTACAGATACACCTTTATTGCTAGGGCGAACAGTTTAGATCCAGATCAGCCGCCACATCCGTGTTGTCTGATCAGGATCTAAACTGTTCGCTTTTTGATTCATTAGGTTATTTCTGACCAAAATGTGACCAGTGCATATCCCGATCAGACGGCACAGATGTGCTGGCTGATCTGGATCTACACTGGTCGCACATGCGTAAAAATGCATATATATCAAGGAAAGGGTTAAGAGATGATATAAACTAGCACCTAGTAAACACAAGCTTACCCTTCTGCCCCTCTCGAGACCCTCGGCATTGCCACACCAGATCCAGATGAATGATCTCTGTGCTGCTACTGATGGTATGTCCAACTTCTCTATCTACACCATACAAATAAGACAGTTACTACAATTTCTCCATGGGCTCTCATACACCTAGAACTGGGTTTTCAGTTGAACACTTGTGTCCCATCAGGTACTTTTTCAGAAAAAATGTTATAATTCTGACAAATGTGACCTTGACCAATATCACATACCTGTTTTCATAAGCAATATTATTTTAATGTTTGACAAAGAAATATTATGCAATAGGAAAGTTATACATTTAGTTTTCATGACAGACAAACAGTCATGGCAATTCTTATGTATCACCTATTCTTCCAAAAGGGCAACACAAAATCTTTTAGAAAATTATGAAATATGCTTTCAGATATTTATAGCAGGATTTATTACTGGACAGAGTTCAGAGGCGGAAAGATCATGTAGGGCGTAGCACCTGACTGGTTGAAATTGAGACCAGTCTCAAATGAATCAATCACAAGATGGAGTTTTGAAACTGGTCTCCAATCTCACTTCTATCATTTTTAGCCCATGATATGAATTTTAATAAAATCATTAGTGAATTCACAAGTTGGAATTTTCAAATTAATTTTCAAGCAACTTTAAATTTCAAATAAGCCACAAACTGTGGCCCCTACCTCATCCCAGTCCCAGTATTTGTCGAATACAGCCCCTTGAGCCCTTTGGTACTCGTGTAGAGGTGGCTCCAGCAAGATAACATCAAACTGACAGCCCAGCTCAGAGAGCTCAAACACCTCAAGGTCACATTTCTTGTAACTGAAGACAGAAAAAACACATACTGTAAATGCTTTTACGAATAAAAGACTTAGTTTTCAGTAAAAATACATTTTTTTCTTGTTCATGATTTTTAGTTTTCTAAATTATCTTTATTTACAAATCTATATTATGTTGAGGTTTTAAATGTGGATTAATCTTCCTACTTTACAATACTTAAATAGTTTCTGCACCAATTATGTCTTTTAAAAGTTGACAATATTAGTTATCATTTATTTCATGGACGAAGTATACAAAATCTTCTTACATTAATAAGAAATTAATAGAAATAATAAAAGTTGCAGATTTTATAATGTCCAAATTACATTCCAGGTCACTTAATATCTTACTTTTTATTCATCAACTCAGAAGTGCCAATAATTTTATTCTTTTAATAAATCATCATGTTAGATTCTAAGTTAATACTACGAATAACAGTGAGTGTATAAGGACAGAATCTAACTTACGTAGGAGGAATATTGGTTGACGAAATCAGTTCATCTTTTAATCGGATCAACTCTCGTAGTTTTGGATATTCTTCAAATCTATTGGCAAGACCTGACAAGTGTGGGAATAAACAACAGATAGAGAGTTAGTACAATATGAATATACAAGAAATAGGTCGATAGTCAAAATGTTATCATTTCAGTTTTCTGTATTCTTTAAAAATATTCATGGCTCGATGAGTTGTCACTTTTCCTTATGGTTGTTTTCATGATGTAAGACAACTATAATAGGTTTCAACTATCTAATTTGAGTACCTTGTAGTAACTTAGAAAAAATGATCTTTTAACAAAAATTTCACTAAATCATAACAGAAGACAACAAATGCAGTGGAAGTTATCAGCCTGGTTTTGATCTCATCTGACTGAATCACATGATTTTAGAATTAAGAGGGTCCAGAGGACCCTGGGTCGCTCACCTGTCAACAACTGCTCAATGGTTGCAAGAGCTGTGTGCAAGTTTGGTAAAATCAAGTCAAAAAATTAAAAAAATTAAGCTGCTATTGTGGAGAAAATGTAACTAGATGTTGCTCTATACCAAATATCTAAGCTCTAGGCCTTACAGTTTCAGAGAAGAAGATTTTTAAAGATTTACTATATAACACTATGTAATAAAACTAGTGACCCCCGGGGCGGAGCCATTTTTGACCCCAGGAGAATAATTTGAACAACTTTTGTAGAGGACCACTACATGATGACACATACCAAATACCAAGGTTCTAGGCCTTGTGGTTTTAGAGAAGAAGATTTTTTTAAGTTTTCCCTATATAAGTCTATGTAAAACAAGTGACCCCTGGGGTGGGGCCATTTTTGACCCCAGGGGGATAGTTTGAACAATTTTGGTAGAGGACCACTAGATGATGCTGTCTATCAAATATTAAGGCTCTAGGCCTTGTGGTTTTAAAGAAGAAGATTTTCATGTTTTTCCTATATAACTATATGTAAACCAAGAAGACCCTAGGGTGTGGCCAATTTTGGCCCAGGGGACATAATTTGAACAAATTTAGTAGACATCCATTAGACAATGTTACTTACCAAATATCTAAGCTGTACGCATTGTGGTTTGTGAGAAGAAGATTTTTAAAGATTTCATTATAAGCAGGGCCTTCCCCAGAAAAATTTTAAGGCATCCTGGCATCCTACGCGTGACATGCTAATTCATGCAAAATATGTTCACATGGTTGATGGGTGCATCTTACAAATATATTAATATATATTTAGCACAAAGCAACATAGTTTTCTAAGTTTTACTGAAATATGACAAAGTACATTTTTTACAGAACTACCACACACTTGCTATTGTTTTGTACTTATTACAAAACAGTTGTTGCTTCATTTTTTATGTATTGTCCAACAATATTGACCTGGCACTCTTGCATTTGACCCCATATTCGTTAATTTTCGTAAATGTTACGATCGGTAGTCCGGCATCTATTCCAATACTCCACACATCACTGAGGTGTAAATTGAATAATATACTGGTGTTTTCGCTGATACCAGTGTTTATTCAATGACCTTTACGAAAATTAATGAAGTGCCAGGTCAATATTGTTGGACAATACATCAGTCTAAAAAAAACATGCCACAATTGTCTCTTGTTGCAACATATCTCACACTAGATACACAGCCTTTGATTGCAGACCTGTTCTTGTCATTATGATTATGCCACAATTTAATATATGTTGAAAAGTCAACATGTTCAATAGAATGGCCATTTATTGATATGGAAAGCATTTAAAGATGTACAGTAAGTACTTTTATAGCATTAAATTACTTTGAAATCGTCTTCATTTTGGTTATTATTTGTTATAATAAACTTTCTGTAATCACCTGTTAATAAAAGTGACAAGATTATCATTTACTGTTTACAATTGATCACAACTCTTCACAGTTAGCAGGTCATCAAAGAACAATATAACGATTTTAATCTCATTTAGGCCATCATAACTGCCGAGACAATCTGTTCTTAATTGGTTCATTTACGACTGTCTTCTCTGTATTCAACAGACACTCATCCAACTATCCGACTTCTGATACACAGCAGACGCTCATTAAATATTGTAAGGTGTGATCTTGTACCGTAGACGCTTAACAATATCGGAGAAACGCTTGAAACTGGCGAGAAAGTTTCGTAATTTGACATCTTTATTGACCTTGTTTATTAAATTTTAAAGCATCCCGGCCAGGATTTATGGCATACCGGCAGATTATAAGCGTCCTGCAAATGTTAGTTTAGAAATTATGGCATCCCGGTGCCGGTATGCCATAATTGCCTGGGGAAAGCCCTGATATAAGTCTATGTAAAATTAAGTGGCCCCTGGGGCGGGGCCAATTTTGACCCCAGGGAAATAATTTGAACAATCTTTGTAGAGTACCACCAGAGGGTGCTAAATGCCAAATATCTAAGCTCTAGGCCTTGTGGTTTCAGAGAAGATTTTTAAAGTTTTTCCTTTAGGTTGCCATGGCAACCAGAGTTCTGCATGGAATTGATTTCTTTGAACAAATTTGGAAGAGCTTCATGCAAGGAACATCCGTGGCAAGTTTCATCAACTTTGGCCCAGGGGTTTAAGAGGAGATGTCGTTTAAAGTGAAAGTTTACGGACGCCGGACAGACAACGGACGCTGGACGGACGGACGCCGGACAAATTGTGATCACAAAAGCTCACCTTGTCACTACGTGACAGGTGAGCTAAAAAGACAAGATGCCTGAATGTGATGAAACCAGCTTTTCTTCTTAAATTTTAACTGAAAAAGGTCCATAACCAGGAAAAAATACAACCAAGGGTCATGAAACTTGTCCTGATAATTGCTATTGTGATATCAGACAACAATGTTCAGTTTTAATTTAAAAGCACTACTTTGAATGGTTACTGTGAAAATTGAACTAACACAAAAAACTTAATAACATTTTGACGACCACCTGTCCAACGTCATACCCAAATCTAATCACCAGGATTTCCTTAAAAAATCCTTGTCAAATAAGGCATACTACATTAAAATTTCCATCTCATGAAAGAGGCAAAGATTACTGTATACATACCGACATCTCTGATGAAGTTCTGTGGTCTTTCTCCAGTGTCCACAAAGTGTTGACAGTAGTCATTGTGAGGATTGGCACTCTGAGTTCCCTGAAATCATATCTCAATGGCTTACCAGAATGTTTATAACATTCATTAAAGTTAGAAAAACATTTGTGTTTTTTAAAGTGTGTGTAGCCGAAAGAGTTGTATGCTTACTCTAAATACTCAATTGTTTTTCATACATCTAGAGGAATGCAAAAGAATATTTAATTAATTCCAATAATTACCATACAGCTACACTTTATACATTATGTTAAACAAATCTCCCACTTTTCTACAGTGATTCTCCATTTAGATAGCTGTAAAGATTCCCAATGAACAAAGCTTACGCATTCAAAGTACTGTACTTGTTAACAGAACCATTACCTTCAGGAAGGCACTTGAATCTCTGTAAATTTCATCTGTTTCAAACTGTTCCTCTTTTTTCTACAGAAAATACAATGAATTCAAATCAACAAGTGCAAGTATGTTTTAATTTCAAAGCAATTTCTTGTTCAACATTTTTTGTTCAGGGTACGAATTATGGCATCATTGTTTTGTGGAACCTCTATTGTTAGCTGGACTTTTACAACTGAAGTTAGATGCCTAAGAATCACTTAGTTTAAGTAACTTAAATAAAATCAATTTTAACACTTGTTGGAAATTTGAAATGAAACTTCCAGACCAAGTTCCAGGCTTTTTAAAGATAAAATGACAAATAATTAAAAAAAATAAGTCCAGTTTTTAGTATTTGGGGGTTAAAGAACTGGAAGATTAGGAACGGAGATTTTGTCCAGTTTTGAGAGGATCACAGAAAATATAGGATCCTGTACATTTTACCATTCGTACAATACTAATATCAAAATCTGTCTAACCCTTAACTCCATGGAGATGACTTTTATGGCATGGGCCATGATTGTTGATCTGCTGGCCATCTGATCAGGATCTTCACTGTTATTTTTACAGATTCATTACGATATTCCTGACTAAGAAACTGCCAGTGTAGTACATCTGTATCAGATGGCAAAGATGATAGTAGATGCGATAAAACCCATAAATATTGAGTAAAGGGTTACGATATGAGTTAAACATTTACCACTACTAACTTACCTCATGTCCATCTTTATCAGTTCTGTCTCCCTTCTGGTCACTTAATCTTCTTTCCTTCTTTTTAGCCGGCTCTTCAGATCTACAACAGCAGGTTTTCAGAATGTATTATTAGTTCTACAGCTTCATAACAATACTGACTAGTGTCATACATGTACATTTACAGCATTCACAGTTGTTTACTGTTTTACACTTCTTTAGCCACCTGATCTGCCCATATCTGATGTGCAGGGTACATTTTTATCCAAATTTTCTGACATTTAGATTCCAAATGATTTCTGCCCTTTAAATTTTGTGGTTCATGTAAAGATATAACAACACACCATCAGAATTCTAGTCCATGAATGGCTGTTTTAAAACAAAGGTGGCTTCAAGACTTTTAAGCTACAAGTACATCCAAGGCAAGCACTGGAGGATCCAGAGGGGGTTGATTAAACCTCTTATTGGGACACCAATATTTAATTTATGGGGATTTTGGTCAAAAAGTTGGAAATCATAAAACTACTCCAAGACTGCACCAAATAAACCCCCTTCTGAAGTTAAGGGTCCAATGCCCTATAAATTTAGGAAAATAGCTAGATATTGTGTCTGGTGGGAAACTGAATATCCTGTTGTAAAGAAACCATTTGGGGAAAATGAAAATGCAGTTATTTTAGAGAAATTTTGTTTGGGGGGGGGTTCATGTTTGCTACTTAATCAGAAATAACCTAATGAAGCAAGCAGTGTAGATCCTGATAAGACAGCATGGATGTGCCTGCTTTTCTGGATCTACACTGTTTGCCATAGGATAACACCCATATAGTATGAAGTAAAGGGTTATGAAGAACAAAAACACATGTAATAAGAGGTCAGGTTTTTGACCTCTACAACCAATAATCATTTATGAATGAAGACTTTGCTGATATTGTCTATCTTGAAATATAATGAAATAGTTATGACATTTTCCTTGAGTCAACTGCATTTCCCTAAGACCTTGGTAAACAAAACCACTTACCCCGACTGCTTAGCAGCCCTCGACTGTTTTATCTCTTCTTTACTTTTCAATACAACTTTTAAATCATCAGGGCTACCAACTCCAAACTAGAAAAGAATTTATGATTATACATGTAGTTTGGGTCAGATATACAGTAAAACCCCTCATTACGGACACTCGATATTACGGGCACCCTGGTATTGTGGGTGATTTTTTAAAGAACAGACATGTTCTCTTCTTCTTAATTTAAACCCACTATTAAGGACAACCCACTATTAAGCACACTTTCCCTCAGTGCCTAAGGTGTCTGTTATAGAAGGGTTTCACTGTATGATACAATATGTGTCTATAGTTGCTAATGTTATATTTCATTTAATCTATTCAAAATCAGAAGAAAACAGGAAGGTTTTACAGCAATACTGTCTTGTTTCACACAAAAAACTCCTTTATTATTTTAATCATTAACTTAACATGTTCAGAATGCTGTAGTCAAATTGACCCTGATTGGTTTTACTTACTCTCCACCCATGGCAAATGGGCTTTTAAGGTTAGGATTGTTTCCACTAATAGACTTAGTCATAGGAAATATAATTTATGGGAATCGATCAACTGCAATCTATATTTGTTTGGTAAGCAAGGATTCTCGTATTTGAAATTAATTTTTTCCACGATCTTTTTACTTTTTTTCACTAATGAGTAATGTAGGAAAATGGTTTGTTAGTGAAACTTTGAAAGGAATTGATGTCTAACAATCGGGTTTTATTTGTACTTTGTAGATTACTGGATGGCATGCTAGCTTATAAGGTCAAAATTGTGCAGTTATTGTTGTAGTCAATTGGAAAATTCTTACCGCCTGAGCAAGAAGCTGTTTACGCTTCTGTGACCGTTCTTTCAATTCTTTCAGCCGGTCACTCATTTTCTCTTGTTTACGTTTTACGACAATGCATATGTCGTAAAATTAAAGTCGTAAAAGTTTAGGTGTGAGACACCTATTATCTACTGTGAATTTAGACTCTTTCTCCGTCGTTATCAGAAAATAAACGACTGTTGTAAACCAAAAACTAGAGGACTCTGATTGGCTGATGGATGACATCACACGTGCTTTTTTGTATCTATTTTAAAAATTCTCTCTCTAGCTGCTTATTAACTGGGCCTATTGCTCATCACAATAGTTCATGATAAACCTTGACATGGAAATAGCATGATCAAGTTAATATGCACCATTTGTGATAAAGATTAGAAGAGGTACAGCTAATACTTTATTAAACCAGCAACTAGAAGGTGTAAACAGCGACTGAACGACATGATATGGCAAACATTGTGCAGCATTTGTGCAACTCGAAGGTTTAACATATCTCAGTAACGTAGGCATTCCAAACATATGTATGGCAATAAATCAGTGACCAGGTTAAGTGGTATCAAATTGCTATCAGCAACCCAGTTGGGATAATGATAAACATGCATCTGTAATATGACTCCGAGTTCGTTGTATTTTTAAATCTTACACTAACTGATGTTGTTTATCTCCAGCAGCACGTACTTTACTTGAATACATGGGGGATATCACCTATATTTAAACCTCAAGGAAAGATAACTGAAGTTTGCTCAGGATTCTCTGGCGGTTATAGCCGCCAGACAAAATTGGTTTAGTACTGTCGCTGTTTGACTGTTTCACTGCGCATGTCTGTACTTTCAGCAGACAGCGACAGTAGTAAACCAATTTTGTCTGGCGGCTATAACCGCCAGAGAATCCTTAGCGAGCTTTAGTTATCTTTCCTTGAGGTTTAAATATAGGCGATATTCCCCAGATATTCAAGTAAAGTACGTGCTGCTGGATATTAACAACACCAGTTAGTAATAGATTTAAAAATACAACGAACTCAGAGTCATATTACAGATGAATGTTTACCATTATCCCAACTGGGTTGCTGATAGCAATTTGATGCCACTTAACCTGGTTACTGATTTATTGCCATACATATGTTTGGAATGCCTACATTACTGAGATATGTTAAACCTTCGAGTTGCACAAATGCTGCACAATATTTGACACAACTCTCATTCCACGGTATTTCTAATTTGCATATACCTTTTTCTGGCAGAAAAATATCTTTCCAGTGCAAATAAAATACTGTTGCACTACAACGCAGAAATTCAAAGGAATCCTGAATTCATGTTCAACCCAGTGTATCCAAGAATAGAACAGCGTACTGCGTTGTAGCACTACACAAGGTCCATGTACCAGGACAGTGCAGTAAGACGGTGAATATGTATTCAGTAAAGAAACAACTTTAAAAACTGTTTGCTTCCATGCGAAATTGATATTTTATATTGATTGTTTCAATCAATATAGTTCATTAGTTGACCATATTCCAAACAATGACCAAAACACGTGTTTTGTTGTTGCTGTTTTGTTTTTGTTGTTGTTTTGTTGTTGTTGTTTTGTTGTTGTTTTTTTTTGGTGTTTTTAAACGTTATTCTCGCTACCGAAAGCCTATATGAGCTACACCTCAAGAAGAGTGTTAGTCATTTAGGGTTTAAGTCGGACAGTGCAAAAATAATCGTCCTGCACACATTTGATTTCAATTTATATCTCTTCATGCGAGATTATTTCTCATATCATTTATCAGTTTAGTTTTTATCACCGAAAACATCGCGGATTTTGAGAAAATATTGAGCGTCTTACTTAAAGAATAAAATCAGGCGATCTGTAACATTCAAATAATATTTTAAAAAGAAAACAAGAGCCAGTCGGAAACGACTGCAAGCTCGACTATTCGAAAAGTCAGAATTATTAAGCACATTGTAACTGGGCTTCATTTGAACTGGGGAGTGATTCAGGAGTTTATGACGCCTCCAACAAACACACATGAACAAAGGTTTCTTTATCCAAGTTAGGAAATCAATAAATTACACTTAATATATTCTTGTTGATTTTTTTAGGGTTTACACAACCCAGCCCATAAACCACTGATCCCACACCCATCAACTTACTATCCCTGCCCACCTATAGTGGTGTGGCGTGGTTTAGTACAGTATGGTATGCTGGTTGCTGGTGTTGTCATTGTTGGTGTTGTTGTTGGTGGTGGTAGTGGTGGTGTTGGTTGTTGGTGTTGTTGTTGATGTTGTTGTTGGTGGTGGTGTTGATGTTGTTGGTGGTGGTGTTGGTGTTGCTGGTGTAGTAATAGTAATAGTATAGTATAGTATAGTATAGTATAGTATAGTATAGTATAGTATAGTATAGTATAGTATAGTATAGTATAGTATAGTATAGTATAGTATAGTATAGTATAGTATAGTATAGTATAGTATAGTATAGTATAGTATAGTATAGTATAGTATAGTATAGTATAGTATAGTATAGTATAGTATAGTATAGTATAGTATAGTATAGTATAGTATAGTATAGTATAGTATAGTATAGTATAGTATAGTATAGTATAGTATAGTATAGTATAGTATAGTATAGTATAGTATAGTATAGTATAGTATAGTATAGTATAGTATAGTATAGTATAGTATAGTATAGTATAGTATAGTATAGTATAGTATAGTATAGTATAGTATAGTATAGTATAGTATAGTATAGTATAGTATAGTATAGTATAGTATAGTATAGTATAGTATAGTATAGTATAGTATAGTATAGTATAGTATAGTATAGTATAGTATAGTATAGTATAGTATAGTATAGTATAGTATAGTATAGTATAGTATAGTATAGTATAGTATAGTATAGTATAGTATAGTATAGTATAGTATAGTATAGTATAGTATAGTATAGTATAGTATAGTATAGTATAGTATAGTATAGTATAGTATAGTATAGTATAGTATAGTATAGTATAGTATAGTATAGTATAGTATAGTATAGTATAGTATAGTATAGTATAGTATAGTATAGTATAGTATAGTATAGTATAGTATAGTATAGTATAGTATAGTATAGTATAGTATAGTATAGTATAGTATAGTATAGTATAGTATAGTATAGTATAGTATAGTATAGTATAGTATAGTATAGTATAGTATAGTATAGTATAGTATAGTATAGTATAGTATAGTATAGTATAGTATAGTATAGTATAGTATAGTATAGTATAGTATAGTATAGTATAGTATAGTATAGTATAGTATAGTATAGTATAGTATAGTATAGTATAGTATAGTATAGTATAGTATAGTATAGTATAGTATAGTAATAGTAATAGTAATAGTAATAGTATAGTACAGTAAAGTATAGTACAGTACAGTACAGTACAGTACAGTACAGTACAGTACAGTACAGTACAGTACAGTACAGTACAGTACAGTACAGTACAGTACAGTACAGTACAGTACAGTACAGTACAGTATAGTATAGTAATAGTATAGTAATAGTATAGTAATAGTATAGTAATAGTATAGTAATAGTAATAGTATAGTATAGTAATAGTATAGTAATAGTAATAGTATAGTAATAGTATAGTAATAGTATAGTAATAGTATAGTAAAAGTATAGTAATAGTATAGTAATAGTATAGTATAGTATAGTACTAATATAGTAATATGGTATGGTATGGTATGGTATGGTATGGTATGGTATGGTATGGTATGGTATGGTATGGTATGGTATGGTATGGTATGGTACGGTATGGTAAGGTAAGGTATCGTATCGTATCGTATCGTATCGTATCGTATCGTATCGTATAGTAATAGTATAGTATAGTATAGTATAGTATAGTATAGTATAGTAATAGTAATAGTAATAGTAATAGTAATAGTAATGTATAGTATAGTATAGTATAGTATAGTATAGTATAGTATAGTAATAGTATAGTTTAGTTTAGTATAGTTTAGTATAGTATAGTAATAGTATAGTAATAGTATAGTATAGTATAGTATAGTATAGTATAGTATAGTATAGTAAGTATAGTATAGTATAGTAATAGTATAGTATAGTATAGTATAGTATAGTATAGTATAGTATAGTATAGTATAGTATAGTATAGTATAGTATAGTATAGTATAGTATAGTATAGTATAGTAATAGTAATAGTAATAGTATAGTAATAGTATAGTATAGTATAGTATAGTATAGTATAGTATAGTATAGTATAGTATAGTATAGTATAGTATAGTATAGTATAGTATAGTATAGTAATAGTATAGTTATAGTGATAGTATAGTAGTAGTAATAGTATAGTAATAGTATAGTATAGTATAGTATAGTATAGTAATAATATAGTAATAGTATGGTATGGTATGGTATGGTATGGTATGGTATGGTATGGTATGGTATGGTATGGTATGGTATGGTATGGTATGGTATGGTATGGTATGGTATGGTATGGTATGGTATGGTATGGTATGGTATGGTATGGTATGGTATGGTATGGTATGGTATGGTATGGTTTAGTAATAGTATAGTAATAGTATAGTAATAGTATAGTAATAGTATAGTATAGTATAGTATAGTATAGTATAGTATAGTATAGTATAGTATAGTATAGTATAGTATAGTCTATGCCCCCACCCACCCCACAATTACTCAACACTTTCAACCAAAGTATGTTAAGTACATCTGTTGTAAACATTTTCTATAGCATTACATATGAAAAACACTAACATTGAACCTTTAACAAATATTTATAAGTCTTAATTCTAATTTCAAGTGAAAAGGGCAAAAATCAAATATAAAAAAGCAAGGATGAGTTATGGGCCTTTAAAAATAAACCTGATGTAAGATAAAATAAAGGTATACAAAGTTTTAAACCTTATATTTTAAGTCTAAAAAGGGCAGTAATTTGAAAAAATCAAAGAGTTATGGTTCTTGGCATACATAGTCAGGGTCATGATGATGGATAAGTTTCAAAGCTATAGTACAAGAAGTATGAAAGTAACTAGCTTGCACGCAAACTTTAACCTGAAATACTAAGTCAAAAAAGGGGCATAATTTGATTAAAAATGAAAGAAAGAGTTATGGTTCTTGGCATACATAGTCAGGGTCATGATGGTAAACAAGTGTCTTTAAGTTTCAAAGCTATAGTACGAGAAGTATGAAAGTAACTATCTAGCACGCAAACTTTAACCTGAAATTCTAAGTCGAAAAAGGGCCATAATTTGATTAAAAATTAAAGAAAGAGTTAAGGTTCTTGGCACACATAGTCAGGGTCATGATGGTAAACAAGTGTGTTAAGTTTCAAAGCTATAGTACAAGAAGTATTTAAGTAACTACCTTGCACGCAAACTTTAACCTGAAATTCTAAGTCAAAAAAGGGCCATAATTTAAACAAAATGGAAATTAGAGTTATGGTTCTTGGCATACAAACTTGAATTATGATGATGAACAAGTGTTGAAAGTTTCAAAGCTATAGTATAAGTAGTATGGAAGTTATGGGTTTGTACAGTAGCTTGCACGCAAACTTTTATCTGAAATTCTAAGTCGAAAAAGGGCCATAATTTGATTATCATGAAAGAAAGAGTTATGGATCTTGGAATAAATAGTCAGGGTCATGATGGTAAACAAGTGTCTTAAGTTTCAAAGCTATAGTAAAAGAAGTATGAAAGTAACTAGCTTGCACGCAAACTTTAACCTGAAATTCTAAGTCGAAAAAGGGCCATAATTTGTACAAAATGAAAATTAGAAGTATGGTGCTTGGCAGACAAACTTGAATTATGATGATGAAGAAGTGTTGAAAGTTTCAAAGCTGTAGTATGAGTAGTATGGAAGTTATGGATTTGTACAGTAGCTTGCACGCAAACTTTAACCTGAAATTCTAAGTCGAAAAAGGGGCATAATTTGATAAAAATGAAAGTTAGAGTTATGGTTCTTGACATACACACTTGGGATATGATGATTAACAAGTGTTGAATGTTTCAAAGCTGTAGTATAAGTAGTATTGAAGTTATGAGTCTGTACAGTAGCTTGCACGCAAACTTTAACCTGAAATTCTAAGTCGAAAAAGGGCCATAATTTGATCAAAATGAAAGTTAGAGTTATGGTTCTTGGCATACACACACGGGACATGATGATGAACAAGTGTGCCAAGTTTTAAAGCTGTAGTATAGGTAGTATTGAAGTTATGAGTTTGTACAGTAGCTTGCACGCAAACTTTAACCTGAAATTTTAAGTCAAAAAAGGGCCATAATTTGATCAAAATGAAAGTTAGAGTTATGGTTCTTGGCAAACACACTCGGGACATGATGATGAACAAGTGTGCCAAGTTTAAAAGCTGTAGCTATAGTAGTTTTTAAGATATAGGTAGGTTGCACGTAAACTTTAACCAAAGCGGGACGCCGACGCCGACGCCGACGCCGACGCCCAAGTGAGTACAATAGCTCGACATATTCTTCGAATAGTCGAGCTAAAAAATCGTGCGATATCGTGCACATTCATTCTGAAATCTTGAAAGCTTCTCGCATAAAACATTTACTTCAGCACACTTTTCGGACGTTCACCCTCTGATTTCAGGGGAATAGAATTTCGTTCTAAATTATACAAACAAACTGCAGGGTGTGTTTTATTATAAATGGCCGAAAATCGAAATACCTAATTTCATAAAATTGGGACAGGTGAGAGAAGAGTTCAATTTTTAATGTTTTAATCACACACAATTTAGTGATATATACATGTACTGTATCTTATCGATCCGTTTTAAAGAATGATGAAACGATCCCCTGCTCCTTTATATTTAGAACAATGGCTTTTTAAACCATGCAACATAATTATTAAAGTACTTTGTGTACGATGATTGATGGATTTTTTGTGCCGCCTAGCACATATGAATGAGAACAGTTAATTTATAATATACTGAGAGCAAATGAAAACCCATCACTTTATGTTTTAGAATTTTTTTATTTGTGTAAAAGTTTAATAAATTGGCAACGTCATTCTCCTTCTTATATGATTTTTGCTTGCTCTTTCGAATTGTCCCCTCTTCTCTGCCATTAACAAACTTTCTACATGGTCAGCAACCTCCTTCTTTACGCCAAGATCTCCCTAGTTTTAGTCTTGGTCAACTATTCTCTTCTGTTCCTCGTCACAATTCTGCTGAGATATATCCCTTCATTGACTTTAGGGCTTTCCTTTTTCATGATCCATATTTGGTCCACTTCCTCTCACCAGATTGACAACAAAAACTGAATGTTATAAAGTGTACCGACTATGTATTGGTGGCCTAAAATGCATAAAACACCGTACAAAGCAAGATTTATTGCTAACTCTAGTTCTTGCACTACTACTAAATTATCCGTGCTCTTAACTTCTTGTCTTACAGCTATTAAAGAACATGTAATTAGGTATTGCGATAAGGTTTTTGAAACTTCTGGCAAAAATTTATTTTTGTCGATTAAAAATTCAAAAGACGTTTTGAAAAAGCTTAAATCAAATAATTTTCAGGCGTTCTGTTTGTCTACTTATGATTTCTCTACTTTATATACCTCGCTCCCTCATAATTTAATAAGAGACAAACTAACCAGTCTCATTGAAAAAAACGTTTGCTAGAGAAAATAAAACCTTCATCGCTTGTAATGAACATAGGGCATTTTTTACAGATTGTTCTTATGATAATTATACTTCATGGACTTGTCAAGACCTAATAGAGTCGTTAACTTTCTTACTGGATAATATTTATGTTAGGTTCGGTACCTCTATTTATAAACAAGTAATAGGCATCCCAATGGGTACTAATTGTGCACCCCTTGTTGCTGATCTGTTTTTATACTGTTATGAAAGAGACTTTATGTTATCTCTTTCTACTGAACATCAAGATGATATTATTACAGCTTTTTACAACACCTCGAGGTACCTTGATGATTTATTAAATATAGATAATATAGATAATAACCATTTTCCATTACTGGTTAACTGTCTAATTTTTACATTCTTGGCATTTTACCAAGACATAGATACACTCAGAAAACACAGCCTACGTGCAAACGAGACAGTTAGTGTGGCATTTTAGTTATGATTTTCTAAATGGCTGTTGCAAAAGCAATGTTGGCGCCATTGGAGCTGAACAGCTTGTGACAAAATGTGCGTCCGAACTGACGTCCGACAGCGTGTGATCTGTTGTGTTTTTTCTGTTGTTTTTTGTTGTTGTTGTTTTTTTGTTGTTGTTTTTTTTGGTTTGTTTCTTTATCTGTTTCGGAGTCAAATTAATAAGTTCATGCAATTGGTTTTCATTATAAAACAAAAACACGAGAATAAATTGTGTGCTACCAGGGTATATTAATGATTAAATAGACCCTGGAGCTACTGCTATAGCCTGGTAATCAGGCAAGAAAGTTGCCAATCTACATCCCTGTCTAAACTTCATCATTGGATTATAGCTTCATCTTATTCTTCAGAAAGCTTACAGTCAATACATTTCACGCGCTCCAGTGACGACTTTTTATGACTGTTTATGCAGTCTGTTCGTCGACTGGACCATTGACTGTGTGCTAGTCTATTGGATAAAACCGTGTTCTGAGCCCTGACGGAAAGTAGTCGTCATATAGTTTTGTAATGTAATTTCGCAATCCTGTATTTTTTGTCGGGGTCATATCAATTTAATTGTAAATCCTGTCGTTAATTAACGTTTAATATATATTTTATGTGACAGGCATATATTGCCGATTATATTGGATGCAACGCATCAGTTGCTGCTTGTTGAACAATGCCAAGATTAACAGAAACTTTGCTCAAAAGTGGTGGTGCAAGGAACCCCAATGTGAATTTTAAGAAATTTTACAACTATACAACGACCTATACCAATAACAAAATAGTTAGACCAAATATTCTTGGAAATAGAGTATCAACAGCTAATGCAAAGCATGATGAATGTAAGTATATGAATCTGAATCTGCCAAATACTCCAAACCCTCTTAAGGTAATTCATATCGGGTCCATTCATATCCTGCTTACTCAGTGATCCGTAACTCTTATTTACAAGAACAGCGCATACGCAGTGAAACATGTCTTCATTTTATTTAGTTTTACCTAAATCTGTTGGTAAATGTCATAACTATACATTACTAATTGAAATATCTCAGAAATAGTATGATAGAATTAAATATTCTAACGGTATCAGGACATCTCGACCCCTTACCATTTCGACCCCTATTCTCGATTTCGAAATTACCATTTTAGCCCGTTTTCCGGTACCGATCGTACTTTGGTCAGGGGGGTTGCCGATAATGGCGATATATAGAGCGTTTTAAGAAAAACATGTTTTACAACGGTTAAATGTTGAAATTGGCGAAAACATTTACACATTTTATTTGGTTTAACTATAAATTGTAACTTGTCATTAAAATTATCTAATGTAGGTACTTAAATGTAAAATTTTCTCATTCTTTACCAACATTCACGGACGAAGCTAACATCGCTATCCCAATTTTTAACTGAGAGAACTGATAAAGTTACATAAATCGAAATTATTTTTCGTGTCATTTAGTATATTTTAACATATTCAGTAACTATCTAGTAAAAAGATTGTTGATTTCAATAACAAAATTAAAATATGATTAATTTTACGCATAGCTGCAATGTCGTACATACGCGTACCCCCCTGACTGATTGTACGGAAATACCGATTTCCGTAGTTTAGACACTAATTTCGAAATGGTCAATATATTTTCTGAGACATTTCAACCCCTTGTCATTTCTACCCCTGGTTTGAAGACACTTCGACCCCTACCTGGTTGGACACTTCGACCCCTAATTGTAAGCTAATGCATAAATTAAAATCGTCGCACTAAGAGATTTTAAAAAATTAACTATAATAATAGTTCACTCTATGTCTTTGCATATTTAAATTTGTCTTTTCTTCTACGTAGATAACTTTTTGTCCTTTAGATCCAATGTTTTTTTATCATAATGTGGATTTGCTTTGTACACATGCCCTTTTTAATATCTAAACGAATAAACATTTTCATTATTTAACGTACACTTTTCAGTATACGACGTACAGAGAGTTGATAAATTCAATTTAATAAAAAGGATTTTATGTTTAATCATTCATGATATAATAAAATTTCGATTAATAAATGTAGAAATTGTTTATAAGGTTTATATGGTGAACAACTGGGCGTTAAACTATTGCTGTGGTATCATTATGTTTCCCGGGCCATGTTTTCGCGCTAAAGATATAATTGAACTTTGTATATTTCTTTTTTTAACATACTACAAAAGGGTGCGATTTCGCGGGAATTTAATTATTTCGTATTTAACATGCGTCAAACCTAATCCCACAAGTTATATGATGGTCCCTTTGTAATGTAGTAATACATGTATTTTGTTTATTATGTACATAAAACACTGTAAGGCCAAAAATAAAATATTGTTTGTTTCCCCTTCCCGACCCAGGCAAAAAAGGAATGGGTAGGTAGGTAGGTAAATTATTTTTTTTTTGGAAGATGACAAATTTACCCAATGATTTTTACAGCCTTAACTGACATGAATGACAGCCTCTAGAATAGATAGATTCTAGCTTTCTATAACTATTTTTTGTGTAAAATATACTATTATAAAACTATTTTTACAAAATTAAAACAGTATGTGAAACTGTATTGGCACTAAAGCAAGTATCTCTTGAGAATGTGTCAAATGACTAGATTAAACATGCATTAAAAAAGGAAAACAGTATGTTCAACTTTATTAACATCAAAAACAAGTACCTCTTTTGATTTGAGACTGTGTCAAATGACTAGATTAAACATGCATTTTAGTTAGTACCATGGCTATAGACCCATTTCACTAAAAGTCTATGTCATATGACTTTAAAAAGCTAAACTTCTGAATGTTGTATGTGGCGACTACTCTGGATTGTTTTGCTTATATTCATTCAGCACCAACATTAAGTGAAACATGTACAATAAGTTAATTATGGTAAAAAAAATATTTTTCACTCTGAGCTTTTTCAACACAATTCTACATACATGTAACAGTTTATTTCAGAGGGTTTCTCCTCGGAATTTCCTTGTTTTGTCTTAAGCAGTCTGTGCACACTGGAAGAACAACCCTGTACTGCCTGGAAAGTTCTTCATCTTTCTCTGCCCCTGATTCTCCACAGTGGGCACACACATCCTGTCGCCCTAAACTAGAGGCATAATAAGCAAATTCTATTGGAGTCTGGCATGTCATCTGCAGCCGTACTGTAACTACACCATCCACAACATCTCCTGAAAATTATATCTCATAATGTTTGGAACAATTTTGTACAGCATTTTAATATGAAAAAAACGAGCTTAAGTTAGAGACATCACAGAAGAAAGATGTTTAAATCACAATTGAATAATGAATTAAAGACAGCGTGCTGCCAAATGCTTGACAGCAACTTCGTGTGATGTAACTTGGATACACAATTCAGCTATAAAGGTACCGTAAAAACCCTATGTTTTCGGGCAGCTTAAAATAATTATTTTTTTACTGGGACGAAATCTTAGGGTCACGAAAAAATAACTATAAAAATCGCGGCCGAAAGCTTAGGATTTTGTCCGCATCGCCGAGTATCCGAATACTGGTACAGTATACATGTCAATGAAATGCGTAACGTAACTTAACGTATTTTGTCTAAGTCTTTGGACGGAAAAAATTATTATTTTTCTGGCTGAACGAATATTTAGAGACGAGAATTTTCATTAAAAAAAATTGTTTGATCATTTAGACACACGTACATTAATTGACACGTCCATAAATGTAAGCCTAGAATAAGTCAACACATACCAGACGTTTCTACCTTTAAAATTTCTGCTTACCTTTGTCAAGCAATTAACTCCATAGTTGCTAAATAAACATCCTATTGTTGTATAATCAACATTGCCAAAAGAATTGTGATCAATGGCTGTCGCAGATAGGAGTGCAAAAGATAAGTTGCAAACTGCTAATTCAGCAAAGTGCCGGTACTGCAGATACAAACACAACCTGATCAGAAATTAGCATTAATTATACCAAATACTATCAATCAAACAATCGACTGATTTAGAAATTAAATCAACCTAGTTTGTTGACGGGTTGCATTTTTTTGTAATACACCGTCGATCGATGTTTGAGCGGTGCGCAGCGTTTCGAGTTGACGTCGGCGTCATTGATGTTAAATACACAAGCATCCCTGACATTTAGATCAAAACGGGCAATGAACAGGTGTTCATAGCAATTGTAAATTTGATGATTTTAGTCAATCTACATGTAACAATTCTCTGATATTTTAGGGGCAAGTATTCGCTTAATTAAAAACACACATCGGTCATTTTATTTCTTACTCGTAATAAAATTAAACTCGCATTTGAATAACGGTTTTAAAAGCATCAGTTCTGTTCATAAAAATTTATTGGCAAGAAATGAGTTATGATATTATCTTCGTAAAAACATTTGAGTAATCAGTCGAAAAATCATTTGATTGAAAACAGTTTGGATATTATTAAGTGCCGATCATGTGATCAAGTAAAAAGTACAATAAGATGTTGCCCGCGGCAATCATAAAGTCGCAATATTTCGCAATTTATAGCGTAGTTGCATAGCAACGTCTACAGATTTGAGATGACAGATTACAAACTGAAGATTATCATTATTATAAATGCTTTAAATAAAAAGAACATTATATTTACCAGGATACGATCTCATTACTTACCGCTTTGTTGTTACAATATTGATTACCGCAAATAAGATGATGACAAATAATTGTTCAGAAACAAACTCAGTCGGCGGACAATGATGCATAAAGTTATTTCCAAGTTCTATCTTTAATATCAAAATCGGCGCTTAAGAATTATCTCGCTGGGAACCAGCGCCTATATAATTTGCGCTCAAAACTTTCGTACTTCCGAACACTTCGTACCTCGTTTGTTTCATACCCAATAATTCTTACCTTGAAAAAAATATTTTTGCAACTCAAAATTGGGAAAAAATCTTTGGGGTCGCGCCGATTTGAATGGGTCGGGTGGGAAGGGGAAACAAACAATATTTTATTTTTGGCCTAACTGTTTTGACAAATCCATCAACATTTCTACTTATTTGTTATGCAGAAATCAATAAGTTAAAAAATTATTAATGAAATTTAGAAATTAGGATGCGTTATTGTTTTTTTGCGTTACAGTTGTTAATCAAAATCTGATTTTATAAAATAAATAAAGGTTTGGTATGGATTTAGCCAGTGTGGCATACTATTGTGTGTTTTATTATCATAAATTGAGATGATTCTTCAAAATCTGTTCTTTTTTAATAAAGCATTTAATCAAAGGAAAGGTTATTTGTGTGTTGGTATCACCATTTAAACCCGATAATTAATATTATTGTCCAGACGGAAGTCTAGGAAGGTGATAATTGTTACAAAGGACTATGGACCCCAGGTAAATCAACAGGTTAGAAAAATGTGACACTTTGTGTATTAACAATCTGTCATATTAAGTCACAAAAAGTTGATAATGAATTAGATTGATTAGAAAAATGCATAAATAAATTAAAATCGTCACACAAAGAGACTTAAAAAATGTACTAGAATAACAGCCCAGTCTATGTCTTTTCATTTTTTAAATCAAATATTAAATATGTGCATTTCAACATGACTGGGTCGGTAAATTCACAAATATCCAAAATCAGCAAAAATAATCTTAAATAAGTTGCTTTAAAATGATTTGTAAAAGTTACAATTTAAGTATAATTTTTTACCATTTACAAATTAAAAAGTAAAAAAATGTATGGAAAATTGATTTAAAATGCAATCCACAAATTGCAATCTCTACATTTAAAGGTTGTATTAAGGTAAATAACTCAGTATTCCTCCGTGGTCCATTCAAATGAAGTCCGTTCGTTTTAATATATGCTATTTTTTTCACTTCATCTGGGGGCCTCTTAACCGTTAGAAATCGACCTTGTTGTGACTTGTTTGCAGGAATAACATGTCAGGAAAATAAATGACAGCAATTTCATGCCTATATCTCGTTTGGTAGAGGCGTACTACTACTAGTTCCGGAAGAGCGGATGTATAATTTTGGCACCGTATTTGCGATACCGCGTTGAAAATAGGGTCTGTTCGGTTAGAGATCAGTAATTTTCTTACAAGTAAGTTAACCCCCCATTTGCTGTGTGTTTTTGAATAGATGAAATGTAGATCTTCACAGTCATATATGGTTGTCTAGAAATTAAGATGATAGAAATCATGTTAAATGTGCATTGAATATTGGGAATTTAACATTGAGGTCTATGGGAAATGGATTTACTTTGGTTCAACCTAAAGCATATCTCTGAATTCATTTGAAATATACGGAAATTATATTATTATTATGTCATTGCACTGTAAATGCATAATTCGGTTTTTACTACGATGTGATTGGTATTAATTGTATTTGTTTGGCTCGTACATGTATGTTTGTTATTGCATTTATTTGTGTATATGTATTTGTCGTTGAATAAAATTCTGTTTAAAACATGAAAGATTGCTTCATTTTTCCAGAGATTTAAAACCGGATATTTGTTTTTATTCAGTTCATTTTGAAATAATCTGCGAGGTCGTTAGATTATTGTCCCGCTGTCCAATATATCTCTGTAATACGTTTATAAACATGATGTCAAAAAATAAATGCAATATCATGCAAAATTAAATATTTTTTCGGATTTATAAAATAAGGGGTCGAGATGTCCATAAAAAATAAGGGGTCGAAATGTCCTAGGGGTCGAAGTGGCAGGGGTCGAGATGTCTTAGGGGTCGAAAAGGTAAGGGTCGAACTGGTTAGGGGTCGAAGTGTCTGACAGCCATTCTAACCTTTGAAACACAAGGGTAATGTTGTAGGTCGTCTGGAAGCTTGCTCATCGATCCGTGACATTTCATTGCCTGGCTGATGACGTCATTAAATTTGCATTTTGTTAACTTGATACACTGCTTACAGAAAGTTTAAGTCAGAACAGTTCGACTCCATTCAAGTGTCATGATTTAAATTGATCAAGTATTGAAAAAGCAAATAACATGGTATCAGGGTCATACCTCCGGTACTGTTTTTTCTATTTTTGATAGTTTGGAACTACAAAAACTTGACCTTTATGCTAATATAAAAATTGTAAAAGGAGTAATTTCAGATTCCAATGTTTTAACTTTAAGTAATTAAAATGGATAAATCTTAACAATTCACAAATCCATCTCTAGGCAGTTGTAAAATTTATTCATTACAGATAGTCTTCCATTTCATAATTCATAACAAAAACAAAAATGGATGACAGTTTAATTGGTCTTTACTCAAGTTTCAAACTTGGGAAATAATTTTTGTTTGGCAGTATACTTAGTTCATTACCAAGCATTCGATATTGACAGTGTTGCACCACAGCTTTCAGTGACGTGTCAAAATGGGAGAGGAAATGATGAAATTTGGAGGAAAATGGTGGAATTTTGGATATATTTTTTAATAATAAGATAAAATCAATTCAATTAAATGTTTTTATTTATTTTTTACACTTTTTGTAGCCTTTTTATTCCAAATACTGCTGAAAAATATTGTTTCAAATAAATATCTACAGTATCTGATTAAAGTTTTAGTCGCACCAGCATGTAATCCGTCGATGAAATTTCGTCACGGATCGATGGGTGATCACGGATCGATGAGTAAGGAGGATACTTCCAGATAGTACAGTTGTACTTATCTTCTCCTTCTTCCTTATACAGGACAGGAATCCTAAGCTGGATTGTAATTTGTCCACGGAACTTGGTTGGGGCAAGACATTCACGTTTCCAGGTAGCTGTACAATTAAAATGTTTGGCTATGTACAATTAAAACTATAGTACACACGTGAGATGTATACGCTGAGGACAGGGGCGTGGCTGCTACTGAGGCGTGAAGAGCAGCCTTGAAGGCCTCAATGTCCGAGATGTCCGTGGTCTTTGTTGGCAGGCGATTCCAGTCCTGTATCATTCTTGGGAAGAAGGACTGCTTGTACACAGTGACATTTGTGTAGGGGAGGAAAAGTCTGTGGACACCTCTGGTCCTTCTGTCGCTGGCTTTGACAATCTGTGTTGCCTCTGGGATGTCCACTAGGTTGTGGGTGATTTTGAAGAGCACTAATAAGAGTACTAATGATGAGCTGTGAAAATTAAATTATCATTTTTTCAACAATTTCCAAACAAACTGTTTATTATATTGTTACAAACAGATTATTGATAATAACAGGAGACAATTGTTGAAAAAAATGAATTTTGTTAGAAAAGTAATAAAATGTGGTACCTGCTATGTTGTCTAATCCGGGTGTCAAAATAAAGCACTTTCCGCTCAAATATATAAAAATTAATTAATTACAATATCCAATTCAATGTTCCATCTAGGGTCAACCAGTGTTACTTTTTCAAAATAACTTGAAAATATTGCTGTTATAAATCAAAATCCAAACACATCATCCTTTGTCCCATGAGGTCACACACCCATGCAAAAAGCATGCAAATCATGCCCACATATTTACATTCCTATTGATTTCTTCGTTTAAAAAAATTCGGTTCATTTTGCATGAACCGCATGACCCATAATGACGTCAGTAACGTCATGGCTGTTACTATTGAAAACTCCCACGTATTACTCCCCCTTTTCACTTAATACTAATTTTTGAAAGCGTTCGACTTAAGTTTATTTAAAGAAAAAAATGAATAAAATGTAAATATAAGTAATGATTCTTATTTTGGTGCGGTTCATGCAGATTGGACGTGCACACGAGAGCTGGCAAATTTACCATAAAGCGATAGCGCGCTTTATGGATTTGCCAGCTCTCGTGTGCACGTCCAATCTGCATGAACCGCACAAAAATAAGAATCATTCCTTAATTGTGTTTACCTGAAGGACAGTTAAATCTCTACATGTATAACAATTTAAATCTTGTGTGATGGTATTTGTGCAGTGTTTTGAAATTCATTATAGTCAATGTTTAAAAAGTTATTTTGAAAAAGTAAGACTGGTTGGCCCTAGAGGGAACATTATAGGCTATTTAATCATACAATATGCACATTATTCAAACAAAGCTGTGTACCCGCTATTGCAAGTGCGTACTCAGTACACTCTGCTTTAATTTTTATTGTGTTTTCTTCAAATTTTAAAGCATTTTTAGGCAGATTTGCACACTGTCTGGAGCTCTGATGGAGGGATTTTTCTGTCATGGACTCGGTCCAAGGCTAAGAAAATATATTTTACCTAATTATTGAATAACAGATTGATAAGATGAGGGCAATATAGACCCTAGTCAAACTAAATAGCCAAGAGTGTAGACCCAGGTATACTGAATAGTCAGCCATGTAGACCCATGTCTTTTATCAGAGACACCTTTTTGTCACCTTTTTTATTGATTTACCTTCATTCATTCATCACTTTGACAAAGCTTATTCATTTGGGTAGTTTTGTTGACACAGGGCTACAGTTATTTTAATAAACTCTTGGTCTGGCAGCTATTATAGCTTAACCCTTTTTTCCATTGGATATGGCTTATATGCAAAGATTTAGATCAAGAATAGTCTAATCAGGATTTTTACTCTGAAAGCTTAGATTCATGTATCATGTATGTAGATTAGTTCTGATTAGAAGCTGATCTGGATCTCTACTGATTGCCCATAGGATATAAGCCAAATGCATAAAGTATTGTTCTTATATTTCAGCTGCTTGTAGAGAGGAGATGTTGATGCTGATGACCTGTTGGAAGAAACATGAGTTCAGAGAAAATACCTGCGATGAGGAATACAAAGCATTTTCCAAGTGTAACGCTAACCTCAGGGTCAGTAATGCTAACTTGTAAATAATAAAATTATAAGTATCTTGTATGAATGTGAGGTGAAGATGGAAAAATCTGTCACCGAGGGTGAACTGTTATTGCGGGAACAAGGCTCTGCCAAAATAGTTCACCCGAAATGACAGATTTTTCTATCTTTACTGAATGTCTCATGCAAGATACTTTTTCTTGCATACCTTTTTCTGTTATAATGTTGGTATATATTTTTATATATGTATACAATCTAAATTTGTATATAGTACACAATCTAAATTTTATTTCCTTATGCTGAAATATTGACGTTAGAGAAAACCTCTTTTTTTTTTTTAAATGACATCACTAACATATGCAAGAAAGTTGTAGGTTCTTTAGCATATACCACTGATAATGCTACATGGTTCATCCTGAATGAATTAACTGAACAAGCACTTTTTATGTCACCTTTTCAGAGAAAATGTGATACTTAGGGATTGCTTTGTCTGTTGGTCTGTGGTGAAATCTAATATTGGTGTATTATAACCAAGATAGATAACCAGTCTCAGATCCCAGTCTTTCCGTAGTCAGTTCTTAGACTGGGCTCTATTGCAGCCAGTCAGATTGCTGAGATTTTATACTGATCTCCATTCTCACTTGTATAAACTTCCAACCTGTAGCCCAGAAAAGAAGATTTTATGCATTCTGTATGCAATCAGAAATGTTTGGGAAAACAATTATAAAGATATTTCACTAATGATGTTTAGCAGTACAGTGAAACCCCTCTGTTAAGACCACCTCTGGGACTGGAAAGAAGGTGTCTTTATAGTAGAGTGGTCTTAATACAGGGGTAGAAAATAGTGCAAAACTATTCCAAGGGACATTGAAATAGTGATCTTATTATTGAGGTGGTCTTAATTTTGGGGTGGTTGTTAAAAGGGATTTTGCTGTACCTCTTTACTCCATGGATTTGCCTTTTTATTACATTGGCGGCCATTGTGGATCCATATCAGCTGGCACATCCATGTGCCCATGTGATAAAAGGCATAGCAATGGAGTAAAGGGCGATATTAAATATAAAACAAATTCAAGACCACAAAACTGGATTGAAATTTGTTGTCATTTGGCCCCTAACTAACCATGACTAGTAAAGCTCTCTTAAAAATATTAAAATTTTACCTAGATTTAAGTCACATCTTACCATGCTTTTCCTATTAAGTTTTTTTAAAAAGACCCCTTTTAGATACATGTATTAAACTTGTTGAACAAGAAATTAATATTGTGTGAGAGTTTAGTGACTTCTTGTACTAGACAACTAACAGTCTCATGCAAGATAATTAAAGATCTCCTTAAATAGAAAAAAAACTTATAGAAACAATTTTTCACTATTGAATAAGGTACTGGGGTCAAACTAACTTACATTTTTTGAGTCTTGGCACAGATCAGCCATTGTTGCTAAAGGGGCACAACTACTGCACACACACTAATATTGTTTTTTGTTATACAGAGTTATCTAAATTGTTCATCCTCACGGACCAGCACTGATAAGTGATTGGATTTACCACACTACCCCTATTGTCCAAACTTTTAAGAGAATAAATTTAAGGGGTAAGCTCAAAATCATATATCAGGCGTTTCATTTTCATATAAAATTCAAGGGTCAAAATAATGTACCGCTGCCATTTTCAAAACAATTTTAGTTTATAAATATATGATATGGGTTGAATTTCTCAAGGGTCAAATAAGCATTTCTTGAAATTACATTGTTTCAGGGGTGGAAACCCTGTTTTAAGAATCAAATGGAATTCTTGTATTATTATACATATTATTATTATATACATGTATCCAAATCAAATTTATTTACCGTAACTTTCAAATTAAGCTCTTTATGAATGTCATTGGCTCACAAAATTATGCAAACACCAATGAGATGTGTATTTTCAGTTGAAAAGTGGAAGTTACCTTTAGAGTAGTTTACAGTGAAACCTCTTTTTTAAGACCACCTCTGAGTCTGAAACTGGAAAAAGGTCACAGTTCTTAATAGTGGGGTGGACTGAGTTCAGGGGTAGAAACCAGTGCAAAGCTGTTAAAAGGTTTGTTAACCCTTTCCTTGATATATACACATTTTTACGCATGTGCGACCAGTGTAGATCCAGATCAGCCGGCACATTTGTGCCGTCTGATCAGGATCTGCACTAGTTGCATTTTGGTCAGAAATAACCTAATGAATCAAAAAGCGAACAGTTTAGATCCTGATCAGACGGCAATAAAGGTGTACCTATACCGGAAAGGGTAAAAATAGGGGTCCTAATTTCAGGCTGGTCTTTATGAGGGGTGTTACTGTACATAAGAACTGATAAGCAAAACAAGAAATATATTGTGAGTCAAAACTTACAAATGTAGCTGAAACACTGTCGATAAATCGAAGGTAATTTCAATCCAGCTCAAATTTATCTTTTTATTATAACAAGAAAAGAAGGAAAGAAAATCTTGCTCAGGTGTTACATTTAAAAAGTTTCAGTGTTTACCTAGGAGTTAGAATGATTAAGTGCACTTGAGCAGGTTTCATGCATAATAATGTTCAATGGAAGAATGGTGTCACATTTTGAATACATTGAAGTAGTTA
The DNA here is from genome assembly GCA_038501625.1 of Corbicula japonica. NCBI lineage: Eukaryota > Metazoa > Mollusca > Bivalvia > Venerida > Cyrenidae > Corbicula > Corbicula japonica. Next base: position 12,368,626 of record JAZAYU010000010.1, read on the forward strand.
TTTAGGTGTATAACAAACAATACGGCTACTATTTAAAATAAAAATGATATTTCATTATTGATACAACAGCAGGCATACGGTCTAAATAAAACTGCAGTATGGATATCCAGGGATATTTTCACACACATTTTTTCAAGTGCTGTGATATTATTATATTACTGTATTGGACTCACCTTTTGGTGAATTTAGACAAGTCCATTTATTGTTATTTGGGGTCTTTTACAGAAATTTATTATCTCAATTTATTTACAGTAGATGTGCATCATTATGCCGGTCTACACTGGTTACCAAAGTTTCAAATGTTAAGTAATAATTTATTAAAGCAGTAGTTACTACCCTTTACACTTACATTAACTGTTGCCGCTACAATAGTTTATAGATCCTGCAGAAATATGTAAAATTTTTAAATTGTACTTTTGCCATTTCGAAGAAAAGGTGATTCATAGAGATCAATTTGTCCATTGGTCAATATAACTTTGCCATTTCTTAATATTTCTTCATCCAGCTTACAAATTATATTGCTTGTGACAACAGAGTTATGATGAATCCAAAATCTTTAGGTCAAGGTCACATTTGATGGAGTTATTCTTGTACTTAGATTTTGTCATGAAAACTTAATGTTTGATGTAACTTTGCCTTTTCTCGATATATTTCTTCATCAAACTGTCATTTCTATATTCTTACAAAGTACATGAGGGCAACGCAACTGTTTAACTGAGCACCCATCTAGTTTCTGATAGCTATATCTAGATTAATTTATACTGACAAAGAATAAAACAAATGACAGTTTCAGTTTAAAAATTATTCTTTTTACCAAAAAATACAAGATGTTATAAAAAATTACTTAGACTTTTACATTCGTCAAAATTCCTTGATTTTGACATTGATTTTGATTTACCCTTTCCTCCATAAATACAAATTTTTATGCATGTGTGACCAGTGTAGATCCAGATCAGCCGGCACATCCGTGCCGTCTGATCAGGATCTACACTGGTTGCATTTTGGTCAGAAATAACCTAACATCTGGATCTACACTGTTCGTCTAGGCAATAAAGGTTTGTCTATGAAGGAAATGGTTTAATTTTATCAGAACATAACATGTGAGAGATTTCATTTCCCACTTTCAAGAATCTGCATAAAATTTCTATAAAAACATGCTGGTTTATATTTACAATTGTTTGAAAATGCAGTTTTCAAATATAATGAAGCATATAAGTTCTGATTTATTGGTACATGTTTTTTTCAAAGTGTTTTTTTTTCCCCCAAAAACTGAAAAAATCATGAATATTCTACATTTGACACTTGCAAAAGTGGCATATGATACCCAACCCCTAAAAAGCTTGACATGGCCCACACTCCCATCTTCAATAAACAATAAAATTGGGTAAAACAATGCAGCTTTGCATGAGCAGTGATGGTAGTTGTATGTAAATATGGAAACTACAAATTAACGTTTTAGAGAAAACCATGAAATTTCATGCCAATAAAAATAAATGAATTCACAGCCAAGTCATGATCAGCACTTAAGGGGTTAAGTGTGTTAGACTACTTAGAGGATGGGCATGCGGTACATGTCTTGAATAAGTTTACGTTCCAGAGAATTACATTGGCATTGCAACTATTCTTTGCATACATGCAAAAAGAAGCTTATTGATACCTCTCTTTATGTGATATTTGGTTAAAATATTTTTAACACTATTTTAACAAGCATAGTGTAATTATATACATTTATAAGCTGTTTATTTATTTGTTTATTGAATTATTTACTATATCGGATTAGCCTATATTCCCATGTGGACCTGCATAGATCCAGATCAGCCTGCACAGATGTGCAATCTGATCTGGATCAATACAGGTCACACATCAGTTATATAACTTAATTTCTGATGTCTGGGCAGCATTGGGTATATACATTGGTTTATCATGTTTGATTCCAAGAAAGTGCTGTTTTATTTATTTATTTACTTATAGTCCCAAACGAATGCTATACTACAAGAATAATTATTTAACCCTTTCCTCCATATATATGCATTTTTACACATGTGCGACCAGTGTAGATCCAGATCAGCCAGCACATCTGTGCCATCTGATCAGGATCTGCATTAGTCGCATTTTGGTTGGAAATATCCTAACAAATCAAAAAGCAAACAGTTCAGATCCAGATCAGCCAGCACATCTTGATCAGAGGGCATGGATGTGCTGGCTGATCTAGATCTAAACTGTTCGTCCATGCAATAAAGGTGTGTCTATGGAGGAAAGGGTTAATGATTGAATCAATAGTTGACGGTGTTCATGTGGATATAGAAAAAGTTTGGTTGTTTAAAATGTTTGAAGCCCAAATGCTTACTTTAAAAAAATTCAAATGTTTTTCATACCCAGATGAACAAAATCAAATACAATGTATTGACTCAATTTTTATATTTACTCAAATATATACATAACATTTTACCGAAATTATTAGAAAAATACAGCTTTTTGTGTCGCCCTTTCGAAGAAATGGCGATACATAGGGACCGCTTTGTCCGTCCGTCCGTCGGTCCATCACGAAAACTTAACGTTGGCTATAACTTTGCCATTTCTTAATATTTCTTTATCAAACTTGCAAATTATATTGCTTATGACAACACGCTCGAAATGATGCCAAATTCTCAAGGTCAAGGTCACATTTGATGGAGTTTTGCCCCTTTTTGTACTTGGATTTTTACTCGAAAACTTAACGTTGGCTATAATTTTGTCATTTCTTAATATTTTTTCATCAAACTTTCAAATTATATTGCTTATGACAACACGCTCCACATAATGCCAAATTTTCAAGGTCAAGATAACATTTGATGGAGTTAAGCCCCTTTTTGTACTTGGATTTTTACACGAAAACTTAACGTTGGCTATAACTTTGTCATTTCTAAATATTTTTACATCAAACTTTCAAATTATATTCCTTATGACAACACGCTCGTGATGATACCACATTCTTTAGGTCAAGGTCACATTTGATGGAGTTATTTCCCTTTTTACGAAAACTTAACATTGGCTATAACTTTGCCATTTCTCAATAAATCTTCATCAAACTTTCAAATTATATTCCTTTTCACAACACGCTCCTGATAATACCACATTCTTTAGGTCAAGGTCACACTTGATGGAGTTATTCCCCTTTATATGAAAACTTAACTTTGGCTATAACTTTGCCATTTATTAATATTTCTTCATCCAACTTTCAAATTATATTCCCTATGACAAACGCTTGTGACGATACTATATTCTTAAGGTCAAGGTCACATTTGATGGAGTTATGCCCCTTTTTGTACTTGCTTTTTTATTCCGACAGCACCAGAGGGCGACACAAGTGTTCAACTGAACACCCATCTAGTTGTTTTGATGGCATGCTTTTTCACAGCAACTTGTGGCAAAACATGCATGCTTGCAGATGTCACAAGTCAAAACATTGTGCACAGTCCAATAAATTGTGAGCAGCTTTTACTGTAGCCGTGCCTCTTAAAGTAATACTTCGTACTGTGTATTTTCAGTAATTATGATTCTGTGATGAATAAGATTTCATCATAGAGGGTGAAGTCGAAGCATAAATATTGGGAAATAAATGGTGCTTACAAAAATATTTAGGTGAGAAAAGTACTTTTCATGAAAAGCTGCACTTAACAGAGATTTTAGTAAAAGAATTTTATAATTATTTTTTAATGATACTTTAATTTTGATGTCTGTTTTCTATCTAAAAGAATTTAAGTACATGATTAACAGAAAATTAAGATAAATTACCACCTAAAATAAATGTATTTTTACAAATGTTAACTTTAAAATTGTAAGAGAATATGGTATGGGCACCTAATTGTATTTCAAGGTTGCAAAACAGCCTCTTCACAGAAACCTAATTTTTCTTGCTGATAGAAATTTATAAGTGTTTTGTAAAAAAAAACACCAGTAAACCCTGAATTGGTAAAATATTGATAGTAAAGCCACTATACCCCTTATAATATACTCCATGGTTACAGCTTACGTCCCATGTGTGACCAGTGTAGATCTAGATCAACTTGCACATCTGTGCAGTTTATTCAGGATCTTCAATGTTTCCTTTTAGATTCATTAGGTTATGTTATCTCTGACCATGAAGTACAAAGTGTAGATCCTGATCAAACTGCCTGGATTTCATTATGGTGGCTGATCTGGATTATGCATTGGTCACCCATGAGACATAGGCCATATCCCATGAAATTAACCCTTTCCTCCAAATATACGCCTTTTACGCATGTGCAACCAGTGAAGATCCAGATCAACCGGCACGGATCTGCATTGGTCGCTTTTTGGTTAGAAATAACCTAACGAATCAAAAAGCGAACAGTTTAGATCCTACAGTTACTGATCGCCCTGGCAATAAAGGTGTGTCTATGGAGGAAAGGGTTAAGGGCTCATTATGAAATGGATAGCTCTTTACATATAGGGAAAGCTTTTATTACATGTGTGAACAGTTAAGATCCAGATCAGCTGGCACATTTGTGACATCTGATCATGACCTATACTGTTCGCTTTGACATTCATTAGGTTATTTCTGACCAGGAGGTGAACATTGTAGATCCAGATCAGATGGCACAGATGTGCTGGCTGATCTGGATCTACACTGGTCACTGATGTTGTAAAAGTGTATATATGGTGTAAAGGGATAGTTGCAGAAACAGAGACAACTGTTGTTATGAATTCCTCGAGCATTCTTTCTTTACAGACATCATTGATAGAATAAGGGTTAACCTCTCATGAACAAATCACATTTGAAATTAATGAAAAATAATGAATTATTGCATCTCTGACAAGTTCCGTCATAATTCACCATAAACTGTCAATATCGGGCAAAAGATTGGCGGTCGATTTATCATGGAACTCACACACGTTTCAGAAGTTTGTAGCAAAATGGTAACAAATCTGTCAAAGTGAGTTTACATTTCCTGGACCCCTTTCAGCCTAAAGATATACGTCATCTTTAAAAGAGATATTGGTCTACAATTTGAAATGAATAAAACACTTGATAACAGGGCGGTATGAAAAAAAAGCTATCATTTCTCCAGATTGCTTGCATTGTGTGAAGGTTGGGCATGTAATTTTATAGTGAAAATGATTTGTTTTGCTTTGGAAAATAATAGAAAACATGTTTGGCGAACAATGTAATTTTTCTGTAAGATAAAAACAAACACAGAAATTCCTTTTTAGCACTATTGAGCATTTTTATAGTTAATAATGAAAAAAAACATAGTTACTGTTATTGCACTTATATTGCAGTCCGTATTTTGCATCTGACAACAAAAGAGAATGGAATATTTTCATTGAACATCTTTTTTTTTTTTTAAACTTGCATAATTGTAAAACATGTTTTTTTATAAATTTTTGTCTGAACTATTTGTTTTGCTAATAACACTTTACTCCATATCATATTTGATATGGAGTAAATCGTTATTAGCAGAAAAAATTGTTAAGATATGTAAGGGTTTAATCGTTTGTGCGACCAGTTACATCTAAAAGTTGACAGTGAGATCCTATTCAGATGGCACTGATGTGCCCGCTGATGTAGATCTACACTTTTCACCCATGGGATAACAGTGATATCCCATGGAGTAAAGGGTTAAAATACATGCACTTTAGAGTTATCTAGAACTTAAATCGTTTTTGCTAAATCTGAAAGAAGTTCATTGAACTGTTGTAAGATTCTGCGTAAGTTAGTACTTTGTAGAAGTTTTACATACATTTTTACAGTAATTGATCCAGTTTGAAAGGCACACAATTTATACTAATTGAAAACTAATGATTCTTTAAGAGAGAAAAAAATGATACCCAGTTATGAATAATATTACTGATGATTAATTGGTTGGCATAGCAGACGATAAAGACATGCATTATTTGAACAAGTTGCAAACGTGTAGGGGCACTCCCGCAGTGCCGTTAATGTAAATTTTATGTAAAACATGGTTAAATTGCTGTTAGGTTTTGCTCAGGCAGTTTATTAAAGTGGTTGACAAATGGGAATCGAATGGAAGCAGTGGGTAGTGATGATTAATTTATAGGAAAAGGGGAGGATCTGATGGAACGGTAGTGTCAGTGGCGTAATAAGCAGCGTCAGAAAAGTGCTGGTTATGAAGTGCAGGTGCTTGCTTACTCATAGACTTTGTGCTTAAATATTGCTAAACTTATGTTTAAACTGTAGAATCTGCCTTTGTTTTAAACTGTAGATTTTATCTTCTAGAAGACGTTGGTTAAAGTAAAAAAAAAACCTCTGCTGGTATTCTTTGTTTTTTTGTATATGTAGTATTTGTTTTGAAATGTATTTTCTTATGCCATCTGATCTGGATCTACACTGGTTGTTTCTTGGTGAGACATAACCAAACAAATCTATAAGAGCATAGATCCTGATCAGCTAATATGGATCAACACTCTTTGCTCATGCCATAATAGCCATATCCCATGGAGTAAAGCCATTTACAGTGTAGGCTTGGAATCAACTGTACAGATGCTCAAAACTAGGAGCCAATCACGGATAAGGCTTTGTTGGTGTGTGAAACTTCATTGGTTTATCACTTTTAGTGTTTATTTCCAAGAAAACAGACTACTCTGAAATACTTTCTGATATTAAAATGGACTAAACAATATTATTTTTATTAATAAATGATTAATCTGTTTTCAGGCAAAGCTTTTAAAAGTCCAACAGTTCAGTGATACATCAGAGCTTGGTGTGAAGGCAGAGGATGGGAAACTGAATCCACATCAAGCGAACAAACTGTTGAGAATGTTCCCTCAGCCTCCTTACAGAGTAGATATAACACATGGTAGGTAACAACAGTCTTACACCAAACTTTTAACTCATAGATAACACAAACTTGAAAATGTTCCATCAGCCACTTTAAAGTGTAGATATTACACATGGTAGGTACCAACAGTCAGCCGCCAAACTTAACTCATGGTTAACCAGGGCGGCTCTCACTAGACTTGCAAATCGAGGAGAAGTTGTGTCATAATTTTACTAAATTATGTAGATGTTTGCAATCAACAGCATTCCTTCCCTATATAGTGTATACAAAATGACTTCGCCCATAGCTCAAAGAAGGGAGAAGTCTGGTCACTTTTGGGAGACTTTTGCTCTCAAGTCTCCCTCTAGTTAGAGCCCTGGGTTAACACACCCTCCACCACCCAACTGTGTAGATATAACACATGGTAGGTACCATATCAAGCCAACAGTTTCTTCATGTACCTTACAAAGGAGATTTCAAACTATTTTATAGAAGATACAACACCTCTGTAGTCCTCAGTCAAAGGAGCATCACAGAAAACTGTTTCCTGTATGATATTTCTGACAGTCTATGTTTTCTGATATTTTTGAAGTTACTTGCCATTCTGTTAGTTACAAGTTTTCAACATAAACTCTTGTTACTTTCAAAATTCATTTGGTTATTATGATATTAGTGTATTAATTTAGTATGATAAAAGGACTATATTGCACAGTTAATATCATCAATATCATATCCAGAACTGCAATCAAATTTGCATAAACTCACATTTATCAAGGTATATACAGGCAACTTTGATTCTCTGCTCCTTTTTGTGAATTAAGGTTTAGAGAATGAAAAACACATTTAGGAGGTGAGCAATTAAGAATCTGTAGACTCTCTAATAATAAATCTCTGAACACACAAACTTTTAATTTTTTTGTGCTTTCAGGTAGAGGGCATCCAATGCGAAAGCCAATGGTCTTTGAAGGAAAAAGTGATTCTAATACAATGGATAAAATGCCACCAAAAATATGGAAACAAAAACGATTAGATTGATGAAATTTAACTCTTAGTGTATTCATTAAACATTTGCTATGTTCAAGATTAATGAAAATAGAAACTTTACTAAATTAGAATTGACTGCAAACAATGCTGGGTCATGGCTAAGAAAGAAGATGTTGGTGTTATAAATCTGACAGGATACCAGTCTCTATTCTTGACTTCATGGGATGATTGCAGATACCCCATGAGTGACCATGGTAGATCCAGATCAGCTGGCACACCTGTTTGCTTTTAGAACGGTTAGGGTTTTATCAGATGTGCTGGCTGATCAGGATCTACTTTAGTTGCAATTGTGATAAAAGGCAAATTGATGGAGTAAAGGTTAAAGTTGTTTAGTTTCAACAGCCAGTATCAGATTGAAATTGGTACACATTATTTGTTGTTGGTATTTATTATATGAGCAATGAAATTTTTGCAGTTACAGGAATGTACTTTGCCAACAAATCAAATAAAGATGAAATATAATCTTTCTTACCTTAGCTGTTATATTGTACTAAGAGAAATATATATTTAAACATTGAAAAAATGAATGAATAAGATAGATACAAATAAAATACAATACCCTTAATTTCTATTAAAATATTAAAGGCCTTTAAATGTTTTTGATTCCTTTGAAAACGTTGTGTTGATGAACCTGATATACCGGTAATATGTTTGGAAAGAAATGAACTCTCTATTAAAAAAACTGTGAAACATAAAATGTTTTATTTTGATGACTTTTGTTATGTAAACCTCTCTCACTTCTTAAAGGTTACCCCTTTATTCTGGAATAAGAACCGAACTTATGGTGTCTTACAGTGATCTATAAATTAGGGGGTGGGGCAGGGGTGGAGGGGGTAGAATAAATAGTCTTAACTATTTTAATGCTAAATAAATGGACTTAGCTTTCTATCAGTTTTGGCCAGTCCATTCTTATTTCACATGTGCTGTTTTTTTTACAGAAATATGTTAAAAGAATTTATTGGTCGAATTGCAAACAGTGTAGAACCTGATCAGACTGCAGATTTGCCGGCTGATCTGGGCTGAAGGTTATAAAACTGAGCATGGAAACCAGTCTCAAATCTCAAGCATCTGATTGGCTGAAATGGCGACCAGTCGCCATTTCAGCCAATCAGATGCTTGAGATTTGAGACTGGTTTCCATGCTCAGTTTTATAACCTTGGGCACTGGATCTACATAGGTTGCAAATGTGACTGATGTTGTGTTTAAGTTTTTAAACTGACTAAAACTGTCCTAAAATTGTGTCTCTGCTTTTCTAACCCTTTAGTCCATGAGATATGGCTGTAATTCCATGGGCCAGCAGTGTAAACACCCGCCAGCTGGAAGCATATCAACAGTCTATTGAATGTTCTGCTTTTTTGTAGACCAATTTTTCCAGCCCTACTCTGCCCAAAAACTAGCAGATTATGTAGATTTAACCATGTTGCCAAAATATTTTGAGTTGTATTTGAAAAACAAAAGCTACCAAGGTACATTAAGATTAAAGATAGCTAGCTTTAAAATTAATTATCAGATTGAGTGTATGGAGGAATTTAGTGGACAATAAACAAGCATGGGGGTAATACATATTTACTGTTTTTTTAAAGACCAGAAGAATACTTAATGGTAAATGTCCAAGTTATCTTTTGCATTCAAGGCTGCTATTCAAATAAAAGCTTTTATGAGTAAAATTAACCCTTTACATATGCATTTTATCACATGCCCAAAAAGTATAGATCCAGATCAGTCAGCACATCAGTGATCTAAACAATTCGCTTTTTGGTCAGATATAACAATGAATCAAAAAGGGAACTGTATATCTGGGATCAGATGGCACGGATGTGCTGCCTGATCTGGATCTACACTGTTTGCATATGGATAGTAGGCATATCCTTTGGAGAAAAGGGTTTAGAATATAAATGTGTGTTGCAGTACTAAAGGAATACAATGTAGAACTGGTGATTATTGGAACAAGATTAAAATGGACCATCCCGGAATCGGGCCAAATCCTAACCATATCTGCTCAGCATTATTGTTTAAGAATGAGTTCTATCTCTAAAAAGCTTGCTCATCACATAAAAACTGGGTTACCATGTACTAGTATTTGCCACCTACCCTTTTGTAGAAAGAAGGTTTATTGCTTTGCACATTTAAGTCTGTCAGCAGACTAGTCCGAACAATAGCTAGACAATGCTTTGGTCTAGGTTCTACAATCTTGATAGGATTTTTCATTCAAGTTGATGATTCAGTTTAATATCAAATTAATGACTAGAAAATCTGGGACCTAGTGTCCTCAAACTTGGTAGGGTATGTAGTGTAATCATGACCAGGATGTGACCCCTGTCAACGGGTCAATATCACTTGGACTTTTATTGCAAAACCTTTACTGATCAATTACTAGAGAACACTAAATTGCTTGGTCTCCAGATTTGGTAGATTGGTTGGTCATATCTGGCCTCTTGATTCTGAGGTCAAAATGTAAAGGTCATGGTTATGGTGACCTTTAATGGAAAACATTGTCCATTCAAAAACTAGAGAATGCTGGACCCTGGTGACCTCAAACTCCGTGTGAATGTTTATCATGACAAGTAGATGACCGCCGTTGATTTAGAGGTTTGAAGTCATGGTCACTGGAATGCAAAAACCTTTTCGGTCAATAACTAGTGACTTCCGGGAACCAAGTGTCTTCAGACTTAAAATTTTGTTGTTCATGTTGCAATAGATGATCCCTATTCTTTTTTCAGGTCAAAGTCATGAAATCCTTCCCATCAATAAATAGATAATGCTGGGGCTCAAACTTGGTAGGCTGATTGGTCATGATAAGAATGTATCCCTTTTTAATTACTCTGGTCAACAGATGGAAGACCAAGATCACGGCATTTAGATAGAGGTCATCTAAAGCTATCAGTTTAACGTCCAAACAAGTTACCGTCATGGGATGGCGGGGGATAACTATGTTTTACAAACATCTCTTGGTTTCAACAAAGAAATTATGAGGGTGTTTAGAAGAACAATACTTCTCTTGTCAGTTTTTGTCAAGTTTGAAGATGCATATTGCCGACGGATAACACTGTCGTATCACCTATTTAAAATTTCATGAAACTTAGTTGAGGGCATCTAAAGAAAGTGGACTCGATGATGCTGAGTTATAACCAATTTCGGTACTAAGTTGATATACACAATTCAATATAACACAACAAAAGAATATTGTTGCCATGTTTCAGCCCATTGATGTTTTGAGTTATTCTGAACGATGCAAACGCAGCCTTCTCATGTACTTGGCCAAATGACTCACCTCCACGTACTCGGGTTTCGAATGGCTTCTGTTATATAACCCGTTGTTATCCATTTGATCAAGCTGCTTTTGTCCGCTATGCCAGTTAGCCATATACTGCCGAATACAGCTCTCCGATGCAAAGATTTCCAGAACGGGGGTTCGTTATGGACAGTCTCAGGGTAATCACATGATAATTTCTAACTTTCTGGCCAAAATTTCTACGAACATTAAATATTGCTGCACAAATATTTGTATATGTGGTCATGTACTCGCTTTGTGCAGTTACTGAAAATGTGCAAGAGTCTGAAAAACTTGTTAGTTTATCTTAAGTGAGACCCCAAGCCAGTAAAGAGATCGAACTGTGATCAAGGTTATTCAAAATCTAGCGCCCTCGTAACTATGCCTACCATACACAATAGCTCGGTAAATTCCGTAATGGAACGGACCTCCAATTAAATATTTAATATTTAAAATAAATATTTGAAAGTGAAGACCGATCTCGAAACTCAAGCTTGATGTTGTTCAATTGGTTACAACCCGATTTACATTTCAACCAGTCAGCTGGCCTGGGATATGAGACTGGACTCATGTCTCAGTTTAATTACTAGTATATGAAGCCCAGGTGACCGAACTTTATTATAACTCGTACTTCAGCAATGACTTCGAGGGTTCGACATGTAAGCGTTGAAATTAAATGTAACATTACAATATTCTATTCATCAATACGGAACATGTTAGTTGTTTTCAACATCTTCGCTTTAGAGTTTAGACGCATCTCTCAATCTTCGCTTCTTTTGATGGACACTACTGCGGATAAAACTATAAAACTTTGAAAATCTGTCTCATTTTTCAGACAACAGCATAAAATATTATTTTGTGAAAGACGATATAAGATCATGATTACAAGTAACAGATATTTAACTTGGGTGGTATAAGATATCGCGAGACTTGCTAGAGGTACCAGCATGTGAGGGAGTGAGCTATCATCGCGATATCTCAACAGATCTTAAGCTATAAATCAATGTGATAATGCAGTAGCTAAACAAGACGTATGCCTATAAATATTTAATTGGTTGATAGTTCAAAAGCTAAATAGGCACAAATTGAAAAGATATTGCTCTTAAATAGGAATAAAAATGTTTATGTTGAAGATTTCTGTCAGGACGGGAGCTATCCGATACTCAATATGTCATTGGATGTAAATCTGATAAAACTGAACAAAACATTGTCATATATCATAGCTGCATATTTTCCTGTCTGGTACCACAAAAGATGATGGAGAAATCCACACAATATTTAGGTGAACAAAGTACAGGCAACGTATTGCGCTCGTATTGCTACTGGCCCAAGGTTATAAAACTGAGCATGGAAACCAGTCTCAAATCTCCAGCACCTGATTGGCTGAAATGGCGACCAGTCGCCATTTCAGCCAATCAGATGCTGGAGATTTGAGACTGGTTTCCAAACTCAGCTTTATAACCTTGGAGCCAGTTGCAGAAAATTTATAACCCTTTACGCTTTACCACTTAGATTATGGCTGATATCGATGGGCGAACCGACAGGGTAGATTCAGATCAGCTAGCACATCCGTGCTGTCAGGATATACACTTTTTGCTTTTTGATTCATTAGGTTTTATATATGTCTAAGAAGCGAACAGTGTAGATTCTCATCAGACGGTACGGATCTACACAGTTGTACATCAACATCAAGCTTATCTTTCGAGACTGGTCTTCACTCTTAAAAAAAATTGTAGGTCCGTTCTTGTACGGACTCACCTAAGCCCATGCTGTTCTAAATAGACGCAAGGGCGCTAGAAGGCGAATACCGTTGATGACAGTTCGATCTCCGACCATACTGGCTTGGGATTTCTTTCTGAAGACAAACAAACACAGGGTTTTTTATCAGTCCCTTGCGCGCATTTTCAACAATTGCACAAAGCGTGAACGTGACCATACAAAAAATACTAGATGGGCGTTTATTATAATTACAAACATATACATGGATAGTTTTCATCTCGGACATAAAGTCTTTGTCTTTATTGATGATGTCGGTAGGGTAATGAAAATTGTGACATTGAGTTGCCATAGAGGTTGTGTACACATGGCAATAAACATGGTAAATTTAAAGCTAAAGCACTAAAATTATTGAAAAAAAAATGGGGATGAGTTTGCTGTTTAATACAGCGCCGATCACGGTACCAACATTTCAGCAGACATTAAAAGATTCATCTCTGGAATATTGACTAGGGCTACTTGTAAATAATCAATTCATTTAAACAAGGCAAAATCACGAATTTTCAAATTTATTCATTTTACCATAACAAAAACAGAACATAAAGAAAATTAATCGGGATATCTACGTCACCTATTGTCCTTAGCTATAGAATAAACAGTCAAATAGATTTGCCACTCAATCTTAGATTTAAGTATTAGTTAAAACATACCATTCTATTCCGTCGATTTTCATCATAACATGTACTATTATAGTCGTTTTTATATTACATGATTATGACAGTTGATACCCTTACTTTGGACTTTTCGGGAATGAACCAGTCCAAGTCGCTCAAATGAACCAGTCCATGCCGCTCAAATGAACAACACAATGCCATTTGAAGCAATCAGTCCATACCGCTGTAATTTTGTAATTGCCTACATATTTATTTCCACAAACGGCAACGGTACTTTAGCAATGTAGCTTAACATATTGTTTTAGAGTCCAAATTTAAACAAAGTCTGATCTCTGTTCGATGCTAAAAATTAACAGTATTAAATTCAGAACTACTGGCACAAAAGATCACTTTAATATGACATGATACTACCGAAAACGGACAATTACCGCGAACTAATAAAACACTGCCGGGAATCGGTAAGCATCATTGCGAAACTGTCGGAGTGCATAGATACATAACTGACACTTAATATAGTTCACTTAACATCACAACTCCATGTTTCCGTAAATAATGCAATATTACATATATCACGTACTTCTCTTGTTCGCTTATTTTTCAGACATATAAGCATCACATTCAACTTTTAGATCTTTAGTTCTTCAAAGTACAAAAGTATAAAAGTTGTTTTTTATCAACTTGGACACTTAACACTCTTCCACCCAGAATCCACTATACTCTAGTACTCCTTGCCACACTGTTCGTTACGGTATTAGCACGTTTCCTTGTTTGCCTTACATTCTCCTCAGAACTCGGTTTTCGGGACTGTCTCTTCCAGTATTTATACTGGATAATTGTCTTTGCACAATAAACATGTTTACATTATCACGACAGTTAACATAACTGAACCAGTCCGAGTGCACTTTTGAAAAGAAAAATCAGAATTATGAATTCATGCCGCACTAAAGTTACAAACCGCTCGGGAATATTTATGATTTGTCACCGACCAACTTTGGCGCGCTACGAGAACACAATACTCTTGCCATACAGACTGAAGTGCAGACGTACTATTATCAGTGGCATCCACAACTTGCTGCTACCATATCGTCATATTGCTTTAAAATTACATTTTCCGCGTCGTCAAAGTACAATAAACTTATGGAATATAATTTATTAGGAACGCAACATGGTGTTGACACGCCCTTCCCTACCCTTAAAGCATGCACTATACTTTGCACAGTGGCATGGTTAGTGGGTCTCTGGCTTTGTCCTAGAGGAAAGGGACATGCCCCTTTACAATGATAGGCATTATATCCTTTTGGAGAAATTATCCAACCGGCCCATCCAATTTCGTCAAAATCTACATACATTTGTCGTCTGTTACACGACTTCCGGTGTTTACTAAACCGTCGTTCCGTCTCCCTCTTTCCCTTATGGCGCTCATTGCCTGTTGGATTTCTTTTAGATTTTCCATTGTTTAATTTTTGGTTATTTTCGGTACTTCGTTTTTTTCTGGATGTTTCACTGTTATCATTTTTGCGGGTAAAAAACGGATGGCCGTATTCTTCCCTTTCCTTTTCATTTAAAAATTTGATGGCGTTTTGAAGTCCTGTGTTGTCGTATCTGTAACGCATCTTTCGTTGATATTTTTTCTCCAATCTCCGGATGTCACGTGTTATTTCTTTGTATTCTGTAAAATAATTTAAAAAAATTATGGACTTATCCTTTCTCGACAGATTGACTTCCGGTACAAAAAAATCTGAGTTGCTGTTTGCCTTCATATATAGATACATTTGTTTTTGAAACATAAATACCGTTTCTTGGACCTGTCCTTTTCTATATTTTTTACTTTGATGCACACAAATATGAAAAGCCTAATGAACGTTTTAATAAAATTACTAATTTGTAACATAATTTCAAATTGTTTTATGCTTTGATCTCATTCATATATGAGATATTATGTAGTTTTTACTGTTTTATAGACATAATTCATTTTAAAATTCATGTTCTTTTTATTTAATGCTTTTGCAAAAGAATTACAAATTAAATTTTAACTTGGACAATGTGAAATTTTAATGATTTCAAAGAATTTCAAAAAGGATTAAGTCGGTTTTAAAATAGCAACCAAGCCTTCGAAAATTATAACTTTTCCTAAGCCTACCCACACGGAAGTTAAAATTTCATCCCGAAATAAACACAATTGAAATATTTCAGCGGCTCCTTTCTAGATTTCTTTTAACTCTCCGCTATTGTTTGGCAACAAACGGCTTCTTAATATCTTATATTATGGCGTCTTCTAATAGAGAGGTCTCGACTGTAAGCTTTGCGCATCCTTAAAACTCAATTAACAGAGAGCTTTGTAAGCTTTTATGCCCTCTTTTTATCCTAGCCCGTGAGGCTGGGAATCTGACTCTAGCCAACAACTACAATGATAAAAACTTCAACGGAACATAAATATACAGAACGTATTTTATGAGGGATTTAGGATTAATACGCAAATCTTAGAAAATAGATGTTAATGTTAGGCTAAGTTAATTGAAATTTGGATGGCCTACCTATCTTGTTAATCGCATTGTAGTCAGGTAGAAAGCTCAACTAATTATGTTTAATGCAAGAGATATGATTCTTAGACGTATTTCTAGTTTTTCATGTTCAATGCATTACATAATTACAGCTAAAAATTAACAGTGTAATGAAATAACGGCGTCATATCGTTTTGATTATCCAATTTACTAATATTTATTACTCAATTTTCCACCCAAACGCATATTTCTTCATTACCGCTTGAAATATTCATCAAAAGATAAAGGCTATTATGCCATGGTTTGGTATTATTTATTTTATACCACAGGAAAAGGTGTCTTCGAGAATTTTCGTTATTCCTTGCAATTACGTCATGAAATTGAGCAGACGACATTGCATATTATGCATTTCGCGGTAAATGTAACATTCAATAGCACAAATGAGTATTAAAATCCCCTATTAGTAATGAGAAAATAATAGATAATTAGATAGGTAAGCTCTTTCCAAATATATAAAAAACTTAAATGTCAAAAATGTCACTGAAAATACCCTTTCCCTTACGTGCCCTATATATATTATTCTTATTTAAGCGAATACCAAGGTACCCATTCCTAGGTAGGCAGTATCCATAAAATCCAGTATTAAGTATTCATTTCACATAAAATCTTCATCAATATACTGGACCAGATTTCCAACGGAGAACATAAAACTGAGATAGGGACCAGTCTCCATTTCAACCAATCAGATGCTTGAGCTTTGGGACTTGTCTCCAGTTTCAGTTTTATGATCATGGCACATATCTCAATGTTATGCAGCAGATGGGAACAGAGCGTAGTCAAGTGACTATAGTTTCTTATTAATAGTTTGTTAAACTTCACTTTATTTACACTAACTAACTTAGTAATATATGACGCCATAACCATACAAATATTCAGTGCTTAATAATCACAAAAAATTGTGCCCGCTAAATTAAATGATATTACAGTACATCCTTCAACGACAATCTTCCCATTTTGAAGGAATAATCGTATAAGTGAGTTTGAAGCCTGTCGTCAACACGTACCTTGATCTTGAGGTGAGATATAATGAGGGGTTCTATGGCGGCCGTCGTTCGAGTACACAACCAATATAGGCTGCTTTGTGTCGTGGTGGGATTTTCTTTGAGCAAACCTGACTTCATCTCCACCCAACTCGTCACCCTGTATTGTCTCAGAAATGACTAACAACCCTGGAAAAACATGCAAATTTATCATATTTATGCAGACACTAGCCTTAACACATGAAACAAATAGGATATGATTGTTATCCATTGGGCCAACAGTGTAGATCCCGATCTGTCGGCACATCCGAGACGTCTGATCAGGTTTTACAGTATTCGCTTTTGGAGTCATTTTGTTTTTTTCTGACCAGTGTAGACTCAAATATGATGAAATTGCGCTTTAGATAAAAATGACGCTAAAACATATAAAATGTTTCCCGGCAGAAGTTGCTTAATAACATATGACATAAGTTATTTTACTGTCAGGGTTCTCCTCAGTTCGCCAAACAGTTCAGAAACCAGTCTTCAATATCAAGCCGCTGATTGGTCGAAGCTGAACTCCGTATTAAAAGTGACCAATCAAAAAGCAAGAGTTTCGAAACTGGTTCCTATCCTCACATGATCATTAACCTTGGGGAATGTTTCCAGATCTGACTCAGCTACGTCCAGACAATACATCATACAGATGCCTATGTATGTCCGGATCAGACACATTCGTGCAATATTATTATAAAACAGTAAAAAACAATTTGCATTACATCGAGCGAAGGCAGACAAACAAAACATGTGCTGGTCATGAAATATAAACACGTCATTAAAAAGCGGAATATTTTCATGACTTCTGGAACCGCTGATACTGGCCAGATTCATGAGTCATGCTCTCCTCTGTCTTGGACTCAATACAATAATTTAATACAATAATTTAAAGGCATGTTTTTGTCCATACATATTACATCGAAATTTCGATTTAATGATAAAATTTTAATAAATGGGTCCTATTCTTAGGTCTTTAAACCTGACTATCAATTTCATTTTTTATGTAAACCTTACTAGTTTTGCAGATTTTTTAAATACACAAATATAATGTTTATATAATAATATAACTAAGCGCAATTTCACTTGCGAACAAAAAAAACGCCTTAATTCTTATAGAATATATTATAAACGGATAAATATTTAAAAGCATTAACTACTATTTAGTAACACATAAGTATCAGTTTTAACGATGAAACCAAGAAATGTTCCAGATTTAACTCCAAGTTGGGCGTTCTATTGCAGTTAAAACCCGGTTTGATCCCTGGCTAATGTAGGATTTTTATCAAGCTGTTTGACAATTAAAAGAAAAAAAGATAACATCATCTTTAAATGCGCCCTTTCCTGATAATTAATTTCAGACTTACCGTGATTTTCTATTTTCCCACTGGCCCACTGTTTTACTGCACGTGTTACATTGAAGATGACCCAGCCACGTGCATGAGTTGGAACTCTTTTAAAATCAAGTAATAATCGACCTTGGTCGGAATACATATTATTTGGATCTAAGACTTGATATACTTTTATCTGAAATATACGAATATAAAGATTGAAAATTACTTGGCAACACATATTTTCTATATAAACCATCATCACAAAAATTGACGCACAAAACAATTGACCCCATCTACGGAACAGTATATAGGTCTCGCTATGTTGTACGAAAAATAGTGCATTAAAAATGTGTACGAGATGTCTCTATAAAACACCTAAAAATAAATGACTTCCATACATATCTACTTGTTACAGGACGTAAGAAACGCTAGAAGCATGGTTTAAAAATAAAAAGAACTTTTCTTTGTAAATAGTCATTAAACCTTTCAGAAAAAGGCAGCGAAGTTTTCTGGTGAAATATATCAAAATATAAAGCAAATTAGAATGATTAAATGGTCATGTATCTAACCAATGTAAGTGTAACCGGGATCACAAAACCACATTTCACCAGGCTGTTATTCACCGAACATCCATGTAAAATCTGAGATTTTTTTAAACTTATGACAGAATTAAATTGTCCTAACATTTAAAAAATGTTAATTATGACGACGACGACGACGACGACGACGACGATGATGACGACGATGATGATGATGATGATGATGATGATGATGATGATGATGATGATGATGATGATGATGATGATGATGATGATGATGATGATGATGATGATGATGATGACGATGACGATGACGATGACGACGATGATGATGATGATGATGGTGGTGGTCATAATCATTATGGCAATCGTGATATTACTGCTTTATCTCTTTTCTCTACGAATGATTATTTGTGCAGTCTTCCAGCGATTTATTTGTTGATGCCCTTCGGGACATCCAAGAACCAAACTAATTCTCATCTTTTAAATAAACATACCTGTATCAAATGTGAAAGACGAGAGTGTGGCAATGAATTGCGAGTATGGTTGGATATTGGTGTCATCCGAAATAGGTGAAATTCCGATTCTACAAGTTGATCGCTGGAATGCATTGAAACATTGTAGTAATAGTGCATCTCTTGAGTGTATGCTGAAAATAAATAAATACAATCATTATTGTAGAGTATTGGTAGTGAAGTGGTCAACAAGGCCAACACTCCAATTATGTCCAAAATAGCAGAAAGAGGACCCAACCCCCTTTCTAGATATTAGGCATTCGGCCCTGGATGCAGATTTTGTTCATGGTTGGTGATAAGTTTTAAAATGTAGCCCACGGGCAAGTATCAAAATACTAAATGTGCTTCTTACACGACCTCCCCATAGTGATGTCCCTCAGATACTGGTCGTTTATTTCTAGCTCAGTGAGTTTGACAATGGGAAAACCGTTTAAAACTACCTAAATACCTTCATTTTGCGAACCAATTGTTTAAATATATTGTATAAGTTATATTGACCAGCTTTGGTTAATAAGTACAAAATGAACCGTACATATATCTGCAATAGCATTCCTTAAGTTTGCTTAAACGCGTTTTATTCGGTCAAAATATTAACTGGGATAACCTTAAACGATTTCTTCTTGGGAAGAATTGCCATTTAAGAAACCCTTTAATGTTTTTGTTTCTTTAAACGTTAGAATGTCAGAAATATGTGAACAATTATAAAATTACATCGAAAATACGTTTAAAGTATTAATATACAACACAAGGCCGACATCAAAAGTGTTAGTGGTGTCAAACCTATGATCAAATTCCATGACTTTACAGTTTACTCTCCAATCTATCAACAACGTCCATGACTTTACAATTTGCTTGCTATTTAGTGAACACGTGATCAAAAGCTTGATTACCGCGTTCTTTACGTTTTCGAGGGTACTTGAAACTTTAAATAAGAGGGCGTTATGTCAATTGACAAATAAATTCGATTATGTGATTACTGCGACAATAAACAGATGTTTTTCAAGAGTTTCAACACCTGTGGCAAATATTCTATTCTCTCTCTGCAACAAATATGTACATATGCTGCGTTTTAAGTCCAATGTGGTTGAAATATACCTTGATATTAGTGCTATAAGACGCAGTCCAAGTTCGTATTCAACACTTAATATGATAGAAGAAATTAAAATCACCTGTCAAAGCTTTGTCTATAAGGACGCTTATGAAAATTTGTAAAGAACTGCACGCTTTTTTTAGGTGGGGGGGAAGGGGGAGGGGAACAGAAATGTATCTATGGCGTGTCTATATAGTACAATTATATAACATCGCGTCCACACATCGTACTTCGCGGTCTCGCATCGTGTTTCCGCGACCTCGCATTGTGGTTTGGCGATGTGGTCTCGCCAACGACCAAGAGGTCGACAGCGACCAAGAGGTCGACAGGGCGAAACAACGATGGTCCAAACAGAACACCGTAAGAAGATATTTCCTTGTCACCCTGGTTCTTATGAGAGTAATGACATCACTTTTTTCATAAGAAGCTGATTGGTTGGAATTTAAGCTGGGTTTCGAGACTGCCCAAAAATCTTCGTGTAACGGCATTCTTGGTCAACGAGGCTTGCCTTAATGTATCGATTGTTAAATATTTCACATGCTTTTGATGACTAGATTGTCATTTAGAATCGATTAAAAGTTTTAATATTTATTTACACCATTCCTTTAATACGACAGCCAGGTGTTCGGTAAGACTACAAGATTAGTGATACCTGCTTACTGATGTCCTCGCACGAATCTGACAGGGAGATTTTCTTCAAACATTTAGTGGATTTTACCATGGCGTTGTGTGGTTTACATCCGCTTTACCAGATTTGTATATATTTGAGGTTTCATGACTATTCATAATATACATTAACAACATCATAAATTAAAACACATTATAAGTCCTAATATACGTTTACAAAATCACTAGTAAAATATGAAATACTGTGCTACGACCGTAAGAAGTCTCCCCGTATTTCAGAGCAGTATCTATTTATTATTGTGTGGGTGCGGTAGCTTCCCGCTGAAGCCCCCGATAGGCGGCGTGATTTCACATTATGTAAGGGCTAAATAAACCAGATTCCGCTACTTTCCATTTTAGTTTGTGTTTTTTTTTTTGTTTTGTTTTAAAAGACCCCTTTAACAGTTGAAATTCTCACTAAAATAACTACCACAGCCTTCATCCTTCTCGTGTTAAAATAGATCATTCGATGATTATGACTTCTTTGGTACATGAATTTTGTCAATAAAATGGGAAATCAGTCCGATCTCATGGACGATACCAGTGAAGTAAATTAAATGAACTGTTAAAACAAAACTGATGAAAGGTTTCTATCAATATTTCATTTTGAGATATCAGTTTTGTGCGAGGTAAATTAATTTTTCATCAGAACACCGATTTGATAAATGATCAAATAATCAGAACAATGATTTTATTGGGAAAAAATATTTGTCATTTAGCAGTGTGTTCCCCAGCTTTCAAATTGTGCTTGAACATTGAATAAATTGCAAAATTTCGCTTGAACATTATTTTAGATCTAAAATGTTAACCTGTCCTTCAATTTCTTGTTTGTTTGCTTGTTAAAAAATAAATTTTCTGCCTATTTGTTGCTTACATACCATTTTAGACTGAAAGTCTCTTTATCTACTTAAATGACATGAAACTTTTATTACATTGATCAAAATAACTTTTTTGTTGCACCGCTTTTTTCATGGGAATACCATGTTTAGGCTTTGCATTAGTAAAATAATAAAATCTTAAAGTAACTCATGAAACTAACTCGCCTAAAAGTAACTCATGAAACTAACTCGCTCATGTTCAATCATTGTCGTCACCACTTAGAAACTCTTTCTTCAAACGCCGACTTGTTAATTTTTAACAAAAATTAGATGCTTGACGTTTTATTAGAACGAGACAGAGAACAACCTTGTCTAAGACCATATTACACAGTGTACATTATGAAAGACAAAATGAAATGTTGTTAATAGCCTTTCATCTTAGTACATATGTAACCATTAATTCTAACACATGATGTAACATTTCTATAAAGTGATATGGTGAAAGATTTCCCATTAAGTCCCTTGTATGAACTCAATTTCGTCCAAAGCACCGATCGATCAATTAGGTTGAATGCCTTCTTAAAATCTACGAATGCACAGAAGAGTGAACATTAAAGTCTCTATCTCTGTTCAATAATAATGGTTTGAGAGAACACCTGTCAAAATTCTATTTTGTTTAGTTCCGTCCATTGTTTTTTTGTATAGGGCAAACCCATTCTTTTATCTGGGGACCATACGCCGCTGAACATGGCATGGTATTAATCTGAAAATACCGGATTGAAGGTTCCATGTTCACCGCCATATGCATACCATCGTTAGGGATGGATTAAAATTGTACTGTTTATTGGTGTAAATATTGTGTTGCGCTCAACCCGGGGCTAGGCGGCGTGGGCTGTAATATGCATTTCCATAACTGTTCATGAACAGGCTCAATCAAACCGAGCCTGCAATATTTTCATCTTTGTCGTGTTCGATGGCTTTAAAAGTTCTCTTTTCATCTATTTCTATAGTATCCCAATGTTTCCGAAAGTCATTCTGATCAACAGTGATAACCTTATTTTCATCTGTAAATTTAGACAAAGTTTGATTTAGAACAGAACAGTATAGCTAATTACATAGAAAAAGATAATCCAATTCCTCATGAGGAAAGATGGGCCCAAGATCATGAACTGAGAATGGATATTAGTCTCAGATCTCAATCTCAATAGAGACACTTTATTCTTGAGAATATTCACAGGTTTACAATCTGTTCCATTCGCTGTAATTAACAGAGCTCTGAGTATGGCTTCCTTAGCTTCCAATATAGAAATATTATTATTTGACTCATCGTCATTGATAAAGTTATAGTCTTTCTGTGTGTTTGTGCAACAAATAAACAACTAAAATCGTGTTTCTTTTGTGTAGAACAGTATCTTTATTAGAAGATAAGGAACCACACTCCCAGATAACTTCCATAGGGGTCATGGAGGCGCTGTTAATGTACCAATTGTTTAGTTTTAAATCAAATAATTATGTAAATAAGTTTTTTTTTTGTATAGTCAACTGGTGCAAACGGGTTTGTTTTCATTCATATTTGGATTGCTTATTAGGAAATAAGCCATGTAGCTGTTGTAGTTTCTTATCAAGCTTACGATTTTACGTCAAACGATTCCACCTTATGACTAAAACATGGGCGTGTACCTTAATTGATTTTGACAGTCATTGTCTAATGAAGTTTGACACACAGAATGAAAACAAAAAAGCGTGATAACCATCTTGAACTGCTGAAAAGTTTGCTAATTACGGATCAGTTGACGGTAAACGAGAGGGGACAGTGTTTATTCCTGTCTGATTAGCTAGTCGTGACCTTTGTAAAGTTGTATGACCTTAACGGGTGTGAGTGAAAGGGTCTGTGGTTTGAAGATCATAGATTATTGGTGTCGTCAGAGGTCTTAAATCTAAACTTGATGTTTTGGGTAATTTAGTTAATAGAGCGAATAAGCATATACAAACAGAGAGGTAAAATTGAAAGTGCAAGCATGGTTTTCAACTAGTGCGATGACAAAGATAGAAAGAAGAAGAATCAAACAACGACATTAGATGTTCAAGTTCTTAATACAACTATCCCTTAAGATCATTTTAAGTTTTCGAAAATTAATCTGGAATCTTAAAATCGGAAACTTAAACAATAAAATTAAAATAATATTTACGAAATATGGTCTAATGATGTGAGGGTTAACACAACGAATGTATAGGCTAAATTCATTTAAATCAAGAACTTTAACACATAGCCATGGGTTAATGTTTGGCGTTTTACTGAACAGATTCGCTGAACGATTTGGGTATCTCTCAGTATACAAAATGTACAAAAATAAGTTATTAGCACTCAAAATCATAAGAGTTTGATTGGAGACCTGGTCCAAAGCTTGGAGTCTCAGATCACAATGAGTTCCTTAAGTTTTATTATGTTCTGATTAATATAATTACAAACTCGAGGACGAACACAGTTGATTACACACTTTTGGTGGTTCATACTTTTTTCTGTAAGTATAGAAATAGTAGGCTAAATTTTTTAACAGAATGTTAAGGTGATATACTTCTTTCCATAAGTATAGTAATAGCATGTTATATTGTTCCAACAGATGGTTACTTGTTGATCCCTCTGTTGGCTTTACTGACATGCCAGGTGGACTTGAAGGCTTTTCATGAATTATTTACACTTCGTAATATCCAAAAAGTAATAATATCAGGATTATGGTAAAATCTCCAAAGTTCATATTCAAAAGCGAATGTCAACAGTTATGACACCTTTGTTTGTATATTTTATTAATCCCGTCATTACATTTCTCAACAGCTTTTGAGAAAATAGACAAGTCGTAAAAGCCGTGGGATACTGTTAAGATATTAGAAAATTGAATTAGGCGAGTTTTAATGTTTTAGTAACATCTTTACAAGAAGATATGATACATAATATTCTGTGTTATTGATTCTGTCAACGTGTATCTCTACAGAAGACACCTGTTAGGTAATTGAAATAATGTGAGAAAAGGACCTACAGACATGTGTGCTACGAAGTTCATGGAAAACTTCAGTAATTTTGCGACGTAAACAACTTGAAAACCATAAGTCTGTTTCATTACTATTTTGTTCCTTGTCAACATAGTCAAACATTTCCGTCGCCATTTGTCCGTAAAAGAATACGTCCAATGTCGTAAAATGGTCAATTTGGCTTTCTTCGGTTTTATTCGTCTAAGCCAGTAGACAGGTATTATCTGTCTGGGTCCAAAATTATAGCTCGCTCGAGTAGTAAAATTACTTGTAAAGGATCTTTTTAACTATTATTACATTTTCTAGCCATAGCTCAATAAATGATAAGCAAAATATAGTAAAATTAATTGACACGTAAATGAATTTCTTAACGAATTTGTGACGAATTGCAAGAAAATCATTGTAATGCCACGTTTTTAATACAAATATAAAAATCAATATTTGAAATGCAACACTGCAGAAGTAATTTTAAAAATCGCCAAAAACAAGATAAAAGGTAAAAGATAATTATGTTCTTTTTGTCAAATCAGTAAGCAACAACCAGCGTAATAGAATTGGCTGTTTCACCAACCACAAGAAGTTCAAACTATATCAATTTCTATAAAAATGTAAAAAAAAATGGTGTTTCCTGTAACCCTTCATCTTTAACAAATAAAAATAACTACAATATAGGCTTATAGATTACAGTACCTTATCGATATCTTGACAGTCATGTGACAAGGCATAAAAATATTGTTGATAAGAAAACTGTTTTACCATATTGTTATCGCTAAGTTCTCTTGATGAGTATTGATTACCGAACCGGAAAAAAATATTTAATTCTCCAAGCATGCTTTGCCACAGCTTATAAACAGTGTCACGTGACTGTCTACCTATATTTAACCAGTTATAGAAAACAGTTTTGTTTACAAGGTTGCACTCCATATTTCTAAGTCTCAAGTATCATATCTACGGCACGTGCGAGTTGTAAAATATCAGGGATTACCTCGATCAGGTATTAATCCGGGTCTGTCGGAACACTCACGGACCATTGGGCTCCTACGGTTTACACCTGGGCTCCCACGATCCGTGGATAGAATGTTTGGGCTTTTACGTGATAGTTATTTCAGAAACCCCACGATGGTATTTGACATTACTGGATCTTTGAAGATATACCTGTCATCATTGACACTGCAGATGGTGCAAGGGCATGCACCTGCATATTTCGTAAAAAATAACGCAAAAAAATCAATAATAGTCACTTATTATGACAATACTTCTTTTGGTGAAACATTCATGTTTGAGATGTTCGCGGGGCAAAACTGAGGGCGAAATGCAAAACAAAAACATATATGCGACATTTTATTTCGAGATAAGATGTTAATATTGACTTCAGCAAGTTGTAAATAAAAGAACTCCTCCAAAATGAACTACATTACCACACAGCGAAATTTACTTTAAAATGTTACGTTAGTAATTCATGTCCTCCCACAATCTTTCCTGTGTGTAAAACAGGCATGGTAGTCAATCCAGAAATAAACAAGAGCCCACAAAAGGTAGCCCTTTCGATCTAGAAGGATATGATTGTGATCACCAAAAATGTGATATTTATTTTCGGGTTACTTTTGGTAAGAAATTTACCATAATTACTGTTTGGCCCAATGTTTTTCATTTACTTTCGCCCTTAAAGATATCCTGGAGTCAGTTTGTATAAAACCATGGATGTATAATACACCCTACCCGAAAATGTTGTAGAACACCTAGTAAATGCATTGGACGTCTTTAACACCTTGGCATATCCATATTTCTTGTTCGAACCTAACGCTAACAACAGACTAAACAATAGCTACAGATATCTCCTTTGGCATCTCTTCTTTTAGATTGCTATTTCAAATGCAGCTATTTTGTTTTACTTTGTTCAAGTTTAGCCCTTTTCGTTTCCAAGTTTTTCTTAAACGTTTGCTAATTTATCATGAAACTATCATACGTCGACGACAAGATAATCTTTCTGCTGACAGCGGCGTCTTCAAAACTTGGATTACAGTGAATGTTTTCACTGTTTCACACATACTCTCGCACTGTTTGCACATCATTTGATATAGATTACCATTATCCGGCGTTGATCTATTAGTGCTGTCATTTAACATGCAGGTAAAACGAGGAACACGGCAGATTTTATAGAAAGATTGTATATTTTGAGCCATGTTTTATTGTCATGTTTATTGTTAATCATTTTGCAGTAAACTCCGCGAAGGAGCAATGGCTTTTGTGGTGTCATCACATGTGGGGCGTTAATCACTTGTAGAGAGCATCACTTTGGGTTCAGTAATCACTTGTCCAGCGAGTTTATTGTAACTCTTAAAACAAATCAAGCTTATGCGCAAAAACTAAGTGCTTCTACTAATACATTTATTTAAAGGTCCCTTCCCAAACCAACGACTTCGCAAGGAGAGCACTCATTCAAACTTCTAACATGTTAACTTCGTTCAAGAAATCAAAAGGACTGGTTCAGAATTTCTGTGTCAAAGTATCACACATATTTAGAATATCATTAAGAATAACCTCATATTGTCAATGTTTCCTTTCAACCTTAAAGCGGGCGACTGTACAACAATGTTACACCTTTAAGGCTGCGACATTGGGGATTAGAATTAAAATCTCGTTACGGACTCTATCATTTTCAGGGCCATAAAGGCAGTGTGGGTCTTGTTAACCCACGTGTTCTCTTTACACATAATTATAGATGACACTGAATAAAAATTAATCTTCCCGACCATTATAATAGAAAGAAGCGATAACCTTCGTAACACAGATAATTGGCTGCAGCGAGAATTGAAATCGCAGATTCATCTCAATAAATTTTTGGAAAAGTTCACAGGAGGAAAATGTATCAAATGTCGAGTAATTTCAACCGTTTTCAAAAGAGGGTCGGAATAATAAATGCGTCGCGTTATGTCATTATGTTTTTGTTGCAATATGACCCGCAAGGTTGCCACTGTAGGCCCTTTTGCTGGTGTTCTTTTAATGAGTTCAGAGTTAAGACAACGACAAGCTAAACCTGGTGTATAATAGTACTGATCGCGCTCAATATGGTTGGAAAAATTCATTGCCGCTGTAGCATCTATTCTGAAAGGTTTACACTATTGATATTGTTTTTTGTTGTTGGTGGTGGTTGTGGTGGCGGTAGTAGTGGTGGTGGTTTGTGGCGGTGGTGGTGGTGTTTTGTGGTGGTGGTGGTGGTGGTGGTGGTGGTGATGGTGTGCGGTGGTGGTCGTTGTTTTACATGCATTTGACACCTTGAGTATTGCTGCACACAAAGGTCAATGAAAAATGACAAATGTATTTACTTCACGGTGAACATGTTTTATTACAAAATAGGTCTTGCTGCGGTCGGGAGGTTGCAAACATCTTACACTAGAATAAAACCGTATGAAATCAATGAAAGTTTGAACGCGCAGCTGTACCTCTATAGAGTTGAAGTGCGTTAAATGAAGTAATTATATGAAAATTTGTCATAAAAGTTAATACGCATGCGGATTATATTGCAAAATAGCGTACCTAAATTATCCATCACCCCATGTGAGAATTTTAATTGGTTTTAATATATCAATATCAGTTTCATGCTTGTAAAGGATGCATATTCTGGAGTCAGATAGCATAGCTAAAGGATAAACATCGAATAATTTTACAGTTTATTACAGCTTAAAATTACGATTATAAAATACATACGGAACCCCATGGCGGCCCATTGGCTTGCGACAACGCATCAACAGCGTTGGGAAAAATTAATTTGGGAAATACCACTGAGAAAAAGTGTGTAGGCTTCGACACTGATCTCCAGCTGAACATGGTGTCGCCTTAACCAAACTGAGCTAAGAGTGCTAACAGAGATGGATACAACAAAACCCCTTGTTAAACGAAGTTATTGTCACATTGTTGGCAAGTGTCTGTTAGAAACAAGGTTCAGATCGAATATCACACCCATTGCTTTAGTGACGAGATCGATTTACTCTGGCTTTTAATGAAAAAGAAAGTAGATAAGCCTATGTCGACCTCGACCAGAACTCGAACCTCGTGCCGTCGCTCTACCAATTTAGCTACGGAGGCCACCTGGGTTTGGACAATTACTACGTTAGAATGATTAACATGAGGCTTTATGCTGCTATGTCACGAAAACTCTTCATATGTCTTCCTTGTTATATAGAAATGCGCTGAATAATTATTAATAATGGTGTTTATTTTACAGAAATAACTGCATTTTCTGATTCTGGCAGAGATTTCAGAACAAAACAAGACCCGAAGAGTTCGCCAAAATCAGTAGACTAAATCATTAAGTAAGAATCGTGTAATAAATCAATCATCACTCTCATATGAAATAAAGTAGATTCGATGCGAGTGATTTTATGAATCATAAATTGAAACAGCTTGATAAGGATATTGTCATATCTGCATCACTGTCCTATAAAATAAGCCTCTTGTAGAAAAATCTGTCCTTTTTGATATTTGCATAAATTCCTCTTGTGTTTTTTGTTTGTGTTTTTGTTGTTGTTTTTTCTTTCTATTTAAAACAAACTTATATATTATTTTTACTTATCAATATATAATGATGATACAAATTTTGAGTGTATTGTATATGTATTCCCGCGAAATGGATAGGAATCAGTGTCGCCTGCTTAATAGTTTGAAGTCATTTCAAGGAATGGCGTCAACTTCCCTAAGACACTTTATCGCATGACGGGGATTAAATCATGCCCCAAGATTATAAATCGGAAAATAGAAACCAGTCCGTCACATCTCAAGCATCTGATCGACCACTCGCCATTTCAGCCATTCAGATGCTTGAGATTTGAGCCTGGTTTCTATTCTCAGTCTTATAATCTTCAGCACACATCTCTCAAGAACGAAATTTCGTTTAATGTAAGAAAACCCCAAAATACGAATTTCATCGAATCATTTCATAAAAAAAGTTATTTGACAATTGCTGGCCAACTCAAGTTCACTTCACATCGATCAAACGTTTTGGACTGAAATAATCTAACTAACGTGACAAACGTCTCGCTAGCTATAATTATCACCCTGTCTATACTACCAAGTTTCATCCATCTGGAGATACGACAAAATGAATCCCTATAATTAACCTCAAGTCTAATTACCGGTTTCTTTGTATCCGCTGTTCACATTGCTGGTCCGAGACGTACGCCGGGGGAACACAAAACGACGCCTAAACACGGGTTTCAATACATTATTATTAAACTAATAGGCTACTTTGAGATGTTTGTGTCGCTTAAGATCACAATCCGTCTCGTAAAGAGAAAGATGGACGTTTCCTTTCACTACTCATTGAGATTTCACTTTCATCTCGTTTCGGTGTAATCGCACTTTTACTGGTTTTTATCAAGTAACCTTTTGAAAAAAGTCCACTCAAATTTATTAAAGACCCCTAATGAAATTTTTTAATTCTAGTTGCATCGAGAATGTTAAAGTCTGTGTGACAACCGGCTATAGTGGAGACTTTTTTGCATTATAATTAAACAATCAAAAATGAGGTCAAATAAAAAATTAAATAGAATGGTGCAGTAAATTTATGGTATGCAAGAAAAAAAGTATCTTTAACGTATGCTAGGTTCAAATGGGAAAATCCGACCCTCAAGAAACTGGGCCCAAGGTTATAAAACTAAATCTGGAGACCAGACTCGAATCTCAAGCATCTAATTGGCGGAAACGCCATTTTACTCAATTAGATGCTACAGATTTGAGAATGGTATCTAATCTTAGCTTAAGATCTTGGGCACAGGTTTTGGGCGGTAACGATGCCTCTCAAAAACACTTCCCTCGGGGCGGATTTTCGTATCCGAACCTCGCAAAGTTTACGTAGTCAAAATCATGATTTACTTCATGTAGATTTGCAACAATCTACGCCTTCAAATATTTATTTATCGTATGACGTTTTGCTGGAAAATGATTCTCTAAACGCATTTTGATGTGCGATTAAATTTTGGGCGAGGACTGATGAATTTATGGTCTATTGTTAACGTAATGAATGATTATTGTTTCTAGAATACTATACTTAGTAAATCGATATATTTTAGAATGTCTCGGTTTTCAAAAAACTATTTTGTAAACTGAAACAGTTTAGCATCGTTTATGTTTCAATTTGTTGCAATATAACGACAGTTAGTAAACCAAACCGGATATTGTTTTTTGGGCTTCAAACTTGGGCATTCCCCTTTTCGCAACCCAATGGGCTCTCTTTTCATGTGACATTAATCCTATACACCATATACACGGGGTGTATCTCATAGGCGAACAGTGTAAAGATAAAGATCTGTCGGATGCAAGAGTTCCAGAAAGGGGTCCGTTTCGGGGCAGTCTTAGGCGAATTACATTACAAGTACCAACTTTCTGGCCAATTCTACATAAACATAAATATTGCTGCCCAAAAAGGGAATTCGAGCAACCCTCTGACCTCGTCGAGATCTGCCTATTGGTAATCAGACGAATTATTGAAAGAAGGAGGAGAGAGAACGTTACATTTATACTACAATGTATAGGTTTGCAAAGTGACAATTGCGTTAAAAGTAGCTATTAACGTTAAATGTTCGTTACAATGACCTAGTATCATTAACAACTTAAACGTCAATTTATAACGTATGAGACGTTACTTTTACTTTTTAATAAAATTCTGATTTAAAGCGTTCACGCAGTGTTATAATAAGAAACAAACGCTATTACTTACCTCTGTCGGGGAAGCTGACGATGGTTGAGGCGTTGTATGGTCCATCTTTCTTTATTAGACCGCCAGAGTCAGTTATATCGTTATAAAGTTCAAGCATAAACTGAGGGGGAGTGGAGCGCACGTTGTGATCCGGCACGTGCTCGATGCCAAACACACGTGAGAGCCGTTCTATCGCTTCCGTTTCTTCCACTTCCGTTTTATCTTTCTTGTCTTTCTTCCCTCCATTGACACATGGTAGAAAGTTCATGATAGTTAATAAATAACAGATAAATAGAACATAAAAATCCAACAGGCCTAGTGGGGCCTTAAAAATCCACATGTTTTTATCCAAACACTCAAACTGGACTTGTATAGGATTTAGTCAAGACACTTAAACATATTTTATCATTTCACTTTATCCAGGTCGCATATCCGAAAATAATGACACATCCATTTGTTTAATCGATTTTGTTTATTAGCCGGATTTTATAAACAAATCAACAATACTCTATTTTCATACCTTAACTCAGTTTTGCTAAATACTAGTAATTTATAATAAAATCCTTCATTGACAACCAAGTTTTATGTAACGTCTGAGAAACTTATACAACAACGTTCATGACAAAAATGGTAATATTTTAAAATATCACTTGCTTTTTGTGGAACAAAACTGATATAAATTAATTATGCAAACTTAAAATCTTGAAATTTTTCTTCATGTTTTTTTCGCACCTGGTCCAACGTGGTAAGAATAAAATATGCAAACACACGCGTTTCCTCCACGTTGTTCAAATAATTCTCTAAAAATACGCCAATAAACCACTTTCTATAGCTCTATTTTTGTTATTCCATTGAAAATAAATAAAAAAATCACCTCTTAATAAATTTCATCTACAACGATGAATGAATTATTGTACTACTCGCGGTGAATATTTTTCCTCTTCAAAATTCTCAGCACTCTTTTATGACTACCTCACATTTAAACGTCTATACGTGTTTATCTAGAGATATTTCATATTTTTCGTTGAAAAGAAATTGGTAGTAACGCGCATAGTAAATCCGACCACTTGTTATCTAGATGCTTAACTACAAATCAATCAATCAATCGATCACTGGTATAAGATTCCATCAAACTCATCTGACAACTGCCGACTGCCTCCTTTACAATTCACACGAGCGCCAATTCGATTGTGAATTAAAGATCCCACTGCACTGCTGTTAACAAAATTCCAATCAGTTATCAACGTATTGATAACAATCTATATTTATTTTTGCATTTTTACAGTCATTTAAAAACAAAACAACGCACAAAATGTCTTAAGTTTTGACGCAAACAATGCTTGTCTGATATGTTATACATCCGTTTGTATTTTGATCAAAGTGTCAAACAACAACTCGTGTTCTCTTCTGTAGATACCAATCTCTCTCAAATCGACCATTCTACCCTGCCAAAACTACCCAACTGTTAAATTCAGAAAAAGGGATTTATAATTTTATGGGGAGCTCATTACCTTCCACACAAAGGGACAGTTAAGAAAGTAACTCGCTTTAAAAATATTCACAATGAAAAGTTAATTTGATACTGTATTTTAAACTGAGCAGCAAAAACTTTAATTTACTACTAGATGAATGCGCAATAGGTCTCTTTAAAAAAATTACTCTGTGAAACACAAGGTGGTCGAAGAGAGTCTGGATAAATGTTTGATTAAACGTAGACCAGTCTCAAATCTCAATCATCTGATTGGCTGAAATGGCGACCAGTCTCCAGCTACAGTTTTATGATCTAGGTTATCGAAGAGCGAGTCTGAATAAATGTTTGACTAAACGTAGACCAGCCTCCAATCTCAAGCATCTGATTTGCGATAATGGCGACTGGTCTCCATTTCAGCCAATCAGATGCTTGAGATTTGAGACTGATTTTCAGCTTTAGTTTAATGATCTTGGACCAAGGTGGCCGAAGAGCGAATAAGAATAAATGTTTGATTAAACGTAGACCAGTCTCAAATCTAGTCTCAAGACTGATCTCCATTTCAGCCAATCAGATGCTTGAAATTTGAGACTGGGTTTCAGCTTTAGTTTAATGATCTTGGGCCAAGGTGGTCGAAGAGCGAGTCTGAATAAATGTTTGACTAAACGTAGACCAGCCTCCAATCTCAAGCATCTGATTTGCGATAATGGCGACTGGTCTCCATTTCAGCCTATCAGATGCTTGAGATTTGAGACTGATTTTCAGCTTTAGTTTAATGATCTTGGACCAAGGTGGTCGAAGGGCGAATAAGAATAAATGTTTGATTAAACGTAGACCAGTCTCAAATCTAGTCTCAAGACTGATCTCCATTTCAGCCAATCAGATGCTTGAAATTTGAGACTGGTTTTTAGCTTTAGTTTAATGAACTTGGGCCAAGGTGGTCGAAGAGCGAGTCTGAATAAATGTTTGATTAAACGTAGACTTAAGGATTTTCAGCTTTAAATAAATCGAGAATCAGCCATTATTAGATGAACGTTTTCAACACCTGTGGGGTTTTAAAACCCATCATGTTGACTATTGGTTGAAGATTTCACACCGACTTTTTTCAAGATCCGCCAGGTGGGATATTGGTGTAACAAAAAGTCAACAAGTTGGCACAAATAACACGTATAGTCCGCACAATTCTACTTATTCAAGACTGAAGATTTGTTTGTTTACCGCACAAAATAGAAATAAACGTCGAATTGTCAGTCTAAATTCAGACCCAAATAAAGAGAGACAATATCGTAGCATTCGATAAAGTTGTAAGCATTTGCGTAAGATTGGTTCAATAAAGAGGATCGTTTTCCGTTCATTCATCAAAGAAAAGACTTCACTCTCGCGACAAGAGAATCCTAAAATCAACAACGTTATTAAATACAGTGAAATTTTAAACAAAAAATGATTTATATTTTACACAATACAATAACATCCATTTGCTATCAGAAATTAAGTTAACTTATATATACCTAATGTAAATACCTAAAAACATGATGCGTTTGAATTTGCAGACTCAAGTGTATTAGATGCTCTCTTTTTTTTACGAAAAATCATAAGAGTTCAAAAGTTTCAGAGAATTTTTACGAAACACACCAGATTAAAAATAAGATATTCAAGTAGTGTTTTTTTTAATTTGTATAATGTCTGAAAGAAAGCGATACGAATTCATAGTTTGATTCTTTAAAAAATAATTACTAATTTATTTAAGAAAAAAGGCCCTTCTAGAATGTGAGAAAAGGCTGTCCTTCGACGTTCGACTGCTATTGGTTGTGGGTTAGTACATGTATGCGATCAGTTGGCTTCGGACGTTTTTTCCAGGTTTCCAGTCGGATTAAACAAAATATATACCTATGCGCAGAAGGTACAGCTGGATAAATTCAAAACTTATGCAAAGAGGATATCACTTATGCAAGAGGTTAATGTCCGATTGAATGAGTTCAAATTTGTCTATGCACAAGGTTTAACCGTTGGATAGGTTCAAAGAGTGTCTTCAGTATGTTCAGATCTACAATGGCGCTTCAGTATCACCTGTTTGATAAGTTCGTATTTACATAAAGATGCGCAGAAGGTATTTTCTGTCGGACAAGTTCAGATATTCCTGTGTACAGAATGTACTACTATCTGTCTTACAAGTTCATAATTATTCCTGTGCATAGAATGTATTATCTGTTGGACATGTTCATAATCATGACATGTTCATATACATCTACAGATGTTCAGAGGGTATTATCCGTAAGACAGATTCATATACACCTAGGCACAGAACATAGTATCTGTCGGGCAAGTTCGCATAAACCAATACACAGAAGGTATTATCTGTCAGACAAGTTCATATATACTTTTATACCTATAGATGCACGGAAGGTATTATTTGGCGGACAAGTTCAAAGAAACACATGCATTGAAAGTATTGTGCTGGATAAGTTCAAATATACTTAATACATAGAGATAGACGGAATGTATTATTTGTCGGACATGTTCGTATAAACACATGCACAAAAGGTATTTTCTGACGGATAAGTTCACATACACCTTTAGATTTACGTATTGTCTGTCGGACAAGTTTATATGGATATATTCACAGAATATGTTATGTGTCGGACAAGTTCATTTATACCTTTAGATGAGAAGAATGTATATTCCGCTGGACAAGTTTAAATAAACTTATGCACAAAAGGTATTATCTGGTGGACAAGTTCCTGTTTTACTTTGCGTACAAGGTAGAATTCTATTAGATAAATTTATATTTACAAATGGGTAAAATTTAGTAAGTTGATTGTTCGCTGGAATAGTTTACTAAACGTCGGCAAAGGACGATATTCAAAATCTTTTTGAACACCTTGTATACCATACAACGCGCGCATGCTTTTGCATATGATGACGCAAGTTTTGTTTATAAATATTTGAAAAGTCGAAATCAATCCACATTCACCGGAAATAATGTCGGAAACAAAGCTTCCCCCGCATTTCTTCTCTTTTTTTCAGTCTATTTTTATACCAATAATATATGAAAGAATAAAAGCAACCAATGTTTGTGGGATTCACTTCAAACGCTTGAACATATCACAACATCGCCCGTTTAAACTAGCATTAATAAACGTAAACAATTATTAACGTGGACACTTCAAGGACCATCCTAGAATTATCAAAGGTCTAAATGCAATCAATAAAGGTGGGAAGAAATTATAAAACCCGTACAGGAAACTGTCAGAGTCAATAAAGCAATGAAGTCTCGTAAAGAATGTCGTCTGTGGTACTCTACAGTGCATGTTTAACTGCATTGCAATTTATTAATAGCATGCGTCTTTAGAGACGCGAATCTTCTCCCTGTTGTCAGGGAATTAGTTTGCTCATTGTATTGGATACAGTTATCGGATCCAGCATCCGTCCGTAACATAAAATTAGAAACCTCGAATGGCCGGTCCTCGAATCTGGGAGTACCGTGTAATCAGGATCCTTATTGTTTTACAAACAGATTTTCTGGTACTGGCATCCGGCTTTACCGTGGAATCGGGATACTCGGATTGACAGGTACTGTCATCCGGCCTTAACGTGGAATAAGGATTCTTGATGTAATGTGTTACGGTTGTATTGTGGAATCAGAATCCTCATTGTGTTCCATAAAGCTTGACTGGTCCTCCATCACAAAATAAAATTTAAAAAAAGGTCGATATATGCCATTTGGCGGATTGGCAGTGCGACAACCGCCAACCAGCGTGGCGTCATTCCCCAACATAAAAATGCGAGTCCTACTTGGGAATTTTTTTTGTTGCTAACCTGCATGCGTGGCTCTGTGTCGTTATGTTTCCAAATGTTTTGCGCCTTTTGATTTTCTACAAAACTGATCACTGCATATTTCAGAACAAAGATCACAAACCGTAAACTTGAGATCAGTTTTGGATTATTATTCAAGTCAGATGCTTGTTGTAGTTATATTATAAAAAAAATCTAACATTAAAAAAAGAAAACATTTTTATAAAAAATAACAACGTAAATGGCACTGAGAGCGACGGGTCACAGACATGCATGAAGTCTCCGCCGTTTCAGCCAAACGCATGCTGGTCTCTAATCTCAGTTTTATGATCTTTGGCCCTTGATCTCCTTGCCAACCCAACCGATACTATACAAAGCCAATGTGTACTATTAAGAAACTAAAACTTTAGAATCTGAACACCGTGATATATACCCGGCCTCATCAAACATTAGGTAGGGCTTTAGACTTCAAATTTCAAATTCCTGCTTCGTTAGCTTGAGCCGCAGAAAACACAAATAACACTTTCGCGCAGGTATAAATTTGCTCAGTATATTATTCTCATGTAAAATAACTATTGGTTTGATTCGCTAGAGTTTAAGTCCGCGCAGTTTCCTTAGCGCTAAATGGGCGAAAATTTAACCTTCGCGAAAAGCAAGTTCATAACAATAATTTAGCAGGGTTGGTGCACTGATTGCCAGCGATTAGGCAAATTTCGTAACCTTTAAATCAATTATTTTTAAACATACATGTATCCCCTGTTGCTGATAAGAAAAAGTTGGTTTGGCATTAGCATACTTTAGATTGAATCCATCGACCTGCAATGTGGCATTTTTGAAATTTTCCTCATAACTGGTATGTATTCTGAGTATTTTTTCTTACGGCTCTGTACTTTACAGCGATTTTATCAAATAGTTTGATGAAATTTCAATATGTCGTAGTGTAATTGCGTACAGGTTGCTGTTGATGAAAACATCCCTGGCACGTTGTTGTTATTTCTGAGCGTTCCTCAGGCATTATTAGTGGCGATATCTACCATCTAGTTACACTGCATTACATATTCATACTCTCAGAGTACCAAAATACCTTCTTGTCATTCCATTTGATGTTTAAAAGAGGCCTCACAGAACACTTCCATTTACCCGGTTTAACCCATAGTATGATAGTACTTTTTTGAAGAGTATAATAAAACCGAGACCAGAAACCAATCAAACGCTAGAGTTTTGAGACAGGCGCTTCTCTCATGCTTGTTGTTGTATTTTTTAAATCTTGTAGTGTCCAAATAAATGACGGCTGTCACTAATCTACCCACCATCCACCCACCGAGGCGGCGTGTAAGTGAATAGAAGGTTCGGGATGGAGGGGGTACATGGGATGGGGTTAATCTACACATCTACGATTCTTCCCTTAAATTGGTCTTCTACATTTGCTTCAAGTGGAATAGTTAGATTAGCGCCAGTTGTTACTTTCAACGTAATTGTCACTTGATCATCTAATGATAAGAAACGCAAAAACGAGGGAGAAAAAACTGACGTAAAAGACCATGCGTTCTACGCCGGAACTATTATTATGTAAGCAACAAGTTTATAAAGCAGAAAAGCGGCTCAATGATTGAAATCTAAAGTAATTATGCTGTTATAAACACGAAGTGAATTGATATTTTTACTAATAATATAAAAAAAATCTAAAATTAAAAAAAGAAACCATCTTGATAAAAAAGTTAACAACGTAAATAGCAAGAGCGACGGGTCACAGACTTGCATGGAGTGAAACCAAAATGTTGTCGCCGGCGGGTTGATATCACAGCTTCTTCTGTCGGCAATAAAATAGGTCTTCATTAAAATCTCGTTACGCGAGATGTTATCGGCAGTATCAAGTCAAGTTCCTGTGAATTTGAAGAATCTTCACGGTGTCTGTGAGAGATAAAAGATGAAGGAGATCTACTTAAAACGTCATATAGTTTTTATTTGTGAAGATGATTTTATGAGCATTTTTAAGTACTTGGTAATTTTGGAATTTAACGCATATTTATTTCAGTAAAGGGACACAATCACATTCTTAACACAATTTGGTGGCTGTGGAGTTAACTGTCGTAAAATATACGCTTGTGTTAAAAGACGATTGCGGTATTTTCCTGTTTTCACAAGGTTACGAATTTTACGTATTCATCGTTTGTATGGCACAAAACGAAATTGGTTAACTAAGTGCAGAGTTGATTCACAAGTATTATTTAAAGGAGACTCTCTCTTGCCAATAAATTTTGCAATTTAAATTTACTTTGAAACAAAATTACCCTAGAAAGGACGTAAATTATTGAAACGGTGCTCAAGTAAAATTCATAATATGTGAAATCGACAACAACCACAACCGTCTAAAATATATACATTTATCCTTAACTCATGAAAGAAAGTTGTGGAGATACTTGTTTCATACAAAATATAAGGTTTAAACGTCTACACGTTCGCTTAAAACGGCATATGTGCCTTTTCCGGTCCCATGTAGTTGATGTTAACAACGGCATTTTTCTTCGACTCTTCTGCCGATCGGTCATAAGGTCGTCTTAGTGTTTTCTTGCATAATGTGACACCAAACCCAGGTCTGTCTGGAAGATCTATAAATCCATCCGCGGGCAAAGGCTCGTCAGGAAATAGGCCTCCGAGATACGGAACAACTTTGTCTGCCTTCGGGCTGAGGTTGATGTATTCTGCCACTGGGCAATTGCTGAAAGCGTACTGCAGATGGTAAGAGTAAACACTAGACCCATGCGGAATCACCATGGTGTCATGCGCTGCCGCCATAGCAACCACTCGCCTTGCTTCCGTAATTCCACCTAACCACGTGATATCCGGTTGTATAATGTCCACACACCGGGATTCAATCAACTGCTTAAAGCCGTATCGATTATATTCGTGTTCACCAGTGGTCAGCAGCACCGAGGAGCCCCGTAAATTCTCGCGAACCTGCTTATAACCTTCGTAATCGTCAGGGGGTAGAAATTCTTCCATCCACTTAAGTCCATAGGGCTCGAGACGTTTCGCAAGACGTGTTGCGTACGGCACGGTTAAGGCCATATAACAATCAAGACTAAGAGGAAAGTCGTCTCCAACCCTTTCTCTCCAGCCTTTATAAAACTCCACATTCTTCCTTAAGCCTTCATCGCCAGCGGCCGGGCCATACGGGCATGGAATCTTTGCGCCAACAAATCCTAACCGCTTAGCGATATCCGGTCGGGCTGTAGTACTGTAAACCGGAAGTCGTTCCTTTGTTTTACCGCCGAGTAACGCATATACCGGCTCTTTCCGAAGATGGCCGAGCAAGTCCCACAATGCGAGATCCACTGCACTTACTGCCTGTATAGGTAGCCCCTTCCGTCCATAGTTTAACGTGGAACGGAACATCTGATCGTTCATTAACTCAACATTCCGCGGATCCTGTCCCTCTATAAATCTACTCAAGTGTTTCTCTACAATGTAACATCCGGGCTCTCCACCAATAGTTACGCCGACACCGGTAGTACCGTCTTCCGCTTCCACTTCCACCACCAGGGTCCCTAGGGCATTGATGCCCCATGACTTCCGCGTCGCTTGGTACAAATCATACCCCGACATGGGGTTTGCAATGGGGATCGGGCTTCCGTTAATCCAGTGATCGTCATCGACATCATGGCAGTCGGCCCCTTGGTCCCCTTTCACGGCTTCAGGGACGTACGCTCGCACCGTTTTGATGCGGGGAAAGTTTCTACAGCTCATGGTCAAACGTGTTCACTTAATAATGAATGCGTCGACAGAAGTGGTGGTTAAATGATATGCTTTAACATAGATTAAATAGACAGGGAGAAAGTGAGAGGTTATCTTAATTCTACTATCTTGATGCCCATTTATTATCTTACATTTATAGACAGTGTTCTAGTATGTCAATCAAGCTATCTGTGTTTAAACTTTAAAGGTATAAAACTATGAAAGGATGCCATTCTCAGATCTCAGCTCAAGATATCCGACTGGTTTCTAATCTGTTTTATAAAATTGACCTTAACGTCTTGAAAGAAAAGACAGTAACTATGGTCTCCGAATCCAGTTGGGTTCAACCCTTTACCTTTTACTTCATGTAGAAAGCTTGTATACCATGTTCGACCAGTATAGAACAATAGATCAGTCTGCGCATCTGTATTGTCTAATCTAAAATCATTTTTTCTAACCAAGATTTGAACAGTAAAGATCAAGATATCTAAATTATTCTGCATTCTAATGTGAATATTTAGGCTAAACTGAATATTTATTGGTCGATCGTGTGATTTAAGAGATACCATGTGAGAATGGGTTAAGACGTAGGTTATTGGGTAAAGAAGGGCCTGAAATTTTAATAACATCTTAAAATGTTAATGTTGCGTTTCATTTAATCGTGCGCTAGAACCTTATCATTGTTAATAGTGGTGGCTGTGAACAGGTGATGTGTGAAAAAAGGTGGTCGTTAACACAGGAATAACAGTACATCGCCTATTGTTTTTCAGAATGATAGATACTGCAAAATCACAAGTTAAGATAATCACCATCTTTCAAGTTCAATTCGATGACATTTTAGGTTTGCCTACCATCTAAGATTATATGATCTATAGGCGACAAGTATCTTTCGCGTATTCTAAACAGCACAGTTTGATGGTCATATTTACTCGAGATTTGATAACACGGGATACATGTATACCGTGTAACCGAATTAACACAGTCGGTAAAGACGAAGGACTCACACATTTGCTATTTTGAGTTCTTTATAGTTATATTAATTTTTATAGTTTTCAAGATGGCGTCCACTCCAACAATACCGAAGACGATGAAGGCGTTATTGAAGGAATCAGAGACGGAGTCCTACGTCTACACTGAAATGCCGGTGCCGGAACCAGAAGGGGACGAAGTTCTTCTCAAAGTGGATGTTGTCTCTATTTGCGGATCGGATATTTCACTGTACAAGTGGAGTGAAATGGCAAGGGTCATCGCCACTGTGCCCTTTATTCCAGGTCACGAAACAGCGGGAACTGTAGTAAAATGCGGACCGGAAGCTACTTTACCGATTGGTACCCGCGTTGGAGTGGAGAACCATTTCTACTGTGGAACCTGCTACCAGTGCAAGAATGGGCTGAAGGAGATATGTTCCAACATGGGTCAGTATGGACACGGGCGGAAAACGATGCACGGAGGCTGCTCGGAGTATTCCATTGTATCACAGAAGTACCTTTATGTCGTCACCAAGGACTTGAGTATGTTGATATTTATATACTCTATCACGCTGTATTATTGTAAAACAGGCCGTGCTTAAAATTGATGTATATTAAAGCTGTTGCACATATCGATAAATCTGTATATGTTATTATAATTGGATTTATGGAATGCCGGGACAGTCCAAAGATGTTCGATAAAAATGTATTATGTTACCTAAATGGGATTATGGAATGCCAAAACCGTCAATTGATGTTTTTAAAAAAAAATATTCATTTCTTTTTTACTGGCAGTAGTGAGAAACAGTATGCAGTAGATCTATGTTCATTTCTGACAACAAAAGTTGCCATTACCATCACACCAATAATGAAATTATAATGTGTGCATAATTATTTTCAAAATCATTGGGCCGTTCGTTTACATGCCGGTACAGCTGTATTACTTATATATTCATCCTATTTAAAGACGGTTGCAGTAGTTCCGATCTTCACAACATTATGGATTTTACATGCGCACCGTTTGTATAGTTTACGTCTTTTAGGGTTGTTTTGTTTCGAAAAAATGTAATC
The DNA here is from genome assembly GCA_038501625.1 of Corbicula japonica. Classification (NCBI taxonomy): domain Eukaryota; kingdom Metazoa; phylum Mollusca; class Bivalvia; order Venerida; family Cyrenidae; genus Corbicula; species Corbicula japonica. Next base: position 12,411,404 of record JAZAYU010000010.1, read on the forward strand.
AGTTGGCAAGGCATAGACTGTGAACACTTGTGGATCAATTTAGTCAGTCTCGAGTAAGATACGAATAAATTGCACTTCAAAAACCAGTCAATTACGACTTCACTATTTCGAAGTATTTTTCGCTGAAACTGTGTCCCTATGCCTGGGTTTACCGATTGTGACCGTGTCATGCAAACGGTTCGTACATTCATAACGATGTGAAAGCGGAAACAATCGCACTTGTTTTAAAATCATACAGGCAAGCGATGAATTATCACATCATTTATCTTTTTAAATAAATTCATTTCCGTCAAATAGGTGCAGAGGAGATAACAATGATGGAGCCGCTAGGTGTCGCCCATAATGGAATGGAAAGGTTAAAGGTCAAGGATGAAGACGTTCTCGTTATAGGATGTGGGCCCGTCGGACTTCTCGCTCAAAAGCTTGCCAAAGTCATGGGCGCCAAAAGGTACTGTTAAAATAGATCACTATCGTGAGATCCATATAACATGATAATAATAAATTATAAATTATGTTCACATTTCAACCGCCAGCGTTAACTTGAGAAGAGATAAATATCAGTTTACCAGACATTTGATAAATTTGGATTGACGACCGGTTCTATTTGTTTGTAACCAATACACACCACCTCTCGGCAAGCAGCCGACTCATTCCTTGAAAAACTTATTTACCGATTTTATGTACAATGAATTGGTCATGGTAAACTCGAATCGACCATACGGCACGGAATCACATTTTAACCTAGCAGGATCGCAATGATGCGGGGTTTCGATTTCCGCTGCATATGACATGCCTCCAATCTCAGATTTATGATCATTGGTCCCTGCCATGAAAAGATCCGTTTGACCTTCTCGTTAATTAAATTAAATCTTTAATTCCCGCTGCAATTATTTCCCGTCTTATGTAGCAATTAATTCCCCTCTTCATACATTAATTAATTCCCCTCTTCATGCAGTAATTAATTCCCCTTTGCAGTCTCAGTGAGGGGAAGTAACTGCTGCAAACAAACCGGTGTCGGTGATTTTTTTTCTTTAATTCCCGCTGCAATTATTTCCCGTCTTATGTAGCAATTAATTCCCCTCTTCATACATTAATTAATTCCCCTCTTCATGCAGCAATTAATTCTCCTTTGCAGTCTCAGTGAGGGGAAGTAACTGCTGCAAACAAACCGGTGTCGGTGAATTTTTTTTTCAGAGTAATCGCTGCTGATATTGAGCCGTGGAAGCTAAACCTTGCTAAGGAGATGGGAGCTGATATTGTCATCAACACAAACGAACAAGATATAAAACAGGTGTCTGAATTGTCGCTGATATTACTTCAAAAATTATCAATTTAGCTGTTTCTGACTGGGTCGTATTCTCCATTGACTGCTACAGCTTGTTTTTTCACGTTTCCATATTTTTGAGGTAGAGCCGGTAAGCATTTTTCTAAACCGAAGGAATGCTACCTTAAAAGCCCGGAGAGACAAGGTCTATCTTGACTGCCTTAGAAGACACTTCAAGGCAGGAACCTTGACCGCCCAATGGAAAAAGGTACGTTGACCGCTTGAAAAGACATGTTCTCTTTACCGCCTGAGGAGGCAAGCAAACTTCACCCCAACCCTCCCTCGGGAAGCCACAATACCTTGAGCTTCCGAGAACACACGGTACATTAACATCTTCGGCATACTATCATCGTAAATAAATTTCGTCGCCATCGTTCTTTTGCTCATAATTCTTTTATCATCTTGCATTCGTGTTGTCGTACTTTCGTGTTGGAGTACACGCGAAGCAAGATGGTCCGAAAAAATGAAAACTTTGAAATCAAACAGCGTCACATATTAATGGCATTCAAAGGAATTTTATGTTTCCTTTTTCAGGAGATTATTGAGTTAACTTCTGGTACGGGTATAGGACGTATATGTGAGTGCAGTGGTAACGCCGGCATGATGAACTCGTGCTTCTCCTATCTGCGGAAAGGAGGCCGGGTTGTGCTCATCGGACTCTCTAAACAACCTCTACATGTGGAGCACCCACTTCCGGATATCGGTGAGTCACATTCAGTTATACATCTGTATTCGCCCTTACCAAGGCATGCGCTCTTCAGAGGCTGGACAGGGCGCATGCCTTGGTAAGACCAGTTCCAAATCAAAAGCATCGGATTGGTTGTCTCCAATCTTACTTAATTAAAGATCTAAGGACAAGAAAATGGACCCTTGAAATCAGGAGAAGACAATGCATATTCTTATCAAAACTTCGCCCGATCCCCACTAGAAAATCGATAACTAAATTATACTACAATGTATTATACAATGTTATGGTAGGGTATAGTACGATACGGTACGATACTTTACGGTATGGCATGGTATGATGTAGAGCGGCGTTGTGTGGTGTGGTATAAAGTTCTAATGATTGAGCTTTGTGTTAATTTCTCTGTACCTCTGTGATAACAGATCTGCAGCTTTAAAGCTTTGTTTGCTTCATATTGTAACTAAAATACTAAGGAAAAATGTTCTGTTCGAATAATATTTGTCCTCCTTTTCATGTATTTCAGTTTTCAAGTGTTTGACCCTGAAGACTGTTCACGGACGCCGGATCTACCACACCTGGGAGTCCATAGAGCCGATGATTGCCAACAAGGATGTTGACGTCACCAAGGTGGTTTCACATCGGTTTCCCATGTCCCAGTTCGAGGAGGCGTTCAAGGTCCTCTTCAATGGAACAGCCTGCAAGATTATCATGGACCCATCCAAATAGAACTTACGCCGCAACTCTAACTCTCTATATAAAGTGACTAAACTTTAGACTCTAAACTGATCAAAAGCCTTGAAACGTTGATTAAAACTGGTTTTCCCGGGACATAATTTGCCATGAAATAATCTAGTCTGAAAGTTCGATCCGACATTGTTGGTCATTGGATGGCATACTCTTTAATCATACATGGTTTGGTTTAAAAATCATATGATTTATTTTTATAATCGTTCTGAACGCAGAATAAAGTTTGCTATTCAAAGCTGATGAGCTGAGCTATTGTTATGATCAAATGTTTCAGAAGATTCCCTCGCAGAGAGAAATTAAATGCTTAATGCCATCTGATCAGGATCAACAGTGGTCGGTTCTTGGTCAGAAATAACACATTGAACCTAAAAACGAACAGTGCAAAACATGATCAGATGGCACTGATGTGTCCGCTGACCTGCATCTGCACTGTTTGCCCATCGGGTAGCCACAACCAATGGAGAATAAAGTTAAATACCGCTTGTGAAGGCATTAACCTCACACATTCCCTTTCAGGCGAATAACATTTCTTTCAATATGTTCAGTTTGAATATAGGTTTGTTCCTCAACAGACGAAAAGATCGTACTAGTATAACATATTATCTAAGCATATAAAATGACACATAATAAAATCGAAGAAGTTCGAAGTATATAAAGACATGCTTTATTTTTGTGAACCTAGGATATTGTTAGAAGAAAGGCGTGTTAGGTCTTGACTTCCCAAATAAATATATTGGTACTATTTATTAAGTACTAGCAGTTTACTTCAGTAAACAATAGTTGAAGAATTATACCCTTTTACTTCTTTTGTCTTTCGTTGTTTAACAATATAAAGGAAATGAATTTAGTAGTCTATGAGACGGTTTAAAATGAAAATAAGCGTTCTTTTATAGTTATTTTAAAATATTTCACAATATTTATACAGGCTGTCAGAATAAAAATTAAAAGTGGCGTAAGAAAAACTATAAAATAATGTGTAAATGCGGACTTTGTCTGTGTTTGTGTTTTAAGAAGAGACCGGAAGAAGTCTTTATAAAACCGAGGGTAAGTAAAGTTTCAAAGTTTGGGTGAATATTTTGGTTGTTAGCTAAAACATTGTCTTATGTGATAGTATAACTAGGGCTGTGCCGTCATTGATTTTTGGCTGGCAACTTGGAGCATGCTAGACGCAAACATGGCGACCGATGTTTATGGCGGGAACCACTATTGTTGATTTTTCACATTTAAGTTTAACGTATTGAACAGTTTAGCTGATAACTAGTCATTATTTCCATTGTTCTTCTTAGATTACGACGACTTATCTTAAGGATTCATTGGTGCTGCTAAGCAACATTCAGGAGGTAAACTGCACATGGAACGTGAAAATTCTTTTCACAAAAAGAATAATGTCTGAGAACCGAATAGAAACCCTGCTCTTTATTAATCGTGGAAGTGTGTTTGAATACCATCTATAAGTGTTCAACTGAAGACTGGGTCCTGTATCATAAAACTGAGTTTGGAGACTGCACTAAGACCTCGGCGAGCTGATTGTTTGAAATTGATATACCCTAAATAGGAGGAATACTAGCAGATACATCAGCTTCGGTCTGCCACTATAAACGCTTGGGGAAACTAATGTGGAGTCTCATAAATGCTCTTTTAGCGGATTTTATTACAGAAAACCCTTCCTTCTCCCCCACCAACATGGCGATCTGATCCACTATTTAGTTAGAAGATAGACATTAGATAAATAAAACTGGATGACCAACACTGCGTTCTCCCAGAGCGCTTTCGCTGAAATACAACTATTAATATAACATTATATAATAAATAAAGATGATAGTACAGAATATAGCAAAATATAACGGATCAGAACTGATTAGAATAGAATAGAATAGAATTAAAATATGATGCGTGTAGTAGACCTGAGTCTAAACTAATAGAATGTTTAACTTACAATATAAGTTTGTAGGACATTAACTTTGTAAGAGTCGGAGTTGATTATCAGACTGTGCTTATTTAAAACAAAACGAATGTGAAATTCAATCTTCCTTAAAGAATAAAGAACTATTTCTTTCAGATGAGCGACGACGCGTTAAAATTATGCCATAGACACTACTTACCGACCATTCTGTTTTGAGTTCCTGCTTACAATAATAGCATTTTATTATTTTATTAGTTTAAAGACTTCATAATGTTGCTATGTTTATGTATCGGTGAAAAGGGAGAGGAAATAACAATACACCCGGTAGGTGACAGCCTTGCATTTCTGTGGAAGCTTTTCGTATCAAAAATGTTTATTTTCGCGTTTTCCGCGCACAAGCAGATGCGCTAATTTGAATCACGAAAAGTTTTATCGATAAACTTTCCCCCGCCATGTGCGCTTAATTTTGTGCCGTCTAATTTTTACAATAAAAAAGTATTGCTGATTTATTATTGTATATGCCGGCATTACAATAGTATTGATGGAACTTCGTTATGTAATATTTCGAGTCTTTTGAGATAGGGCTAAGGGATAAGAACACTGCCTCAGGTTATTTTCTTGTCCGAAAGAATGTATTCAACTGATTCTTTAAAGTCTTCTGTTAGAGTAAACGTTTTACCTAGTGTTTTACAAGTTTTCATTTTGATAAATATGTTTTCGTTAAAATAACTCCTGTAATTTTGTGCTATAGGTGGGTGTTGGTGCTAGTGCTGCAACTCCAAAGAACCTAATACTGTATATTCATGGTTTGAGCGCCCCTTCGCGGGCGGTGTGGATGGCCGCAAAGGCCGCTAACATACCAGTTACTATACGTTACCTTGATCTCTTCAAAGGAGAGCACAAAACTCCAGAATTTGCAAAGGTAAGTCTCTAAAAGCAACTGGGCTCGTGAAATCCACGTGCTTGCTACATGATGTTTCAGCACGCGAACTTCCTGCGACAAGCAACTTCTAAGATAAGTTCGATGACTGGAACTAAGATATTAATATCCAATTAAAAACGTATGATTTAAAATTCGTTTTCCTGTCCCACTTTTATAGAAATAATATGTTCCGTGCATAATAAGAGGTATAGTACAAAAATCTCTTTCGTTTTGAGGTAACTACGAATTACGGCTTTTATTCGAATGAAACTTTGAAACAGACATTCGTTCAATTAATAAAAAAGTGTCTGCCAGATGTCTTATATATTGTATTAAAATCTCATAGATAGAACGTTAAGTTTGAAAGAAATTTGAATATTCTTACAATGCTACCTATTTTCGGTTTCACAATAAAGTCAAAAATAGGATGTCTTGTAACTCATCTCATACGTTAATGTGATGCGCGCCATTATGTCTTTAAAGTGCTATTTTTGTTTTTCTAAATAGATAAACCCTGACACGACAGTGCCAACATTGCAAGATGGAGAATTTTCACTCTGGGAAAGGTATATTTAGTTTAATCATGTTTTTATAGCACATAAATTATGTAAAGTTTATATGCAAAAAACTAATTTCGATGGAGTTTTCTGTTTTTTTTTTAACAATATTATAATACTATTCTTAATGCAACACAGTTTTTGTAAATAGCTTAGCGATATTGTCTCATTTTTTAATATCGGGTTAATAGCCTTAAAGCAAGTTAATAATTTACACAACGTAAATATACTCGTAATTTGGATTAAAAAAGCGTTAATTGAATCGGCATTCTTTTCACAAAAAGCAAATGCGCTCACCGAAACTCTCATCCGAATTTAATTCAAATGAATATTTTGAATCTGTGCATTTCTGTAATTTCTGTAATTGTTTGTGATATGTGTATGTCACAGTTCGAATCTAGTAACAATTTGGGGGAGAAAAGATGCAAGAGACCCGGATAACTATTCCGGGCGATCGCTGTCTCTGTTATCAAGGGGTTGCGGGTTTGAAGATTCAATCTGGTTGTAAATTTTTCAAACCCTTAGACATTAAGGCGAAAGTTAAGTTTTGCAATCGGTGAAATTAGATACCACAATGTGTTTTTTTTATATTCCAGTCGGCCTATCATGACGTACATGGTGTCCCGGTATGGAAAGAATAGTCGGCTTTATCCTAAGGACCTACAACAGCGGGCTGTCTGTGATCGGCTCCTACACTATGATCTAGGCTCAGTCTATAAAACCATCAGCGAATACATGGTAAATTCTAATTGTAAAAGTACTACTCTGCAATCAGCAGATTTAGAAACTTACATTATATGATACTTAGTTTTACGGGTTTGGTGGAAATGCAGAACTTACAGAAATTACAGTGCTTATGAGGGGCGACTTTACGAGCTATTCTAAAATAAAATAATGATTCGCAATATCAGTAATTGGATGGATTGAAATACTGAATCTTGATATATGACAAATAATATTTCTATTTTGTTATTTCGAAAACGAAATTTTTTAAAAGTTTTTTTTTCATATAAAAGGTCATTAACAAACTGAACTGTACTGAAAACTGGAAGAAAAACAACAATTTTCGTACCAGTTGAAACATCATTCTAATATAAAAAAAACAATGTTTATATTAAAGTACTTTGATTACTGGATCACACATTGCTTTTTAATATCAGAAAAAAACCATCATTTTTAAAGGTGGACAATATTTTTCACTGAATTCAAAGAATTATTTTGAAAGAAGTCAATTACACTTTTTTTAAGAAAAATTATGACATTGATAAAATTATATTTTAATAAATAATCATTTGATATAAAATATCATTGATGAAAATATATAAAATCTTTTTTATATAGAAAAGTACTGAAAGAAAACACATTGCAATATTTTTGGCTCCGAATCAACAACAGCATCCTTAAAAAAACGTATATCATTTCAGTATCCGCAGTTGTTCCAGGCGAAGCCGCCAGACACCGACAAGGAAGGGGCCATGCGGAAGACATTTGATTACATGAACCGACAACTTCAAGGTCAGAAGTACATGTGCGGTGACGAAATGACAATTGTTGATATCTCCATGGCAACCAATCTGGCACTCATCGAACTGAGGAACTATAAACTTGACACGTGGCCGCTGTTAAACACGTGGTTCCAGAGAATGAAAAGTTTGCCATATTGGGCAGAGTGTAATGCTGGACTTTATGAATGGAAATCTCCCATGCTTACTGAAGCCTGAACAAAGTTACAACTTTTCTCAGTATTTCTCAGTATTCAATTAAAATTTTCCAAAGATGAGCCAACTGAAACAGTATTTTAAAACAAAGACCTATATTTATATATATAGGTCTCTGTTTAAAACATTTCTTATAAAAAATTCCTGGATTTTTCTAAATGAGAGAAAACACGCATTAGCGCATTGGTCAAACAATTTGCAGTTTTATTTATAAAATGTTCACTTGTACCTTAATGTGCCTGTTTTGTTGTGCACTGAATAATTATTATTATTAAACAATATTGCTATTTTCCTTTTTTTCCCAATTAAACAGTTACTTTACATATGACTATTTTTTGCAATACTGCCTTAACATTACTTAACATGTGTCAAAGTAAAGATACTATACTATACTATACTAACATTTATAAATGCAAAGTTTTATAAAGATGTTGATATTTTTCATTGGTCAAGTCAAGTCAATGATACTTAATTACATAGTCGTGTTTCTTAACAAACATTGAGCTTTTAAAGCCCTCTAGCATAAATAACAATAAAAAAGATTTATTAATAGCAGCATTTATAAATAATATTACATGAGTAAAATCATATTAGTGAGGTTATTAAGAGTTGGACATGAATGCATTAGTTAAGAATTTACAGTACCTAATATTCTATATATGTGATACATTTGTATTCATTGATGTGGAAGGTTCATCTGCCCTTTTTATAGACACCTTGATTCATAAGGTATCAGAGGTCAAGCAAAAGAAAAGATACACTTAATATAATATCATGACATATTTATTTTCAACAACAATATACAGCTTGTATGCAGTAAAAAATGCAGACAACAGTAAAACATACACATTAATTAGGTTGTTGGAGTAAAATAATTCTCTAAATGAAAAAGATATCATTTAATTGGTTTACAACAACAGCAAGACAAATATATACTGAAAGTCAGCCTCTCTAGAATTATCATCAATGAAGGGCAAAAGATGTTGTTGTAAGTTTTAACCCTATACTCCTTAGATACGTCTTGATCACATGGGTCAACATTGTAGATCCAGATCACCCAGATCTGTGCCATATGATCAGCATCAACACTATCTGCTATAAGATTTATTTGGTTATTTCCGATCAAGAAGCTTAAAGTGTAAATCCAGATCAGACACCACAGATGTGCCAGTTGATCTGGATCTTTTCTGTTTGCCATGTGTTAAACCTCGTATATATGGAGAAATGGGTTAATAAGTAAAGGAATAAAATAAAGGTGTTTTCTGTATGGTGGTATTGAGACAATACAGTGATACTATACAAAATAATACTATGACAGATAATGAATATTTAAATTATGATGTACAGAATGTCAGGGGCACATGGTAACCAATTTGGAAAGAGGGAGTTAACAGTTTTTGATTTAGCTTTTTAATGCATTTGTTTAAATGTCATGATAGCTTGGTTTCAAATTTGTTGAGATGTTATTCATAAAAGTAAAGAAGCCGTGCTAAGCTGGAATATGAGCCAATGTTCTAAGTTATACAAACAAAGTAAGCCAATGACAAATCTAAATTAAAAGCCGCTTTTACAAGACTAGTTTGTTTATTTCACACAAAAAAATAATCTGGTGGTTTTCCTGAGCAGATCACTTGCCACAGCTCCAAGGTTATAAAACTCAGTATTGAAACCATTCTTAGATCTCAAGTTTCTCAAGGGTCAGTTCTGAGAAGACCTGTGCCCAAGGTTATAAAGCTGAGATTGGAAACCAATCTCAAGCATTTGATTGGCTGAAATGGCGACCAGTCACCATTTCAGCCAATCAGATCCTTAAGATTTGAGACTGGTTTCCAATCTCAGATTTATAACCTTCAGCTCTTATTTTCAACCAATTAATTTGCTGAAATCTTAGACTGGTCTCTATTCTTAGTTTTAAAAATATGATTTAATGTATGTCCAAAGAAACACAGTAGAAGATCAAGCTTATTATTTGTGGCGATATGATTTTTTGGTTAGCTCAACGGTTATATTCCCAAAAATTAATCCATTATATTATTAATGAGTTCACAATATTCACTAAGCCCAAAGCCAAGCCAATAGACCAGTACAACATAATACAGCATAATGCAACTTGTTTCTTAGTAACAAATGAAATATTACAATTGGAAAAATCATGACAAATGATTTTATGGGTACAAACATAAATGTTGTTGAAATGACTAGAATATACCATTTTTTTTATTGGATGCTCATTATATCATATATATAATTATAGTTTCAATACATAAAGAATTCATCTATTCTTGCAACTACACAAGTTGTTTAACCTTTACTACACGAATACACCTTTTAATTAACCCTTTCCTCCATAGATACACATTTACTGCATGGGCGAACATTTTAGTTCCAGATCAGCCGGCACATCTGTGCCATCTGATCAGGTTCTAAACTGTATGCTTTTTTATTTGTTAGGTTATCTCTGACCAAAATGCAACCAGTGCAGATCCTGATCAGACGGCACGGATGTGTCGGCTGATCTGGATCTACATTGGTCGCACATGTGTAAAAAGGTGTATATATGGAGGAATGTGTTAAATTGTATCACATTGACAAAAAATTTCTTGGTAAAAGCCAACCAAAAGAATTTATAAAGTGAACAGTGTAGATCCTGATAAGACAGCAAAGAGATGCCAAATGTTCAGGTCTTCAGGATCTTCACCGTTCGTCCATGCAACTGAAGTTTTATCTATGGAGTAGTATGAAGTCTAGTATCCGGGCTAATGAATATATGCTATAGGAAGATGGAATTTTTTGCATGCCAGTTTTCAACTCATTACTCTACCGGTAGCACTGGCTTAAATTCTAAAATTCTTTTTTCATTGAATGCATATAAATGTCCTCTTTCCATCAATACCAAATTTATGCCGTTGGAGTAATGGCATTTTTGAATTTCAAGTGTTTAAAAGATATTGTGGAAAACCATACCGGACAAAACTTTTGTCCAAAATTATATAATGTGTGATTAGGTCTGTTCTGTGCCCAAGGTTATAAAACTGAGCATGGAAACCAGTCTCAAATCTCAAGTATCTGATTGGCTGAAATGGCAACTGTTCGCCATTTCAGCCAATCAGATGTTTGAGATTTGAGACTGGTTTCCATGCTCAGTTCAGCCCTGGCTGCAAATGTGACAGACAATATTCTTATCATTTGAAGGGTTGAAACTGTACAACTCTATATTTATGACTGATGTGTTTGAAATTTTCAAACTAGGTACAGAAATATTTGATAATTATTAGGATCAATTTTGAAATAATAAATAAACTAATATATACTTAAAGAAATTAGAAATGCAACTTCTTTAAACACAAAATATATTTTGTGTTTAAAGAAGTTGCATTTCTTATTTCTTTAAATATAAAAACCTGTAAATGATTATGATTTAATTTTCAAATTTAAACTGACAGTTCTAAATCTAACTACAATCCTACTGAAATATGGAAGCATTTTGTATTTACTTCAATTGTTGAACACAAATAATTTGAATTAATCATTAAAAGCATTTTAATCTATATCTATGTCAAAGTTTTGATTTTTTAAACCCTAACTACATAGAGATGACTTATATCACACGGGCAAACAGTGTAGATTCAGATCAGCTGGCACTTCCATGCTGTCTGATCAGAATCTTCAACGATTGTTTTTAGATTTAATAGATTATTTCTGACTAAGAAGCCAACAGTGTAGGTCCTCATCAGATGGCAAGGATGTTCTGACTGATCTGGATCTAGGCTGTTTGCACACAATATAAAACCTGTATATGGAATAAAGGGTTTAAGTACCTGACATCTATTGTGATCATAGATGACTTTAAACACCCAAAATCAGGGCCCAAGATCATAAAACTAAGTTTTGAGATCAGTCTCAAATCTCAAGGATCTGATTGGCTGAAATGGTGACTGGTCGCCATTTCAGCCAATCAGATGCTTGAGATTTGACACTGATCTCCAGATTTAGTTTTATGATCTTGGGCACAGTTTTCACATGCAATCACATTCAGATAAACACAATTATTTATAAATTCAATTCTATTATTGACACTCAAAAACGAATAAACCCGTTACCAAAATATTAGACCAGTTATGCGAAAGCACTGCAACATACAAAAGGCTTTTGAACCAGTGACCTGGACAAAGTACAGGACAACAATATTGTTCATGGCATCTTGCAGCAGACATATAAAAATGCCCATATATGGAGGAGAGGGTTAAATCAATCAATGGGACAAATAAAATTTGGTCTAAATCCATAGGAGGTCTTTGTTTTTAGGTGGTCTTTAGCATGTTTAGCACAGATTTGACTGAAAAATATTGGATCAATCTTCGTCATAATATAAATACACACTCTTAGACAACCCTTTACTCCCATAACATAGGTTTATCATGCAAGTGACTAGTATAGAACCAGATCAGCTGGCACATGTGTGCCATCTGATCTGCATCTACACTAGTCACTTTTTGGTCACAATAACCCTAATAAATCGAAAAAGCGATCAGTGTAAATCTTGATCAGATGGCACAGATGTGCAAGCTGATCTGTGCCCAAGGTTATAAAGCTGAGCATGGAAACCAGTCTCAAATCTCAAGCATCTGATTGGCTGAAATGGCGACCAGTCGCCATTTCAGCCAATCAGATGCTTGAGATTTGAGACTGGTTTCCAATCTCAGCTTTATAACCTTCAGGCCTGGACTAACATAGTTTGCCCATGAGATAACAGCCATATCCCCAGGAGTAAAGGTTAATTAAATGTCTTGGGTTGGGAAAGTAGAGATTAGATTTACAGTTTCATGGTGTTTTGTTCAATAAGAGCTCAACTACTATGTATATAGTAAAACCTCCATGACATTCAAAATCTTGATTCCTGTAAGTATTTCCAACACATAACTATCACATTTTACAGCAGTTTTGGTCTTGTTCACTTTGTTCTCAGATCAACCAGCGTAACATTCATATCATCTACAAACTTCGCATGGGAACAAGTCTGAAAATAAAGTTTTACATACTATTAGAAATAATTATTTACAAACCATCAACAATTAGTATAACTGTTGTTATCAACTATAAATACCAGCATGCTGGTGCACATTAAATGTTCACTCACAGGTTGTGAACTACCACGAAGCTGAACTATACTGATCATCCACTGGCTAAAATTATCTGAAATGTATTTATAAATTCAGCAAAATATTCCAGGCTCAAGAACAAGTGACTGATACTGGATAAAAGTCTTAAAACTTCTGGCAGGTCAGTTTGGAAAATGACTTTAGATTCAACCAATCAACTGTTCAGGAACTGGCACTTGTCTTAGATTCAACCAATCAGCTGCTCAGAAATAGAGACCTGTCTCATTTTCAATCAATCAGCCACTCAGGATATGACACAGGTTTATGACATTATGTCAAGAGAAAAAAAGGAAGCATGTACTACCTCGAACACAGGTGGGTGTTTAGTATGCTCATGGTGACCTCTTTTACTGCAATTTCCAATCTCTGGTAAACCTTTATCAGGTGTCAACATAAATACACCAGTCCTGCAACACAAACATACAGAATGCAGACAACAAAATTTAATTTCTCTTTCCTAATGGCAGATTTTCTCATTCAATGACTACGAAGTCTTTACCACATTTTTAATTTCAATTTTCTGGCTTAAAATCAACCTCAGATCAAATCCACATCTTTAAAACTTGGAGTAACAGATTAAAAAATTTCATCCATCAAAACAATTTTTACAAACAGTACATTGGCAGAGCCATATTACAGTTTCCAGATTAGAATCTAATGAATAACTACACATTACAATGGAGTTGATATGCACTTGGTTTCTAGTAGAATCTAATGAATAACTACACATTACAATGGAGTTGATATGCACTTGGTATCTAGTAGAATCTAATGAATAATTACACATTACAATGGAGTTGATATGCACTTGGTATCTAGTAGAATCTAATGAATAACTACACATTACAATGGAGTTGATATGCACTTGGTATCTAGTAGAATCTAATGAATAATTACACATTACAATGGAGTTGATATGCACTTGGTATCTAGTAGAATCTTATGAATAATTACACATTACAATGGAGTTGATATGCACTTGGTATCTAGTAGAATCTAATGAATAATTACACATTACAATGGAGTTGATATGTACTTGGTGTCTAGTAGAATCTAATGAATAATTACACATTACAATGGAATTGATATGTACTTGTTGTCTAGTAGAATCTATTGAATAACTACACATTACAATGGAGTTGATATGCACTTGTTGTCTAGTAGAATCTAATGAATAACTACACAAATGTATTACAATGGAATTGATATGTACTTGGTGTCTAGTAGAATCTAATAAATAACTACACATTACAACGGAGTTGATATGTACTTGGTGTCTGGATTATAGAACATTGATCAAAGAACCTACTCATTAAACTTTGGTGAAACAACAATAGCTATAGCCTCTGGCATCAGTTGTTGGTAGGGATAATGTGTATGTAGATCCACACTGGACAGGAACGCTGTCTGTGTTGGGTGGGTCTGCAACAACAACAATAAAACTATCTCAATATAAAGGTCTACAAATGACAAGAACTAAGAAAGTTTTTGATGCTTCTTCGAAAATAACAACACTATTTTAATATAAAGGTCTAACAATGGTCAGGAATGTCCACTGTGTTGTATGGGTCTATAATAATAACAACATTTGAATATAAATGGCTATACTGGACAGGAATGTGCTTCAGATAGGTGCATCTGCAATAAAAGCGACAATATTAAAATTAAAAAAAAAATATCGACATTAGACTGTGTTTGATGGGTCTGCAAAAAATATCAACAAAAATTCTTCAATTAAAAAAAATGCATTGGAAAATGTGTATGCAGTGATCTGAAGGCCTGACAGTGCAAATATTTATATGTATTATAAGTTATGCCAAAGTGGGCATGCAAGCATTAATAATAATTTTATGCAGTAAAATCTTCACTTCCTAATCCTAATCTTGTTTCAACAGAATCATCCCAATAACCAGACATGGCCAATATTTTTTTGTCATTTTCTCTTAAAAAAAACGCTCTGAAAACTGGATCAGGAAGATTCAAGTCTTATTTTGATGCACCAAGGTCAAAGTCTGTATTTTGCAAATAATTATGGATTATGACTCATCGATTGTTAGGGCATTTAAAATGAAGGTGCGAAAACCATAAGTTGTTCCTATAACTATAAAGCTAACAATAGAGGCCACCAGAGATAATGATGACATAATAGACGCTATAAGCAAAATAAAAATGTTGAGTTTAGATGAATTTAGTATAAGAAAAACAAGAGGGCCATGATGGCCCTATATCGCTCACCTGACTACAAAAGTACTCTCAGCTTGTGGTTTCAGACAAGAAGATTTTTAAAGTTTTTCCTATATAAGTCTATATAAAATGAAGTGACCCCTCGGGCGGGGCCAATTTTGACCCCAGGGAAATCATTTGAACAATCTTTGTAGAGTTCCACTAGAGGGTGCTAAATACCAAATATCTCAGCTCTAGGCCTTGTGGTTTCAGACAAGAAGATTTTTAAAGTTTTTCCTATATAAGTCTATATAAAATGAAGTGACCCCTCGGGCGGGGCCAATTTTGACCCCAGGGAAATCATTTGAACAATCTTTGTAGAGTTCCACTAGAGGGTGCTAAATGCCAAATATCTAAGCTCTAGGCCTTGTGGTTTCAGACAAGAAGATTTTTAAAGTTTTTCCTACATAAGTCTATGCAAAATGAAGTGACCCTGGGGTGGGGCCAATTTTGACCCCAGGGAAATCATTTGAACAATCTTTGTAGAGTTCCACTAGAGGGTGCTAAATGCCAAATATCTAAGCTCTAGGCCTTGTGGTTTCAGACAAGAAGATTTTTAAAGTTTTTCCTATACAAGTCTATATAAAATGAAGTGACCCCTGGGGCGGGGCCAATTTACACCCGTGGGAAATAATTTGAACAATCTTTGTATAGTTCCATTGGAGGATGCTAAATGCCAAATATCTAAGCTCTACGCCTTGTGGTTTCAGACAAGAAGATTTTTAAAGTTTTTCCTATATTAGTATATAAGTCTATGTAAAATGAAGTGACCCCTGGGGCAGGGCCAATTTTGACCCCAGGGAAATCATTTGAACAATCTTTGTAGAGTTCCACTAGAGGATGCTAAATGCCAAATATCTAAGCTCTAGGCCTTGTGGTTTCAGACAAGAAGATTTTTAAAGTTTTTCCTATATAAGTCTATGCAAAATGAAGTGACCCCTGGGGCGGGGCCAATTTTGACCCCAGGGAAATCATTTGAACAATCTTTGTAGAGTTCCACTAGAGGATGCTAAATGCCAAATATCTAAGCTCTAGGCCTTGTGGTTTCAGACAAGAAGATTTTTAAAGTTTTTCCTATATAAGTCTATATAAAATGAAGTGACCCCTGGGGCGGGGCCAATTTTGACCCCAGGGAAATCATTTGAACAATCTTTGTAGAGTTCCACTAGAGGATGCTAAATGCCAAATATCTAAGCTCTAGGCCTTGTGGTTTCAGACAAGAAGATTTTTAAAGTTTTTCCTATATAAGTCTATGTAAAATGAAGTGACCCCTGGGGCGGGGCCAATTTTGACCCCAGGGAAATAATTTGAACAATCTTTGTAGAGTTCCACTAGAGGATGCTAAATGCCAAATATCTAAGCTCTAGGCCTTGTGGTTTCAGACAAGAAGATTTTTAAAGTTTTTCCTATACAAGTCTATATAAAATGAAGTGACCCCTGGGGCGGGGCCAATTTACACCCCAGGGAAATAATTTGAACAATCTTTGTATAGTTCCATTGGAGGATGCTAAATGCCAAATATCTAAGCTCTAGGCCTTGTGGTTTCAGACAAGAAGATTTTTAAAGTTTTTCCTATATTAGTATATAAGTCTATGTAAAATGAAGTGACCCCTGGGGCGGGGCCAATTTTGACCCCAGGGAAATCATTTGAACAATCTTTGTAGAGTTCCACTAGAGGGTGCTAAGTGCCAAATATCTAAGCTCTAGGCCTTGTGGTTTCAGACAAGAAGATTTTTAAAGTTTTTCCTATATAAGTCTATGCAAAATGAAGTGACCCCTGGGGCAGGGCCAATTTTGACCCCAGGGAAATCATTTGAACAATCTTTGTAGAGTTCCACTAGAGGATGCTAAATGCCAAATATCTAAGCTCTAGGCCTTGTGGTTTCAGACAAGAAGATTTTTAAAGTTTTTCCTATATAAGTCTATGTAAAATGAAGTGACCCCTGGGGCGGGGCCAATTTTGACCCAAGGGAAATCATTTGAACAATCTTTGTAGAGTTCCACTAGAGGATGCTAAATGCCAAATATCTAAGCTCTAGGCCTTGTGGTTTCAGACAAGAAGATTTTTAAAGTTTTTCCTATACAAGTCTATATAAAATGAAGTGACCCCTGGGGCGGGGCCAATTTAGACCCCTGGGAAATAATTTGAACAATCTTTGTAGAGTTCCACTAGAGGATGCTAAATGCCAAATATCTAAGCTCTAGGCCTTGTGGTTTCAGACAAGAAGATTTTTAAAGTTTTTCCTATATAAGTCTATGTAAAATGAAGTGACCCCTGGGGCAGGGCCAATTTTGACCCCAGGGAAATAATTTGAATAAGCTTTGTAGAGTTCCACTAGAGGATGCTAAATGCCAAATATCTAAGTTATAGGCCTTGTGGTTTCAGACAAGAAGATTTTAAAAGTTTTTCCTATATAAGTCTATGCAAAATGAAGTGACCCCTGGGGCGGGGCCAATTTTGACCCCAGGGAAATCATTTGAACAATCTTTGTAGAGTTCCACTAGAGGGTGCTAAGTGCCAAATATCTAAGCTCTAGGCCTTGTGGTTTCAGACAAGAAGATTTTTAAAGTTTTTCCTATATAAGTCTATGCAAAATGAAGTGACCCCTGGGGCGGGGCCAATTTTGACCCCAGGGAAATAATTTGAACAAACTATGTCGAGTTCCACTAGAGGATGCTAAATGCCAAATATCTAAGCTCTAGGCCTTGTGGTTTCAGACAAGAAGATTTTTAAAGTTTTTTCTTTCGGTTGCCATGGCAACCAGAGTTCTGCATGGAATTGATTTCTTTGAACAACTTTGGAAGAGCTTCATGCAAGGAACATTCCTGCCAAGTTTCAGCAAGATTGGCCCAGGAGTTCAGGAGAAGAAGTTGTTTGAAGAAAAGTTGACGACACACGGACGGACGACGGACATCAGGCGATCACAAAAGCTCACCATGAGCACTTCATGCTCAGGTGAGCTAAAAAACATAGCAGGATTTAGAAATGCTCCTTACATGTATCCAGCCAAGTGAGAGTAGGTCGTTGCTGTCCTGGAACTCAAACAGATCTTCTTCATTCTCTGCGTTACAACTGTCTGGCGTGCCCGTCTGCTTTGGCACCAACACATGTGTGATAAAAAATGACCCTCTTTCCTAAAATATAGGCAGTGTTATAGTTAAATCACCCTTAGGAAACATATGCAAACAAAAATGATGTATATTTTGCTAACAAGATCTTCTAGTTGGTAAAATATTCTGATGTAAACTAAAAACATACGGATTTGTTGATCTGAATCCTAAAAATGGTACTAGTAAGCTTTTGCATATTTATCAACTCAACTTACTTCCCATGTCATTTGAACAAAAAACTAGAAATGTGTCCAAAGGACACGGATGCCCCCGCTATAGGTTTTTCATAAAGCTCCCAGCAGTAGTGTAGGACAAGTTTTTTGTGTTCACGAGATATATTCCTATTATATGAAAATTCTATTTTTAGTAACAGTGACCTTGACTTTGGATCTACAGGCATGGGTATTGTGCGGACATACCGCCTTGTCATGGTGAACATTTGTGCCAAGTTATTTTGAAATCCCTCCATTCATAACAAAGTTACAGCCTTGAGAAGAAAATTCTATTTTTAGTAACAGTGACCTTGACCTTGGACCTACAGGCTTGGGAATGTATGTGACACACAGTCTTAATATGGTGATCAATTAAACCAAGTTATTTAAAAATCCAATAACAAATAACAAAGTTACAGAGCCGACACAATTTTGCAAGAAATTTCTATTTTTAGTAACAGTGACCTTGACCTTGGACCTACAGGCATGGGTGTTGTATGCGACACACCACCTTGTCATGATGAACATTTGTGCCAAGTTATTTTGAAATCCCTCCATTCATAACAAAGTTAAGGGCCAAGTGTATATTTTGCTTAACACAAAATGTAAGTGAAAAAGGGGCATAATTTGAAAAAATATTGGAAGCAGGGTTATGGGTCTTGTTGGTTATGATGTAGATTTTGATAGTGAAAATATATTTCAAGTTTCAAGGCAATATCTCAAGTAGTTTTAAAGTTATAGGCAAAATGCATATTTTGCTTAACACAAAATATAAGAAACAAGATATATTCCTATTAAAACTAATGTAAATGGAAGTATCAAAGGGCCATAACTTCTGAAGGGATCATGTAAGAGCGAAACCCCACCTTCATGCACAACTACATATCAAGCCAAGCATTGTGGTAAAGTTTCATTAAATTCCCACCAGTAGTTTAGGAGAAGTTGCGTTCACAAGATATATTCCTATTAAAACTAATGTAAATGGAAGTATCAAAGGGCCATAACTTCTGAACGGAACATGTAAGAGTGAAACCCCACCTTCATGCACAACTACATATCAAGCCAAGCATTGTGGTAAAGTTTCATTAAATTCCCACCAGTAGTTTAGGAGGAGTTGCGTTCACGAGAATATCGGACGGACGGACGGACGGACGGACGGACGGAAGGACGGACAGGAGCAACTCTTAATGCCCGTCGCCATTTCATGGCGGGGGCATAAAAAAATAGTCACTTCAAGAAATACAAATGAATTATAGAAGACACACCATTTTGCCTGAAAGAATACCACAGGTTTCCACATTTTTCCTAGTATTTGCGTCTGCTACGGTGAGGAACTTGATCACAATGTCCCTTGGGACAACCACGTCCTTCAGACCGTACTTGTTTTCTTGTATCTTTAATGTTTTGAACTGATCTACTGGTGGTTTAGTGGTCCTATCTACCTCTGGTCTACAACATAAGAATACAATTAACCATTTTCATCATATCCATCTATACCAGTGTTACCACATGTGTTACCAGTGTAGAGCCTGATCAGCTGGCACATCCATATCCCATGAAGTAAAAGTTAACCCTTTACTTCATGGATATGCCTTTTTTCACATGGGCCAACCAGTGTAGATCCATAGCTGCCACACTGCTTCTTATTTAAATATATAAACAACCAAAAAATTATCACTACTTTTTTTCTGAGACATGCACTATTTACATAGCACAGGTCCAAATGTCCATGCCACATGCAAGGACAAATGATAACTCCAGTAATACTTAAATAACAAAAATTATTGGCATGCATTCATGTCTAGGTGTTAACATCATCTACTGCTTCTGCAAAATAATTTGTCTTGACCAAATTAAATTATACCACAGTGAAAATCAGGAAGTGCATTAACACTCTATTTATGGATTCAAATTTCAAAAATGTGTGCAATTCCATTCATTTTTTCATAGAGGTATTTTAAAGAAATAAAAATGAAATGTTTCACTGAATAGTGAATAAACCCTAAACAGAATGAATAGATACAAAGGCTGAGCTAGGTCTACACTGACAAATGCTTTGCTTAGCATTTAAAAGGTTAATCCTTTATTCCATATACAAGTTTAATCTCAAATTTTAACAAATTCATGCCATCTGATCAGGATCTAGACTGTTTGCTTTTTGATGTATTAGATTAATTTTTGACCAAAAAGCAAACAGTGCAGATCCTGATCAGATGACATGGATGTGCCCGTTAATTTGAATCTTCCATGTTTGCCAACACAAAAATTATATATCTAAGGAGAAAGAGTTGCTGGATGAAAAATACCTGTCTACTGTGTGGTCTAGTGACAAATTTTTCTCCAGTTTGGGCCTCTGACCATGCCGTAAATCGTTTGGAACAAATGTCAAACTTCCAGATGGCACCTTTCCTCTCTCATTATTCAGTCCAGAATATGGCTTGTGTTCTGGTACGTCAACCAGTAAAATGTTGGGATTATTTCTTTCTCTTTCTCTCTGTTTTTCTCTTTCTTGTTCCTGTAACTTTTGGAATTTTGCCTCTTGCTCCTACAAATGGAATCATCGCTTATCAAATATAACTTAACCCTTTACTCTATGGGATATGACTGTTATCCATGGGCAAACAGTGTAGATCCAGATCAGCCAGCACATCAATGCTATCTTATCAGGATCTACACTGTTTGCTTTTTGGTTCATTAGATTATGACTGACCAAGATTCAACCAGTGCAGATCCTGATCAGACTGGTCACACACATGTTAAATGTGTATCTTTTGAGGAAAAGGTTATGGTATGCTCTAGCAATTACAAGATCTTGCATCGGATATATATTATTCCACATCAAGGACAGAAAGTATTATTTCCTTACAGTAACCTTTCTAAGGTAAATGAAATGTAAGTTTATGGTACTTGAGTTAACCTTTCAATATTTCTGTGGAAAATAAATGTATAGCAATCTAAGAAATATACATTCAAGTAATGCCTAAATATAAAATGCAGAACACTCAACATTACTATTTAAAACTTAAAGTAAAAATCAAAGTCACTCATTACACAACAATTCTTAACTGATTGGATAACAGCAATAACCCATGGGGTATAGGTTTAACTGCAATATCATTGAAGAGATCAAGTCAAAGTTACCTGCAGCCACAGCTCCTCGGATTGTTCCCGTAATTTTCTGTCCCTTTCCTCTTCTTCCTTCCTCTGTGCCTCTTCCTCCGCTCGAAGCTTTTCTTGTTCCCTTTGTAGTTCTTCAGCCTTCTTTCTCTGTGAAAAGTAACAAAAAGTTATTTATCCCTTTGCTCCACATAGGCATATACTGTAGTATCATTTAATTTCATGAGGGTGAAATTTCGCAGAGATAGCAAAAAATGACGTTTTCGAGCTGACATAAATTCGTGCAGTTATAAAATTATCATATGATAACTTTGATAAGCTATAACATGGTTTTATTTTGCTGAGTCTTGATTTTGTGGAAGTTTCTTAGCACAAAATGCATGGAATTAAAACACTTTGAATATAATGACACCACAGTAAACAGTTTGATTACATGTGTGTAACACTTTTCTAGCCCTTTCCTCAATAGATATACCTTTATTGCGTGGGTGATCAGTGTTGTCTGATCAGGATCTAAACTGTTTGCTTTTTGATTTGTTAGGTTATTTCTGATCAAAATGCGACCAGTGCAGATCCTGATCAGACGGCACGAATGTGCTTGCTGATCTGGATCTACACTGGCCGCACATGCATAAAAATGCTTAAATAAGGAGGAAAGGGCTAGTCAAGACTAGTCAGAAACATTTAGCAGATATCTTACAAGGTAACTATGTTTAAGCCATGAAGCAGAAATTTTGCAAGACAAGGAAAGACATTAAGCCTTAATTGTACAATTTTGTAATGGAAGTAGGACAAATAAAAAGTTTGACATATAAGATGAAATACCTCTTCTTCCTGTCGTTTTTTCTCGATCTCAGTATATTTTATTGTCAGTTTACCCTTCAGCTCCTCAGCCACAGGGAACACTTGCTTGACTTTCTGTAAAATGTACAATATTATCTATAGGTTTTATGTAACGCTTATTTCAGTGACTTCAGTGTTACAGACAATGTTAAGTTTTGATTACAAAATCCATGTACAAAAAGGGGCACAACTCCATCAAATGTATCCATGACCAAAAGACTTTGGCATCATCATGAGGGTGTTGCCTTAAGCAATAAAATTGAAAGTTTGATGAAAGAATATTAAGAAATGGTAAAGTTTAGGCCAATGTCAAGTTTTAGTGAAAGACTGAGGGACAAAGTGCTTCCTATGTATTGCTTTTTTTTCGGAAGGAAGACAAAAACAAAATGTAATCTTGCAAATCCTCATGTCAATCTTATGTTACATTACATCATTTGTTTATAATTCTCGAAGAAAGCATAGAACCAAAGTTTTGGTTGTAAAACATCTTTATCAAGTAGTGTTTTATAAGATGGCTACACATGATTTTTTTAAAGTACAACATTTTAAAACTGTAATTATTCTCCTAAACAGGTATTTTAAATTTGGTACGTAGAAATGATTATACCAGGTGTGTTCAGTTAATAGATAAAGAACCCTTCACTCCGGGATACAAGTTTTATCCCATGCACGACTACTGTAGATCCAGAGTAGCCTCACAACTATGCCATATGATCTGGATCTACATTGATCACTTTTATATTCATAAAGTAATCTCCTATCAGAAAGCAAACAGTGTAGATCTTGATCAGATGGCACAAAAAATCCAGCTGATCATGATCTTCACTGGCCACGAATGTGATAAAAGCTTGATCTATGGAGTAAAGGACTACTACAGTATTTACCACAGTGCTCCAGAAATGTTTATTCTTTTGTTTTTAACAAACTGATGTTTTTAAATTCAAATTAAATTTCAAAATATTTTCACTTAATTACACATTTCACTATTATCCATTTTTAGAAACCACAGGTCTGATCAGGGTTGAAGACAATAAGTCAGACACTGGAGACCAGTATCAAAACTCTAGCTTCTGATAGGTCAATTTGGATACTGGATTGAAATTCAACCTATCAGCTGTTAAAGACTAAAGACTTTTTTCCAGTCTCATGTTTATGATTTTGGTCTTTACATGCATTGCCCTCTATCAATGTTTTTACCTGTCGGATGTTAGCCACTTCATTTTGAGGAGCATCTTTGTAGCCCGGGTGACGAGGAAGCTTCTCCACAAACAATCTGTTTGCGAAACAACAACAAACAAGTATTATGTCCACTGCATGGATATGCAGGCTAATCTGAATCTACACTGGTCGCACATGGGATATAAGGCATATCCATGAAGTCATTTGGTTAAATTAGCCACAGATTTGAATACAACCCATGCAAAATTAAATGGGGCATACCACAGTAAAAGGTTTCTTCAAACCCCGGACATCCTTGAATCATTAAGTTGAGAAAATGACATAGCTTTTTTGCAGAAGGCTGTAAATTAACATTAAATCAAGAAATGTAATGAGGACATGTCTTCTAAAGAAAATATTACAAGATATTGAGTTCTTTGCAAAGATAGTAACAGCTAAATTGTGAAAAAATATCATCAAAACACCCTCTCCAGTGATTTGCCCTAATATTTCAACAGTATCAAATAAATGTTATTTTTACTAAGGCTCTTTAAGAAAGATGATGCAATGTATCAGTTGTATCTAATTATCAACAACTTACAAAATAAACTTCATGTACAGTACAAAGGTGCTCAACAGCTTATGTAATTAACTTCATTTACAGTACAAAAGCCCTCAACAACTTACGTAATGAACTTCATGTATAGTACAAAGGCACTCTCATATTCTCCTTCATCCTTGTACACCTTTGCCATTCTCAGCATTTCAAGACCGGAGCGCAGGTACCGACGAGCCGGCACTGCTGGCTCAGCTTCAACCTGGCTTGCATGGTTACACAACTCCTTTACCTTGGCGGCCGGATCACGGATGTAGGACAGACTCAATGCTATATTACTTTTCTCAGATGTGGCCATTATCGATCACTGAAAACAAGAAAGTGAACTACAAATCTGCAGCATGAACCTACCAGACATAATTGTAATTGTATACAAAATTTAATCAGTTGAATATTTGATATTGTGATGATACTGATAGTTTATTAATTTTTCTAATATTATCATACCTATCTGCAGATATTGCAAAGGTAGGTCTACTTTTTATAATGAAGCTAGAATTTTTTTTTTAGTCAGCAAAAAAACCATACATAAAATAACACAAGAGCTTTTATAAACCCTTTATTCTTACCCTTCAACGATACAGTACAGCTCGGGTGTCTTTTACATTTTTCACCCGTCCACCGCGTTAATAAATCAGTCCGGGTGGAAATTCACCCGGTCCGCCAATATGTCATTCCGACGCGGCGATTTTCGGGTGATTTGCCGTGATTGGCGGCGATAATTCTGCAGTCATTCTCGCTCTTCTCGTGTTCATCGTCAGCAGTTTAGCTTCAGGGTCGATCGCGGGGGATCGCGGTGAAAAATCTTTCGAAAAAGGAGTGTATTAAAATGTATTTTTTTAATGTAAAACATTCTTTGTTTAACCAATTTGAACGTAATATTGTATCAAAATAATGTAAAAATTTTAGTCGCGTAATCGGACGTGCCGATTCGTCAGCATTAAACAAAAAAACAATTTTCTTTGTTTGCGTATCTTCTAAGAAAATATCGAGTTTCTTAATAAATGTAATAACTTTTTAATATAACAGAGCTTGATTTTATCACAGACGCCCGATTTTTGCAAACTGACATGAATTAATCAATAACTTTTTTGAAAGTGCTTACCTGTCAACGTAAGAAGCTTGGAGTTAATTAATCCATATAAAACACCAATTATCAACAGCTTAGTTGATTCCCAAACAAAAATGACACACTACTCAACGACAAATCAACTATTGAATGAACATTTTGAATGTAATGAGTAAGTTGTGAACACAAACATTGTTTATTTAAATAACATTTGTGACAGGCATATGCTATTAATTTCCAGCATGTTTTGATTTTACAAGGCATGTTTTGATTATACAATGTACAACTCTTAATTTGTTTCGAGCAATTTTAATTTTTTTGTTGAGAGTTGACAAATGAGTCAATCTGTTAAGAATAAAAAACGCCGACGTTTGATCAATAATTTTTTTTACCCAACACGGCACCTTTGATCTCGGAAAATCAGTATTACTCGTCGGCGTTCTTTTTGAAGTGAATAAACAGAAGTGATGATGAAATATACAATGCTGATCACACAGGTGTTCAAACAGGTGTTGATTGCTCATAAATGAAGATGCTTTAGGAAGGGATTGGGGAAAAATACTGACGAGATGGATTTTATACATGTAGCTAATGTACTTGGCTGTTATATTTTCACCGTTATTTATTTTCTCAACATGTTCGGAGTACTTAAGAAAAAAGAATATTATATATTTATCTTTCATCAAAATAACAACTAAGGAAACGATAAGGTAAGAACGACACAATTTTTATTCACTTTTCTCTCTCGATAATGATCTATTATGTCCAGTTTACTGTGTGTTTCAATCGCAATTATACTCGTATTTTAAATGACATTGAATTCCGATCTGAGGCGTAAATACTCTACTTGTCAATGAATTCTTCTAATTTGTCGTAAAATAATTAACCAATTTAATAACTGTTGTTCACTTTCTGCAATGACCGTGACAACATACCACTTAGAAGCATAATAGTAGGGGCAAGTACAAAGGTGTTTATGTCAACACGGAAGGTGTGGAAAACTCCAGTGTTTCAAATAATGGACAATATATTTATGCATTGATCAAGTTTCAGATCTTTTCTCTGATACGAAAATACGAACAACATATTTCTTTTTGAATAAATAAATTCGGAAGAATGTCTTTAAATCACCAGTAAATCTTCACCGCGATTCGCGCTGATAAATCACGGCAAATCGCCGTGATTTTCTTGTCAGGTGATCGCGGTGGCAAGATCGACGATCACCCGTGATCACCCGAAAAATATTGGATGTCGTGCTGACAGTGAAACGCGGCGATGAGTGAAAAATGTAAAAGACACCCGAGCTGTACTGTATGTTAAAAAATATTACATGAAACTACAGAATCCTAAACAGGCCACGTTAAATTTCCCTAGTACAATGCGATAATTATCGCCCTCCTGTACACTTGTACTAGCGAAATTTAACAACCATCGCAAGGTTTTTGAGCGATAATTATTTTATCTTTATTTTCGCCCTCTGTGAAATTAAACCACCTGATGCGGTGTCAGCGGTGTCACTTAACACTGGCTCATCAAATACATCCTACCCTACTCGGTCCAATTGTCCTACTCGATAAAATAACCCTAGGATTAAAGACATTAGAAATTTAAGAGCTTAAATTTCACTAGTATCTAAATATTGCTGGTCTCTTCTGACACACAACATGCGAATTATGCAATAATTATCGCTAAAAAACATCGCGAAGGTTGTTAACTTTCGCTAGTACAAGTGTACAGGAGGGCGATAATTATCGCATTGTACTAGCAAAATTTAACGTGGCCCATTGAGGATTCCGTATGAAACAATTCAATTAGTGATGCCAATGACCCACAGGAGTACTGAACAGTGACAACACAGGAAGAACAAAAGAAGGAAATGGAATGAAACAGTGATGGTAGAAAGGAGGCAGTTATCACAGAGAGTGTGGTGTATGAGTCATAAAAACATGATTTGAAATCAAGATACAATTTTCCTTGTTTTCAGAACAATTTTAAAATATAAAAATGGTACCTAGAAATTAGCATAGATCTATTCCGAAACACAAATTGTGTGGAGATTTGCAAAAAATAGTTACATCATGCAGTAAACTATATTCAAATTTCGATTTTTTCTAATCACGGTAACTGTCAAATTCACATGCATTTTTCTGTATCTTGGACAAACTTTTTCAAGGATCATAACTAAGATATTCCGAACTTTACGCAATGTACAGATTTATTGCAAGGGAGAATTTTCATAAGCATTGATTCGTCCAATAAACCGTTACTTTCAAAATATTAACTTGTTGTTAAGTTTCTTTTAAATATAGTTTAATGTAACCATTCCAGGGCAGGTTCTTTTTTTAACATTTCGGTTTTGGACATCGCGAAAACAATTCTGTTCCGAGTTGCGGACTAAAAATTTACTCGATTCCGATTGGTTGTTGTAGTCCTTGACGTTCAGCTGGAAACAAACTGGAGATAGTTGTTTTTCTGCAAATTTATACATTGGTAAGTCGATGATTTGATTGTCAACTTGTTAAATGTGTAGTTTGTCGTCAACTGACACATATCCAGCATATTTCGCTAAAAAATTGACTGAGAGTTGCATTTGTTCGAGAAGAAACTCCTGGCATCAGAGTATGTTTCATCTGATCTGGATCATGATTGCGCTTGCATGAATTATTCTTGAATGTTTGCATGTCAGTAAAACAATATCTGTTAAAGATGACAGTTTTATAGAGCATGACAAATGCACAAAACATAAAAATGATGTATAGAAGTAAAACTGATGATGGGGATTTTGCTGGTTAAATCTTTAGTTGGGTGAAATATCATATTGAGGTGTGCCTTGGTTCAACACTGCCCTAGAACTATCTCCCCATAATATTTTAAGTTGGAGGCATATTTATATTTCAAAATCAGCTCAAAATCCTGTTTTTCAGTACGGATCATATTTCAGTCTAGTTGTGTCAATATAGTAAATGTATAGAACATATTGGTGCAAAACATGTTTTTTAAAGGTAAACATTAAATGAGCGAAAACCTTTTAAAGCATTTAATATGATTTAGCAATAAATTGTAACTTGTCATAAAATTATCTAATGCTGTTACTTAAGTGTAAAGTTTACTCATTCTTTATTAACAGTATCAGATGAAGCTAATGCTGCTATCACAATTTTCAACTGAGAAAACTGATAAAGTAACATAAAACAAATAATTTTTTGTGTCACTTAGTATATTTTAACATATGAAATAACTGTCTCCTGGAAAGTTTGTTGATTTCAATAAACATTGAAAATACTATCATTTTTACAAATAGGTGCTATGTTGTTATACATACACAAACCCCTGAGGGACTGTACAAAATTACCAACTTCAGTTATTTAGACACCAACTCAAAAAAGGCAATAGAGTTGCATTTGTCTGTACATATGTATATTCTCCAAGTCTTGTGTCATCCACTCCTCTTTTACTATCTGGGGTATTTCTTTCCAGCTTGCACAGATGATCAGGAAGGATCTGTAAATGGGTGTAAAGAACAATTTTTCCTTGTAACCATTTGTACCATAGTTATGGCCCTTGTCTTAAGTATAAACATTTTGTGGCATCAACTCGTGTTTGATATTGGTAGACTTGTTTCAATCTTGCACAGATGATTATTCAAGATGTTGATGGTCATAAGAAAATATAATTTCCTGCAACCATTTTACCAGCAGGGCTTTTTCAGGGTTTTTGGGAAAAAGGCCCCTGCCCAAATTGGGAATTTTTACGCGGTAAATAGTCAAATTTGGGGAAAAAGTATCAACAAATCAAACCAAATTGGGAAATTTCAACATTCATTTATCTACACTATAGCTTGATTTGCCTTGCTTTAGTGTTCCTGGAAATGTTACAAATCTCTTCCAGGGTTTGTTCTGACAGCTTTACAGATGTATCACTTATACAGTAGAATGGCCATCATCTGATCCCTATTAGAAACTTGGCAAGTTTCAACTGACTGGGAAAGAACTTTTGCAACATTTTGACGTTTTGTTTTGGAGTACCCTTGGCATCTTTTTTTTCATGGCCTTTTTGCATAGTTTTTACTATTATATGACATTTTTAAATTTTCGTCACTAGTTTTCGCGGGTCAGTATACAAGCCGGTACTGCACATACCATTTTTGATTCATCCTTTCTGTTTTGTACGCAGTCGAACGATTATCGCGAAAAAACATTTGTTAGCGAAATAAAAATATAATTTCTGTTAATATTCAAACCATAATTTGACCATAATATAAGTAATCTGGAATCATGGGCGCCGCGCTCCATCTTCAACTTGCGTTTCGGTAAATACCGGTTTGTACACCAGTACATACATTTTTCAGGGAAAGAAGTTTTCACAGATCGCCGATAAACAAACGATTCGGGCTTGAAAAGTCTCGATATTATTGTTTCTCGTTTATCATTTTTTAAGAAAATGCGTTTCGGTTCAAAAGGGGAATAAATTTACAAGATTGGGAATTCTTTTCTTGAAATTGGGAAAAATGGTGGCTATTTTGCATTGGGAACGGGGCCGAATATCGGCCCCGTGAGATAGGCTGAAAAAGCCCTGACCAGTATTATGACCCTTTGTTAATTTCAGTAAAAAAACTTTTGTAGCATCAACTCTTCATAAATTACTTTTTGGCTGATTTCTTTCAAACATGCACATATGATCTAGCAGAACGTGTAGATGGTCATAAAGAAAAAGATTTTTTCATGAAACAATTTTTGCAACAGGAGTAACATCTTTTTGTCTAGTTCAAAATTTTATAATTTGGAGCCAAGAACTCCTCATTGACTGTGCTGTGGATTTTTTATGCCAACTTGCACAGATGGTCAGGCAGAATGTTTAGATGGATGTAAAGATAAGTGTTTTTATTCTGCAAATATTTTTATCAGAGTTAAGGCCCTTTGTTAAATTTAGAAATAAAATTTTGTGGCACCTTCAACTCTTACTGTCTGGTGAATTTCTTTCAATCTTGCAGTGATAGGATTCGAATAGTCAAGCATGCTGTCTCCTTACACAGCTCTTGTTATATATTTTGTGATCTTATTTTGGTTGGTGATAATTTTCAGTGGCAGATAGAGGAAAGATACAACTGTATATGACTGTATAAAGTTGAAGCCTGGAGAAAAGTAAAACTCATTGAGTGTTGGGGAATAAGGATTAAGGCTAAGCATATAACTTATCAAGAAAAGGCTAACCGAGTCAGGGGAAAGATGAACTCGACTGGTGTAAGTGAAAATGCCGAGATGTTTAAGGAGACTCTAAATATACAGTAACTCTTAACTCTGCAACTCTTGCAGTAATTTTAAAGAAATTGTGGGGAAGCGTTAAAAAAGAAATATATGCATATCAGGAATCGCCACACTCACAAAACACAGCCTCCCCACGCAGCGAAAAAGAAGAGAGGAAAGAGAGAGCATGCTTGTTATAAGTAAATCAATTCAAAAAGGATGCCTCAGACAATTAACGAAAAAGAGAACCTTTGGGGATACCGCCTTGGAAAGAAAGTATGAAAGCATGTTTATTAAAGGACAAGGTGTATTATCAGTATGTGTGAAATGACCAGATTTAGGCCATTAAAAGCCAGTGAAGACATCCAGGATGTGTGATATATCAATTCTTTTGAACTCACCTACTCAAATTTCCCACCATTTACCTTTTCCCCCTCTTCCCCAAAATAAAATTGACCACTGTGATGTTTTTTAAGACTGGCTATTTACATTAAGGGAGGCCTGTGTCTCGTGATGTGTACATTCAGTAAGTACAACATTAGTTGCTGCATTAATTAGGTTCTTTCTACCTTTCTACTGGTTATAGAGTGCAAAAACTGCTAATGCAGTACAAAAATAAACTTTTGATTGATGTATTTGTACCACAAGATAATAAACATGCAGTACATAGTAATTATTGTCAACAGTGTCTGAAAATGCTGTTTATAGCTCAACTATTCGAATGATAGTGGAAGTATTTAACTTGATTTGCTTTCAGTATCGGTTAACCCTTTTCTCCATATATACGCATTTGTGACCAGTGTAGATCCAGATGAGCCGGCACATGCGTACCGTCTGATCAGGATCTGCACTGGTCGCATGTTGGTCAGAAATAACCTGACAAATAAAAAAGCAAACAGTGCAGATCCTGATCAGATGGCATGGATGTGCCAGCTGATCTGGATCTACATTGTCCGCCCATGCAATAAAGGTGTATTTATGGAGGAAATGGTTAAAACTACAGTTTGTATCTTTAAAACTACTTCACCTATCAAATTAACAACTTTGAATATGTATTCACCATCAAAATCTGCATCATTGAAAACAAGACCTGTTAATCTGCTTAAAATATTTTACATGTTATTCCCCTTTTTCACTTAAATTTAATGCATTTGTCAACAACTTTATAATTAATTAATCTATTGGCTTGAAAAAAGAATATAAATTCATCATCAAAATCTACATCATAAGCAACATGACCTACTAACTCTGCTTCAAATACTTTTCAAGTTATGCCACTTTTTCACTTAGATTTTGCATAATACATTGTACTTCTTTTGCACTTGGTGCCTAAGCCATGATGAAACTACCTTAAATATAAACTTTAAACTTGGAATATTATATTGACCATTTCACATTTTGCATTTAAGTTTTTATGCACTTGGCCAATAACTGTAAAACTCCTTAAATATCAACTTCAAGCTTTAAATTTATTTTATTTTTAAATATATTATATTTCATAATTTACATCACTTTGACAAAGACCTATAATATTTGTAAGGTTATGCCTCTTTTTTGCTTAGAATTTGTGTTAATGTTATTATTCAATTAGTCCATAACTTTAACATTATGACATTGTAAGTAATTTTGTGATTGTACTAGTATATCTGGGGAATTACTTGATAGATTTTATAACAGTTCATACAATGATTGTCATAAATCACAAACATGTTTTCTAAGTTTTCCAACAATATTTTATAGTTATTTCCCTTTTCATTAAATAAAAATTAAATATTTTTGGTACAATAAGATATTTGCTCATTTTTCTCTTTCATCTTTGTTGTTGTACTCTGCAAAATTTAATTTACTAGTACTACTATCTTATATAATATCAAACAATAATTATTTAAAAATTTCATTTATTTCACAAGAAGTAAGTAGTAGAGCATGCTGTGTTCAGGCAGCTCTTGTTTTGGAGGCTTGTTACATTGTTTTAATGTACTTCCTACGGCTTGGATGAATTCCACAGTTTCTGGACTGGCAGTAATTAGTAAAGCTGTATTTAAGATACTCTTCAGCTGGCATATACTGTTTTTAACACTTCATTCTACTGGCTTGCTTCCAGAAGTTCAGAATTCCATTGCTTTGAAGTCATTACAGTGTATAGGTGTAAAATCACTGTTGTGTACTTTGTACTTAGTGAATCTTATAGTCTTTATAAGGAATGCAAAAAATTATTAGCGAAAAAAAAATTAATCTGAAAATGAACAGATGGCTCAGATGTGCTGGCTGATCTAGATCTACATTATTCTCCCCTGCTATAAAGGTGTATATTTGGAGTAAAAGGTTAATTCTTTTCACCATGGAATAGGGCCTTTATCCCATGAGTGACTGTTGGAGTTCCATATCAGCATGAACATCCATGCAGTCAGATCTGCATCTTCACTAGTCACATTCAGTCTCATTAGATTCTCTTCTGAGAAGAAGCCAAAGGTGTAGATCCCACTGTTGGCCTATGTGGTATAAGGATTATCCATAGCATAAAATTTGTGACCTGTGTATACCCTTATTAGCAAGTATATT
The DNA here is from genome assembly GCA_038501625.1 of Corbicula japonica. NCBI lineage: Eukaryota > Metazoa > Mollusca > Bivalvia > Venerida > Cyrenidae > Corbicula > Corbicula japonica. The sequence continues at coordinate 12,444,573 of JAZAYU010000010.1, forward strand.
GAAATATTCTGAACAGGGTCTACATGTTTGCATTAAGTGAAAGAACCTTGTATGAACAATGGACAGACTAGTTAAAATTTTAAGAAAATCTCTGTCTATAGTGTTTAGCTTGCAACTAAAATAAATGTTTTGTTATGATTTTGAAATTTTATGAGATAAATGAAAAATGTTTTTTAAGAGTATGATTTTTTCTTTGTCTCTGTTTTTGCCATTTAACATTCATGTTACATTTGAAACCAGTGTAGACCTCAAATCAGGCTTTCGGATCAGGTTAGGTCCCATTTACTATATAAACAGTGAATTGGAAAAAAAACCTCAAGGTATATAATCAAGTTTAGCTGGTAGGTTAACAGTTTAAAGGATTTAAGATTCAGGTATAATTCCAATTCTGAAAAATGTCTTCTACGTGACTATTTACAAAGTTATCCAGTGTGAGTGCAATAAGGTCATTCACTAAAATTTCAATGGTTTAACCGTACAAAGTAAATAATGTGTACTAGTGTAAATAGATATCCATGTCATCTGTTATTAGGGTCTCTAAGATCTGTTACTTAATGTGCTCACAGAGCTAAATTTAGACAAAGTTCAAACTATTGCCCTCTACTCATACCAGTGTTAAAACCAACAACATGTTACAATCTTTCAAGCCAAGATTTTAACTTTCAACAGCAAAAAAATAGTGAAGAAGAGCAAAATAAATTTTGTGTTACTAAGGGTGCAGTATTGACTGTTCTGTTTATTTAATACATGAATGACATTCAAGAATCTTGAGATTTTACAACATTTGTTTGAGTTGCCCTTAAACTGAAATTTCGCTTTAAAATGAAAATACTAAGTAACACTTTAAGATTTTACAAAGTTTGCATTTACTCATTTAAACACATGTTTTGCGTAATCAAGGATTTTTCCTAGGAAAAATTTTGCTTGATTTATTTCTGGGAGGAGGTATGTACATGATGCAGTATTTATTTTACCTGTAGCAGAATTCTATGGGGTGTTTTACAGCATGTAAATGTACATGTCTGTACTTACTAGCTGTTTGGTGTGTTTTTCATGGTAGCTTCATGATAAATGTGCATGGTTTAACTTGAAGATCAATACCTGACCGATTATATAGTATGACACCTCTAAAAATAATGTTCATTTAAAATTAATGAATTGAGAAGAATATTTGACTTTCCTGTGAGTGATTTTTTTAATTTTTGGATTTAAGTCTTTTAGTGTATAATTTAAATGGAATATTGATTTACAGTGTTAGTTTGTTCATGGTAAAGGTATGTGTTGAACTCCTCTACTGGTTTACATTTAGTTAATAATCTGACCATTTTACTCAATAAAATGTTTATGTATACATGTAAATTGTAAGTACTAAGTTTAATATCAAGTAAAAGATGTATTTTTGTGCTAAAAATGGATTCAGGATAAATCTTGATGATAATTTAACAATTTATTTCTTTCTTAACCCTTTCCTCCATATATACACACTTCAATGTGACCAGTGTAGATCCAGATCATCTGCACTTTTTGCTTTTTTGACAGAAATAAATCAAAATGTGAACAGTGCAGATCCAGATCAGACATCACGAATGTACTGGCTGATCTGGATCTAAACTGTTTGCCCATGCCATAAAGGCATGTATGTGGAAGAAAGGGTTAAGCTTAGCATGTCGCAATTGTAATCACTGTAGACTCTGATCAACCTTGTCTTCTGCAAAATATGTGTCTACAGTTAAAGGCCAAATAAACTTGTCAAAACGTTTTGTTTTTGTTTTTTTTCATTGTGAAAATTAATTAACCACGTTGACCCCTTTCAAAAGAAAGTATAAATGACCAAATATTTATGTTCTCAAACAATCAGCAATCATTGAGACCCGGTCCGAACAGTATTTTTGTAGCCCACAAAATTACTAACCAATGTTTACAATCACTCGGCGAAAAGTTATCGGTTTTTTCCGTACGTGGGCCATAAGAACGCAGAACACGGTGACGTCATCCCGGTAACGGCTTTTAGTGGGGAATACGTCATAAATTTATGCACTGTTGCATAATTAGCGACCGTCGCCTGCAGAGAGTTGCCGAAAATCAGCTCGGCAAGATTCCCTGTTTGTTTTGGAAACAAGATAAACGATCCGCAAAACATGCTGCAAATCAATAAGATAATACCCTTTTTCTTATTGTAAGGTTTATTTTTTGTGTTATTATGCATACAGGTGAAATCTAAAATGTTTAGGTTAATAAAAAATATGCTGTTTGACAAGTTTATTGGGCCTTTTAACATTGGTTAGCGGTTCTTTGCCTCAGTGATGATATAATTACTTGCAGGGTGATTTGGATTGACACTAGTTGTACATATGATAAAAGTGGTATAACGTAGAGAAGGTGGAAGCTTTCTTCTTTAATAGTCAGTAGATATTTCAAAATTAATGAAGAATTGATACAGTGGCAGGTCCATGATTATACTTATGAGTTCATGAGGGCATCTTGATTCTGCAAAATTCCAGAGCAGCTGGACAGCTTTAGTGGAATTCTCTCATCAAGCCTGAAAGTGTGTGGGCCTCTTGATTTATTTGATATTCTGCTTATACAGTGGTTATGTTGGGAGGGGGGGGGGCAGGTAAGGAACATGTTTACCCAGTTAATTTTAAAAATGATATGTTCTGTATCAAGGTATAATCCATTTTGGCAAGTTTTAATACATTGTTTAGGTTACTTCCCTTGTTTCTGTAATACCTTAGACCTTAATTGCTGCAATGCTGACCATATTAAGGTAGATTTAGGTTTTAAGAATAAATTATTTGTAATTTATTACTTTTGGTTTAAAATGTGGTTTTCAATTTTTGTCTTTATTTTTAATCCAGACAATGAAAACTGCTAGAATGGATACTAAGAAAATGAGCTTAAACATAATAATAATGTTCTAGAATATTGTTAAGCAATACTGATTAGTTTTGAACATATTAAAGTAGTTAGCATTCAATTAACATTAAGTATTTTAACCCTTTACTCCATATATGTGCCTTTTTATGCACATGCAAACAGTGTAGATCAAGATAAGCCGGCACATCCGTGCCGTCTGATCAGGATCTGCCCTGCTCACATTTTGGTCAGAAATAACCCAACAAATAAAAAACGAACAGTTTAGATCATGATCAGATGGCACGAATGTGCCAGCTGATCTGGATCTAAACTGTTCACCTTGCAATTAAGGTGTGTCTATGGAGGAATTGGTTAATTAAATGAGTAAATATTTTCAAAGTTTGAACTTCAGTTTAGATAAGACATGTAAAAATTGTAATGATGGAGCCATTGAATGTTTGGAATGTTACAAGTTAAATCTGCTGATCTGACTGACAACACCAATTGTTGGTACTCATACTATAGGTATATAAACAGCATGGGCACACTACAACATAGGAACATGTCACTGTCGGCACGCAACACTGTAGGCACATAAAACTAAACAGAACACAGTAGTTACATGTACATCACACTGAACAGAACAAAGTAGATACAACACACAGTACGCACACTTTAGGTAAAGCTAGAGACACCCTGTAGGCACAGCAAAGGGTAGTTAGAGTTATTGCACACTGAAGGTAGAGCCCAGTATCAGTCGAGTTAGTAAACACAGTAGGTAGAGCTAGAGATCTAGAGCACACTGTGTACAGCACACTGTAGATAGAGTTAGTGCACACTATGGGAAAAAACACACCGAGTTTCTGAGTTCCAAGACATTGCAGTGTTGTTGTTTTTAAAGCCATACATTTTGACTAGACAGAATTCCCATGGCAGACAGTTTGTATCTGATTTTTTAATGAAAACACAGAAGTTTGCTGGTTTATAGCAAGATTAATTGGTTTTCTGTTTTTGTTGTGTTTATCTTAGGTCACAGAGTTATCAAATGTAAGTCAGTTTTGTGGCTGCACTAATTGTGTGTTAGGATGATAGACTGTGCATCCTTGACTGTATTTTGAAAGTAAGGCAGTCGGATTTTTTGCAGCAGTGTGCAACTGATAATGTTCATTTAATGAAAGATATGTGCATTCATACTGGTTATTGATGCAGACACTCCTTCCCAAAAAAGTAATTTCACCTTGGGCAAATATTTCTTACAGGCTTTGATATTTATTATATGGGAGAGAGTTATTTAGATGCTATGAAAGCTTATGAAAACATGCAGATGAAAATAAACATGATGTGGAGAGTGGGGATTCCAGAATTCTATTTTTAGCAATTTGTCATCACATTCAGCACAGCTCAATAATGAGAATGTTTGCATGAATAATTAATATGGTGGTTTAAAAATATGAAACATATTGGGCTAACTACATGTCAGAACATCATAGCTTTAACATTGTGTGAAGAGATTATCCCTTTACTACATAGATACAACTGTAATGGCAATGGGCAATAATATCCAACAGATCAGGACCTAAACCTCACTTATAGATTTGTTGCATTGAAGTGAACAGAGTATCCAGATCAAATAGCACGGAGTCTAAATTTTAACCATGCCATAAACACTGTATCCAAAGAATAAAGGTTATATATTGTGTGATATATTATATATATTAATATTACAAATAAAGCCTCTATAATCTATATTGTATGATTTCAGATGGGGTAGACGTGAGCTGCTATGGCTAGCTGTTTGCATTGAGCAATGAAAGTTCCAAACCATCACAATAGAGAACAAGTGAGCATGGCAGACTCTACAAATATGGTAAGTCTCTCACCCAGAAACATCCATCTAGAATCTGAAGGAGTGGTCTGTGTCAGTGGCAACATGCCTGGTCTGTGTCAGAAGCAACTTGCCTGGTCTGTGTCAGTAGCAACTTGCCTGGTCTTTGTCAGTAGCAACTTGCCTGGTCTGTGTCAGTAGCAACTTGCCTGGTCTGCGTCATTAGCAACTTGCCATGTCTGTGTCAGTAGCAACTTGCCTGGTCTGTGTCAGTAGCAACTTGCCTGGTCCATGTCAGTAGCAGTTTGCCTGGTCTGTGTCAGTACCAGCTTGCCCGGTCTGTGTCAGTAGCAGCTTGCTGGGTCCGTGTCAGTGGCTGCTCGAAAACATAGGACTGGTTTGCATTTGTCTGTGGAAATAGAAAACTGAGAAAGATTGCACCGATGTTCTGGGTGGATCTACACTGTCACACATGCGAAAAAACCATTATGAGTAAAGGGTTAATCAGTAAACAGTATTTCTTCAGTTGTAGTAGTTGTATATAGATTGTTAAAAAATGACAACACTTATATACAAGTACAATTTGTCAAATTACGAGCTACATGGACTAAAGACATAGACTAAAAGGCGCTGATGTTCCTTAGCAGGGCTTTTTCAGCCTATCTCACGGGGCCGATATTCGGCCCCGTTCCCAATGCAAAATAGCCACCATTTTTACCAATTTCAAGAAAAAAATTCCCAATCTCGTAAATTTATTCCCCTTTTGAACCGAAACACATTTGCCTTAAAAAATGAGAAACGAGAAACTATAATATCGAGACTTTTCAAGCGCGAATCGTTTGTTTATCGGCGATCTGTGAAAACTTCTTTCCCTGAAAAATGTATGTACTGGTGTAAAAACCGGTATTTACCGTAACGCAAGTTGAAGATGGAGCGTGGCGCCCATGATTCCAGATAACTTATATTATTGTCAAATTATGGTTTGAATATTAACAGAAATTATATTTTTATTTCGTTAACAAATGTTTTTTTCGCGATAATCGTTCGACTGCGTACAAAACAGAAAGGATGAATAAAAAATGGTATGTGCAGTATCGGCTTTTATACTGACCCGCGAAAACTAGTGACGAAAATTTAAAAATGTCGTATAATAGTAAAAACTATGCAAAAAGGCCGCGAAAAAAAAGATGCCAAGGGTACTCTAAAACTAAACTCTCTGTGGAACAAAACATCAAATGTTTCAAAAGTTCTTTCCCAGTCAGTTGAAACTTGCCAAGTTTCTAAGGATCAGAAGATGGCCATTCTACTGTATAAGTGATACATCTGTAAAGCTGTCAGAACAAACCCTGGAAGAGATTTGTAACATTTCCAGGGACACTAAAGCAAGGCAAATCAAGCTATAGTGCAGATAAATGAATGTTGAAATTTCCCAATTTGGTTTGATTTGTTGATACTTTTTTCCCAAATTTGACTATTTACCGCATCAAAAATTCCCAATTTGAGCAGGGGCCTTTTTCCCATAAACCCCTGAAAAAGCCCTGCTTAGGATCATAAAAGAACAATAATTGTTTATTGTCACACAAAAACACAGCTTTCATTTACATAATTAACAATGTCTCCAGATATTTGCTTTGACATTATGAGTCTTCTGTGCACCAGTTGACTATCCGACAGTCTGCTTCCATTAAAAAAATTGCTTCCAAACATTAATTGAGACTTGCAGATGCAGCTTGGATAATTTACCAAGTAAAACATCAGATACACTTTAGCCGCTAACCAAACATTAGACACTTGAAAGTCTTTTAAGAATAGTGATGTAATAAGACTTTCGTCACTTAAGTGCAAAAACAGTACAAGTACCATTGAATTATGAAGGAGTTTTACAGTTTTTGCACTAAGGTGTCAAAGTATTCGCATGAGATTTCAGGTAATATGCAGGTTAATGGTTTAGGAATATTTGTTTATTAATAAATGCACCAGGTTGATTGCCAGCCTGTTGGGAAAATATTTGTTTTATCCAGTAAGTGCACCAGGTAATCAGATAATATCTAGAAATAAACAGGGGCGCATGGAATAAATCACTTTCTAATGTAAATATTAGGAGAATGGCAGAAACACAATGCAGGCTCTAAATGCATTCTTTATTAAGGATTTCACACCTTTGCAGCATTTACTTTAGCCAACCAGATATTTGTAATTTGGCTGAAGAAGCACAGCGGAATGAGCTGCATGATTGAGAGGCGTTATGTTTTATAGATATTTGCCTTGAAGTGTTTGCACGTGCATACCTGCACCTACCCAAGCACTTGCTCTAAGTGATTATAATATGCAATATAGAACAGATGAATGTCATCGGTATGGTGTGGGAACCAATCATACTTACACTGTATAGTGATTAGCCCTTTACGTCATAATTATAATTATGTTTTGTCAACTTAGTGCAATAACGGTATAAGTACCATTAAAAGTACCATTAAGGAGATTTACTATTTTTGCACTGAGGCAACAAATTATACGATGTGTTTTATTGTAAGTGCGAACAGCATAAATCCAGATGTGCCATCTGATCAGGATCTACCCTGTTCATTGCTTGGTCAGAAGTAATCTTATGAATCAAAAGTGAACAGTGTAGACTCTGAACGGTTGTGCTAGCTGATCTGAATCTACACTGTTCACCCTTGGGTAACAGTCATATCACATGAAGAAAAGGGTTAATGAAAAGATTATTGCGTGCAATACTTCTCTATCTTGATTTCCATTTTTTAAAAAGATATGAAAGTTTTGGTGCATGTTAATATAGCTCTAGTATTGCAGTATAATCAATCATGATTTAGATCTGCATGTATTGTTGGTACATCGTCATTAATCTTGTATTAAGATTCAGAAATTTGAGTCTCTTTTCTTGGAAGAAAATTGAATTCTGAGAGATTTCAGTCTAAAAACCTTTGTAAATAAGAAATTTTGTGTCCTTTTCATAAATCATTTGCAAACAATGATACCAATAAGTCTGGTGGGAAAACACCAAATAAATCATCTCCAAGGCCAGTAAATATTAGGAAAATTATGCATGATCTTGTTTTAATCACCAAGTCTTTTTTTGTTCTCATCTATCTGGCAGCATTAGTTAAAAATTCCTAAAATGCATGTTATAATTGTCACTAGTGAAAAATATTTCAGTAAAATGTAATATTCCAGCCTAACACAATTTTTTTCCTGAAGATTCGTAACTTTGTTGTGCATTCAGGTTATATCTACATTTACTTGGGACAAAAGGATTTTAACCCTTTACTCCATTGAATAATTGACTTTTATTCCATAGGCAAGCAGTGACAACTGTCGGTGTCTAAATACTGAAACACCGGATCGTGAATGGGTGGGGACAAAGCATGGCTATCTATTTCTGCTACTGGTATTTGGTCCTGTTGATTATTCTAAAATAACTGATTCAGCTTCTTATTTGTCTGCTATAAACTCTTTTATTACTCGGGAAAAATCCGCAATTTGCCTGTGAGTTGTTTACAACACAAGTTTTATGACCAAATGCTAGCTGCAGAAAATTTCCTGTGATTCCCAGACAATTTATTGCAGTTTTATTGTAGTTTTTATTTACATTTTTGTGCATTGTATTCTAAAATAAGAAAAATGCATTAAGTTAACACTTATAATATTTGAGCAAAAACAGAAAACACAGATTAGATGTGCCAGCTGATCTGGATCTACACTGTTTGCACATGTGATAAGACCTGAACATATATGGAGTAAAGGTTAAGGCTGAATTGCAGGAAAATTGTTGATGACCTAGTGTATCTAGCATTAGAAGATCAAAGCACTGCAGCTATAACATTCAATTTTGGCTGCCAAAAAAGCTGTTGAAAAAACACACACATTTTTTCATACAATATCTTATGTATTTGAGATCATAAAGTGTTGTAGAAAAAATAAACACATTCAAAAGTTCATGGTAATTTACTGTTTTTCTCATCATAATACATTAATATTTAACTATTGACAGTTTTTATTGGCAGAGTTCTACATCATTATATTGCCTTCAGAAAACGTTGATGAATCTCCCAGCCTGCTGATTGTTTGTTCAGATATAATTAATGAATATCCAGGTAAAAAATAAATCTTTCAGGGCATTTCATTATGTAACAGAAATACAGAAAAAAAGATGTTCTTGTTTACCTGTGTTTGCTAGAGTGTTAGGATTCCCAGTCAACAATAGAACCATACAGTCAACTTTAACACCTTAGTTAATCTTGCCATGTACTTTGTCATCACAGATTTACTTTATTTTACATTCTGATAACCTGGGTTGTTGAGATTTTTAAATGTTAATTTTAATATTGAGTTTCCTGAATTTACATACTCAGAAGACCAGTCTCAGACATTACACTGCAGCTCTGTTATTTAGCGGTTCTTTCAGTTCATGAACAGGGTACTGAGATATAACCAGAGCACGGTGTATGCAAAAATTTGACAACTCCTGGGCAGAAATTGAAACTGTAAAATGCACTTTCAACCAATCAGATAACTTAAATCAGAGTCTGGTCTCCAATCTAGTGTTGTAACATTGGGGCTTATTCTCATTTTTGGCACATCATCGGAAAAGATTTCTTCAGACAGCTGGCGTAATTAATCCTTGACAATACATCATAAAGTTGAGCAGATGACAGTATTTATTATGCATTTCACAGAAAATTATTATTATATAGTCAAAATGAGGAACAAAATGGCATATAGGGGATGAAAAATAATAGATATTTGTGAGTTCTTTCCAAGTAGAGTAAAAACCTAATTTCAAAATAATATTACTGATGGCACCTTTTCCATGACGCGTACCAAGCAGTTCTTGGAGTAATTAGCGGCCTATATCCAAATCTCAATTAAATATTTGGCATGGATGATGTCTTCAAACATGCTTTTGAACGATGGTGTCAGACCGGTCATATTTTTCTTGATTTATAGATTTTTGCGAACAATTTTAGAACAATTTTACCTTGGAAGTTTTCCTCTTTTTTTTTCTTGGCAAAACCTGCATAACTTATCTGGCAGAAAGTTAGACCTTGGTTGCCAAGCGTAAGAATATAATAGCCGATTTGTGTCATTTCGTATGTTAGTTACGGAACTTGTTTGGCTTCATGGCAGTTTGTACCAAAATAATTAAAAAAGCAAACTAGATCCGACATTGTCAAAACTGATAACCTAATTTTAATGAAACTTGGTAAATGATCTTTATTGTGCAAATTGTTTTAGAGCTAACATAGGTCACTATGTGACAAGATCAGAGCGGAAGGATGAATTCTGCAAAGTCTTGCTTGAGACCCAATTTCACTTAAATCTTCTGCTGCCAATGTCACCAATCGGCGATAAGTGTACTGACTGGCAGTGTCTTTGCTTGGTGCTTAGACTGCTACCTGCCTATGCTCAATATTAAATGAAAGCAATAAAATCATTTCAACGAAATTGCATAACAGCCAAGTGAAACATGTTAACCCTTTCCTCCATTGAGACACATTGATTGCGTGGGCGAACAGTGTAGATCCAGATCAGCTGGCACATCCATGAATTCTGATCAGGATTTGCACTGTTTGCTTTTTGATTCGTTATGTTATTTTTTACCAAAATGCGACCAGTGCAGATCCTGATCAGACGGCATGGATGTAAAAATGTATATATATGGAGGAAAGGGTTAAAGGCAGTCTTACAAACATATTATATTTATAATAATTATGAGACAAACAATTCATGTTACAACGACATGTTGTCTCTTAAAACTTATATTATTCACGAAAAAAACCCACATTTTTATGTCATTATTTACATTGATTTTAGTTCTTTGACATTGATAACATGTTTGTAAATGAATGCATTTGGTAATGAAATGATGCAGGCATTGCAACATTTAGTCTAAAAAATGTTGGCATGACATGCAAGGGTTAATGTAATATACCCCTCTGCATATTGCATTGTACATAATTAAAATTTGTGACGAAATGAATTAATAGTTCTAAAAGTATTTGTTGCATTCGGTGGTACCAGTTGATAATGAACACAATAATTCAACAGTTGCTGTCACCTGATCATGTTAAGGGAAAATCATCAACTGTTATATGATGAAATATCAGTGATACCACAGTACAGTGATATTATATTTTGCTTTGGTTTAGGTTTCTTTTAATTTGTATTAGAGAAACATGTGTAAATCAACCAGAGAAAAATTAAAAAAAAAAGTAATTTCTTATCTTGCAAGAAAAATACTAGTGCATGAATTTATGTTAGCTCAAAAATGTTGTGCATGCCTTTTGTGTGAAATTTCATTCCAGCGAAATTAAATGATACCACAGTAGTAATGCTAACTCTCACGGTTTATATTGACATGAATATCATATTAAATAACTAGGTCAGTTTATTTAATTAATAAAAATATGTGGAAGCATGTCTGCCAAACTTAGCAGTAATAATATGTGAAAGAGTGAAATTTTCCATAGATAAACCTTGGATTCTCAGCAGAAAACAAAAAAAACTTATTTACTACAAACATTCTAAATACTTCTGTAGTTCATTCTGATTACTCTGAATCTTTGTGCCTAATGCTTCATTCCATTATTTATTTTGAATTTAATTCTGTTACTTTACTGTAAAACTTCTTAAAATTTTATTAAGTTAATCTAAATTACATTTAATATAATTGACATCACCAGTAAAAATAATAAATATTTGATTAAGAGAGAGCATTTATTTCTTCGAACTTTGCAGTGTTATTTTGTATGATCACACTCTGTACATATGAGAGAGGATTTGCTTTAAAGGTATGTAACTCTGAATTTTAAATAATAAGTTGTAGCATTTTAAAAATCATATTACTTTTTAAATTTTTTTGGTTTTTTTTTTTTTTGGGGGGGGGGGGGGGGGGCGCTTAGAGGGGAAGGCATTAGTTAACCTAGTTACATAACCTTGGCAGTTTATCATGGCAACTAATAGTAAAGTCAGTTAGAAATCCGTTATGCAGAAATATTTTATTTTATAATTATGATATATAATGGTGTGTCATATCTGCATTAATAGAATCAGAATCAAATGTGTATCTGGTTTGTCCAGTAAAGTAAATGGGTAATTTTTTTTTTCAATACGAAGTAAGTAATGCTGTGACCTATGGGCATTCAAATGACAGAGTGATGAGTAAATTATACATAAAGTTCATTAGCACTAAACTTCTACAAATTTGATATTGTCAGTTTCCTTTCATGAGAATTACTTAACGTGACTGTCTACCTATCCGTAATCAATTACATGCATAAAATTGTTTTGGTGTTGGGTTAATGATATTCAAAACTATGGAGGATCATGCCTGAAGAGAGTCCTATTTGTTCAACTATACCTGGATATATTTTGTTTTTCTTAATCTCTTTTTGCTGAAAATTTTCCATTACCTGTTATAGCTTGATGTGTTTGTTATTTTAACATCAAGCAGATTAAATGACTTTAGAGTTTACCTTATCTAAGCCTTTAACCCTTCACTCCATACAGTTATATGCCTTAAGGGCATGAGTGAACAAAGTAGATCCAGATCAGCCAGCACATTCCTGCTGTCTGATCAAGTTTGCACTGTTTCTTTTTAGTCTGAAATAACTGTCATGTTCCAATTGATTGTTCGCTATACACTACTTGATGAAAAACAACACCCAATTTCCACTTATTCGCAGTTGAAAGAGGCAGTTTTTTTCTCTCAGAAAAAAGTAAATCAGAACGTCCTTGGAAAAGATGCACTTTTAGGATAAATACAAATAACAATGTTGTTGTTGTTGCTGTACCGATTTGACATAATTCCGATTCTCCTTGGGAAGTTTTTTAATTTGGCACACTGGGCTGAAGGTTATGAAACTGAGCATGGAAACCAGTCTCAAATCTCAAGCATCTGATTGGCTGAAATGGCGACAAATCTCAAGCATCTGATTGGCTGAAATGGCGACCAGTCGCCATTTCAGCCAATCAGATGCTTGAGATTTGAGAATGGTTTCCAATCTCAGCTTTATAACCTCCAGCCCTGATGTATATTTTTGGAGCCAGTATAATACTTTATGAGGAGGATAATAGTTTTGTTTCCGTGGTAGAAAAAACATAATGTTATGGTGTATTAGAAAGGATTATCTTTATGGAGCTTAGAGGTAATAGAAGGTACAGAGTTTTAACACATTACATTGTTTCTTAAAACTATCCTTATGTGTTTCATGTCCTGATTATCCATTAAGTTCACTGAATTCTCAGAAAATAATTATTTTAATCCTTTCCTCCATATATACGCCTTTTTATGCATAAGCGACCACTGTGTAGATTCAGATCAGCCGGCACATCCGTGCCCTCTGATCAGGATCTGCACTGGTTGCTTTTTGATCAGAAATAACCTAAAGAATCAAAAAGCGAACAGTTTAGATCCTGATCAGATGGCACAGATGTAGAACAGTTTAGATCCTGATCAGACGGCACAGATGTGCCAGATGATCTGGATCTAAACTGTTTGCCCTTGCAAAAAAAGGTGTGTCTATGGCAGGGATTCTAAAATTTCAAAATCCCAATCGGACATTGGCGCCAAAATTGACATTTCGCCGACTTCCGGTTCGCACGAACAGCGACTTCCGGTCCCCGTGTTCAGCGTATTTCACTCTCCCGACCCCCAGTCAATTTCAAACAGCCTTTGACTGGCGCAGTCCATTTTTTTGAAATTAAATAACCCTCCCGTTGTTAAAATGAGATCGACCACATCCTGTTTCATCTATGCCGCAGGCTATTCACGGAACGTGTAGTCGTGGTAGTCATGGTAGCAGACTTGTGAAGTCGTTAATTGACTGGTTAATAGCTGATTAAGCTGTGAAAAAAATGTACATGTAGGTAATTTTGTAACAGTTTGTAGGCCAATATTCATGACCGATTTTTTTAACCAATTTTGAAATTTCGATCGGACATTCTTCCCGAAAATCGGTCAATGACCGGCCTGCCGATAATTTTAGAATCCCTGATCTATGGAGGAAATGGTTATGGAATATGGCTGTTATTCATGGGTGAACAGTGAAGATCCAGATCAGCCAGCACATCCATGCCAGCTGATCTGCATCTACACTGTTTGCAAATACAATAAATACCTGTATAATTACTAAAGGGACAAAGAGAAAAGCAGGGTAAACTTTGAAAATAATTCTAGTACCCCCTCCACCCCTCCACTTTCCTTGGGAGTCACATTAATCAACATTCCATACAATACCAAGTGCACTGTGCTTGGCAGTTTTTCATTGTTTTGATCAGTGCATTGGCAAGATATTGCAAATGTCACCATGCATTTCTGTATCCCTTGTGTATAATGTAGTAAGTTATTAGTAAAGAGGTTAATTGTTGTTATTGTTCATAATCTCTTTGTATCATGATAAAAGTCTACACCTGTAAGCTTTCTAATAATAAGATACTGTTTAAATTGGTTAAATAGAAAATTACTGTTAGATTATTGTGCAGTTTATTTGAGTATAATTACCTGCAGTAATATAACTGATTAAGTAGACGGTCATGATGATCTTCCCATTACTTGATGTTTACATGTTTTTACGCATTTGCCACCAGTGTAGATTCAAAATCAGCCGGCACGTTCATGCCATCTGATGTGGAAATGCACTGGTCACATCATGGTCAGAAATCTAATGAATCAAAATGTGAACAGTGTAGATCCTGATCAGATGGCACAGATGTGCCAGCTGATCTGGATGAACACTGCCTGTGTGATAAGGTAGTATCTATGGATTAAAGGTTTATGGCAGAGGTTGGCTTATAGAATATTTTCCAGTGATCAGAGTACTAGTCAGGAAAACATAGCATTATCAAATTTGTGAAATATTTTGCAGATAAACAATATTTAAATTAGTTTGTGTATCACATGAGTGTCTTGTTATCAATAACAAACTATAGGTATGTTATCTTTTAATTGGTCAAGGTTACAACTGTATTTTAATCAGCTTCTTAAATGAATCATTAACCCAACTTAGTTATGAAAAGGATTATTTGGGACAGTTAATAGAAGCTAGAAATTTAATACAGGAATTAATTCTTTGTGAATGCAGTCAGTGAAGACCAGCATGGTATGTAGACCTTGGGTCTACACTGGTTGGAAATTCAAATAAGGAATTAAATTTCAGCACCATTAAGGTAACCTGCTATATTTGTTTACAGTCAGATAGACTGGCCCATTTCTTGAATTCAGCCATACAACAAATCAATGCGGGAATTGAATTAACATATCAAAACTTGCTGAAAAACTTCTACTTAATCATTGTTTATTTACTGTTCTGCAGTCCTCACTATGCAAGTTTATTAATGAGTTACAGTAAAACCATATTATATGGTGTAAAGACGTTAATTGTCTCAGAATTTCAGATAATGGCTGCTTCACACCGATTCAAATGGCTGTCTGGAAAAGGCTTTTTTAAGATAGAATTTGTAAAATTTCATTAAAATGGTTCCTGGATTTTAAATGTTAGCCTAGTTCTATTTTATAAAGGTAAGAGCTATATGTTATCAGAGATAATTGGTCTGTCCTGAACACCTCTGTGCTAAGGGAGGATTATCCTCTTCGTTAACAGTAACAAGCAGTGGGTATCATGAAGTATCATGTGCAGTATTCCGAGAGGTT
The DNA here is from genome assembly GCA_038501625.1 of Corbicula japonica. NCBI lineage: Eukaryota > Metazoa > Mollusca > Bivalvia > Venerida > Cyrenidae > Corbicula > Corbicula japonica. The sequence continues at coordinate 12,459,926 of JAZAYU010000010.1, forward strand.
ATGACTATTATTGTATTTAGCCTTCACAGTTTAAAAAATTTAATGGATCATTGATTGATTACAAAATAATTTTAATAATGGTCTTCATTGTTTCTGCTGGGATACTGATGGAATTGAGTGTGTGCTGATCACTTCATTGGAAGGCAGGTCTCAAAATGTTTGATTTTTAATTTTTATTATGTTAAATAAGATTTGTTATATAAGACAGTGAATGCTTTAAAAGATTGTATTAAAATAGTTCTGCAGCCATTTTTGCTGATGTCTGTTCCTAAGTAGACCCTTGGTCACTGCTTTTGACAGGATTCATTATACCCCCGCATACGAAGTATAGGGGGTATATAGGAGTCATCATCTGGTTGGTTGGGCGGTCTGTCTGTGGCACTTACTGCTTCAACAGTTTTCAAGATATCGACTTGAAACTTTAAACATATGTTCGTGAATACATTTGCGCTAACTTTTTTTTTCTCATGTGGATCAGTCCATTATTTTTCGGAGGGGAGCACAATTTAACAAAATCTTGTGACGCGAACTACTTCTACAGTTTTTAAGATATTGACTTGAAACTTGATACATATGTTCGGCATGAAGTGTAGATGTGCGTGACATATTTTTGTGTGGATCAGTCTATTATTTTTTGCAGGGGACATGATTTAACAAAATCGTGTTATGCAAACTTCTACACTTACTACGTCAACAGTTTTCAAGATATCGACTTGAAACTTTAAACATATGTTCGTGAGTACATTTGCGCAAATTTTTTTTTTTCTCATATGGATCAGTCCATTATTTTTCGGAAGGGAGCATGATTCAACAAAATCTTGTAACACGAACTACTTCTACAGTTTTTAAGATATTGACTTGAAACTTGATACATGTGTTCGGCATGAAGTGTAGATGTGCGTGACATATTTTTCGTGTGGATCAGTCCATTATTTTTCGCAGGGGACATGATTTAACAAAATGGTGTTATGCAAACTTCTACACTTATTAGGTCAACAGATTTCAAGATATCGACTTGAAACTTATAACATATGTTCGTGAGTACATTTGCGCAATTTTTTTTTTCTCTCATGTAGATCAGTCCATTATTTTTCGGAGGGGAGCACGATTTAACAAAATCTTGTGACACGAACTACTTCTACAGTTTTTAAGATATTGACTTGAAACTTGATACATATGTTTGGCATGAAGTGTAGATGTGCGTGACATATTTTTCGTGTGGATCAGTCCATTATTTTTTGCAGGGGACATGATTTAACAAAATTGTGTTATGCAAACTTCTACACTTACTACGTCAACAGTTTTCAAGATATCGACTTGAAACTTTAAACATATGTTCGTGAGTATATTTGCGCAAATTTTTTTTCTCATTTGGATCAGTCCATTATTTATCGGAAGGGAGCATGATTCAACAAAATCTTGTGACGCGAACTACTTCTACAGTTTTTAAGATATTGACTTGAAACTTGATACATGTGTTCGGCATGAAGTGTAGATGTGCATGACATATTTTTCGTGTGGATCAGTCCATTATTTTTTGCAGGGGACATGATTTAACAAAATTGTGTGATGCAAACTTCTACAGTTTTCAAGATATAACACTTTAAACTAAAATTGTATGTTCTGCATGAAGTGCTCATGTAAGCGACATATTTTTTTGTTGATCAGTCCATTATTTTTTGGAGGGGAGCATTATTAAACAAAATCTTTTATTTAAAATCTTATGACGCAAACTACTCTCCAGTTTTCAAACTTTAAACATACGTTTGTGAGTAGATTTCCATGACATACTTCGTTTCATGTGGATCAGTCCATTATTTTTTAGCAGGGGAGTATGACTCAACAAAATCTTGTGACACGAACTACTTCTACAGTTTTTAAGATATTGACTTGAAACTTTAAACATATGTTTGGCCTGAAGTGTTGATGTGCGTGACATATTTTTCGTGTGGATCAGTCCATTATTTTATTGCAGGGGACATGATTTAACGAAATTGTGTTATGCAAACTTCTACAGTTTTCAAGATATCGACTTGAAACCAAAAATGTATGTTCTGCATGAAGTGTGTATGTCAGCAACATATTTTTGTGTGGATCAGTCCATTATTTTTTGCAGGTGAGCATTATTTAACAAAATCTTTTATTTAAAATCTTATGATGCTAACTACTTCTCCAGTTTTCAAACTTTAAACATACGTTTGTGAGTAAATTTCCATGGCATACTTTGTTTCATGTGGATCAGTCCATTATTTTTTAGCAGGGGAGCATGATTCAACAAAATCTTGTGACACAAACTACTTCTACAGTTTTTAAGATATTAACTTGAAACTTTAGACATATGTTCAGCATGAAGTGTAGATGTGCGTGACATAATTTTTGTGTGGATCAGTCCATTCTTTTTCGCAGGGGACATGACTTAACAAAATCGTGTTATGCAAACTTCTACAGTTTTCAAGATATCGACTTGAAACTGAAATCATATGTTCTGCATGAAGTGCACATGTTAGTGACATATTTTTTATGGATCAGTCCATTTTTGGTTGGAGGGGAGCATTATTTAACAAAATCTTATGACACAAACTACTTCTCCAGTTTTCACGTTCGTGATTAGATTTGCATTTTTTTTTTCATTTGGATCAGTCCATTATTTTTTAGAAGGGGAGCACGATTCAACAAAAGCTTGTGACGTCAACTACTTTTACAGTTTTGTTTACATCCGGTGAAAACCCAAGTCGCTATTTTTAAACACAACTTTTGCAGCAAATTTTCAGGATTTCAATTATTTTTCAACTTTCACCCATGAAAGATGCAAACATCATTTCTGTATACTCTGACAAAGCAGTATTGCGGGGGTATTAATCACCTTCAGTGATAGCTCTAGTTTCAGACTGGCTTTATCAGACATTTCTGAAACTGATTTGTCATTCGCAACTTTAAAAAAACATGTCCATATTTCACAGCACTATGATATTGTTTGTTTTTTTTGGCCTTAACTCCATAAATATATGACAATTGCATGAAAGTATTTACTCCATGTATATTGGCATTTTAAAGGATGTGTGACTAGTGTAGATCCAGATCATCTGCCACATTGGTGCCATCTGATCATTATCTACACTCTTTGCTTCATGATCAGAATTAACCTGATGATTCATAAAGCTAACAGTGTTGATCCTGATTATACTGCACACTTGTGACATTAGATCTGGATCTACCCTGGTTGCACATGCATTAAAATGTGTGTATACAGTAAAAGGTTAAGGAGAAATGTTAGGCCTAATGACATAGTTTTATTGCTGGGGTGTTTGATAACAGAGTTGTAAAAGATTGCCAAATATGTAAATCCTGAAGTCACTTGGGTACATTAACATTATATCAAATGTCTAATTGACTTTTGTCCTAGTTATAATGTAGTTGATTGCAATACATTTTGTCCCCTACTGTTATTTCAAGGTTACATGTTTTCAGCTCCAAATCTGTCTTCAGATGAAATCTTGTGTGTTACTGTTAATTTAATATGATCTTCCGCTGTTACTGGTGTGTACTGGTGCCAGTGTGTACTGGTGCTAGTGGGCACGGGTGCGTTCTGGCACTGATGTGTACATGCACTGGTATGTACTGATACTGGTATGCACTGGTGTCTGCTGCTACTGGTATGTTCTGGTGTGGGCTTGTACTGATATAATCTTACTGGTGACTACTGTAGTTAGGTTGTTTACTGATACAGTGTACTCTGGTGTTAACTGGTATGTACTGGACTACTGGTAGTCTGGTTTGTCCTGGTACTGGTATTTACTGGTACAAGTGTACTGGTTCTTTGTGTTCTAGTAAGAAGCCCAAGAAACTCACCATGACAAGCTTTCACTATTATGTAAACAAACAAATTTATATCCCTCATAACAAAAAAAAACTTATCAACTGAGCTACATCTTAATGTCTTAGTGGTGATAAAAGTGAAATACAGGATGGGCTGTGAAGTAATTTAAGATGGCCAAACTAATATGAGTTACACCTATATGTTTCAAACTTAACAAGTAATAACACTCATATGTTTCAAACATTACAAGTAATAAAAATTTTATTGCAATTGCTCATCATGATTATGTTGGTTTAGCATGGTATTGAGTGATCTACATGTAATCAGTTCGTGAAATGCTTACAGAATATCTGTACAGCTAGAATATTCGTTTAGGATGACCACAAGCAATGTTACAAATGTCTGGAGGATTACATTATTCTTGGGAGACTTAATGAGTTCCGGAACATAAAGATTAACGTCTGTGTTCTATCAAGTTCAACAGCGGAAAATGCATTTTATTGAATCGTTATTATTTCAGACAAGGGGAAATTACCCTTCTGCGGTAGATAAATCTAGAAAGATGCTAAGTCCTGGTTCGAAGAGGAAAATTCTTGGAGCTAATCGGACATTTGGAGTGCCATTGACGGAGCTTGTAAAGAGGGCGCCACATGGATATAAAGTGCCTTATATTGTGAAGAAAGTGTGTTCCTACATTGAACACAATGGTAAAATACACATTATTTTGCGATGACTTGTTTACCCTTAACCATTTATTTCATAATACATGCATTTTTGCTCCTTCAACTGCGTAGCAACGTGCTATTTTTGGCATACTGCACACTAACTTGCTTTATTCAACATCAGGGTCAGATAGAGTCATTTCATTTTGCAGACCTCCTAGCAAACCTTTAAAACATTTAAAAACCTTCGATTTCATTGCAAACATTGGTGTTGGTTGCCATATATAAATCAACTTTTTTTCTTTAACTGAATATATTATGTTTTTTTCAACAAGAAATTCAAAATAAATTGCCTTTATTTACTCATTATTTTCTTAATATTTTACCCTAAAAGGCCTTTATTTCTATAGATTGGAGCCTTTAAAAAACCTTTATTTTTGTTCAGGCCTACTAGGAGGCCTGATAGTGTGTAAATGTAGTCTGTTATGATATAACTTAATTGCAATGGAAATGGAATTAAAGTTTACAATTTAGAGCAAAAACTAATTAAAATGAACATTTGGGTACTTGTAGGTATGTTTGGTACATGTATGTTTATATAAAAAATTTAAGTGTTATAGCATAGTTAATTTCACAATAAATAATCAGGTTTTGTTCCTTTGAAATTTACACTATTCTGACCTATTTTCACTTTGGAATGAAATATAAACAAAATAATATGTATTTTGGCACAAAATTTTGGTTTTAAATGTTTGTACAGTGATAAGGTAAAAAAGGTATAAAAATAAACCTCCAATAAACAGTAGGTGCTTAATTCTATTTTGAAAACATTGAATATTGTTATATAGTTCTGGTTATTGATGTAAGTTTCGAATGCCTTCAAACCACACCCTTAGTTTCAATACATGTCACAGTGCTCATAATTCATAGGGCATGTCAATCTACAGAGATAGGGTTATACCAAATCATGTGGACTGACCAAAATATGCTGTACAAAAATAAATTACTGTCTCTAATGTCAGAATAGCTCTGCATGTTATCGAGCTTCAAAAATGTTGACAAAGCTGCGATTCTGATTGGCCTACAAGTAAGTGCCAACCATAAGTAAATTGGTAAGAAGCGAAAGTGCTAGACTTGAACCAAAATAAAAAATGTCAGTTTGTTGAGATTTCACCTTGTATTTACCCAGGTTTAGACTGTGAGGGAATATTCCGAGTTAACGGTAGCCAGCGTGTTGTGGAGAAGTTGAAAGCAAGTTTTGACCAGCATGGAGATGCGAACCTTGAAGAGGACAATGATATTATGGCAGTGGCGGGACTACTGAAACTGTTCCTACGTGAGCTGCCAGAGTCGTGCATCCCGGAACAGCTTACACGGACGTTTGTCAACATCCAGGAAGGTATGCCTAAAGAAAGCTTGAAGAGGGTATACCAAACTTTAGGTCTGTTCCAAAATAATTGCAGTGAGAACCACTTCCAAAATTCTACAGGATTTGCAAAGAAATTTGGTACACATAATGCCTTTGGAGTGATTACTCACTGTCTTTTCTCAGGGTCTTCATTGTTGACTATTAACCCATTACTCTATATAGTTCTATATGCCTTTTATCACATGGGCAATCATTGTAGATCCAGATCAGCTAGCACATTGATGCCATCTGATCAGAATCTACACTGTTTGCTTTTGGTCACAAATAACCTAATAAATCTGAAATTGAACAGTGTAGATCCTGATCAGATGGCATATCCTGATTTACACTGTTCACCTATGTGATAAAAGGCATATAGTATTATATTGAGTCAAGGGTTAAGTCAGTAAATTTTCTTAAAACACACCCTGATGATCATGCCTATATTGATAGAAAGGATAGTCTAGTACATTTATTCAGCCTAAAATGGATGATTTGACCTACAAAGCTGACAGATCGTCAAAAAATGGAGATAAAGTTAACACCAGAAACAATAGCTTTTTGTAGAGCTGGAACTTTGTTGGCTTCCAAAAGTCGTGAGGCAGGGAATGTGACTTAAGTAATTTTCTGCCATATAATTGGGATCAGAAAGTCCTTATATCTTTTGCTGACATCAATTTACAAACGAAGAAATAACATTCAATATCCACTGACACTTTATATAACTGTGGTATCAATTAACTTTGCATCAGTTTGACAAAGTTTCACTCAAAAGCTGCAAAGGACATTAGAGCAGGCATAAATACCTGCAATTATATTATTCTATTTTAGATATATGTTAAATTTCACAGCTGTGTTAAACAAGTGCATTTTTCCTAGCAGTAGAAAGGGAAAAATTTAACACCCACAGAATGGAATGATCCTGCAATATTAAATGGAGCTGCAACTTTTGTTTAGCTGGCACATTCTGCCATCTGATCTAGATTAACACTGTCTCCTTCCTGGTCAGGTCAGAAATAACATAATGAATCAAAAAATATACAGTATGGATCCAGATCAGGCGGCACAGATGAAGCTTGAAATTTATGTTAATGTCAAAAGTGGAAGTAATGTTCACTTTTATTTTGGTTGACAAAAAAAGTCCAAAATTGTGAAATTTGGTAAATAAGGTGTCTAACTGAGTTGTAACCTTGAATGTTTACAGTACTATAATTAGGGTATCTCTCAGCTGATAGTCATTGAACTAATCAATCTGAGATGACTATAACCTCTTTGAGTGAAGAGTTCATTTGATGTCCGTCAGTTACTGAGAAAACATAAATGGATTGAGGAGATTACTTTTTATGGGTTTGTGGAGGTGTTTGACCCAAGATCTGAAAACTGAGACAAGACCAGTCTCAGTTCTCAAGCAAGTCTCAGTTTTCAAGCATCTATTTGGTTGAAACTGAGACACTTTCCATCCAATGCGAATTACCAAATTTTATGTTCATCTGTTCTTGATATATTTTATGTGACTGTCTCTAGTTCAAAAATTTTTATAATTGGCAATTAAATTTGCCAGAAGTGGTTCTTGTTAAAAAAACAAACTAACAGCAACTTATAACCATCAATAAGGTGAAATTCATTAAAAGTGCATCAAAATTTAATAACTGCTATGGATAGTTTTGATTTATGTAAAATGCATTCTTTTTAGAAGTAAGAAGTAAGAGTAAGAGTTATTGCCTATTTGTTTGTTGTAGGAAATCAGAGGAATTCCAAGGAAGTTGTGCCTCAGTTGAAGACGTTGTTGACAGAGTTACCAGAAGAACACCGTGACCTTCTGAAACACATTATCCGGTTCCTGGCCATCGTTGCCTGTAACGAATCTGCCAACAAGATGAGTCCCATGGCCCTAGCTATTGTGTTTGGTCCAAATCTGTTCAGGTAACTATAAAACCCTTAACCCCTGGCTATCATATTTGCAACCAGTGTAGATCCAGATCTTCTTGCACATTTGTGCAGTCTAATCAAGATCTACTCTAGACGATTCTGGGGCAGTAATAACCTTAAAGGGAGATGTGCAGGATTGATGAATGGAACAGATTTGCGAAAAGGGTTATTAATCAGTTGAATATTATTATTTGAAGCTCAAATATTGATTTACACCCGAAATATTTCAAACCAATATTTTTATAAAAAGATATATAAATGGTGCTTCCTATCCTATGCGACGCGCATAGGTTAGCTATTTTTGTATTTCCCGAGTAAAGCCGCAGTGGTTTTTGGGATTGTCACGTGATCACTTCAACCAAAATACACATTTGTTGTACCTTGCCGACTATCAACGTCGCCATTTGTTTCAAAATGCGAATAGTAAGCGTGACATTCCCATGATCGCTAAATATAGAATGTATTTTTGTATAGGGATTTCTTCAGCGGATTGTTTTCAGGTCCGGTAAAATGGTAAAATTAATTGAAAACTTCCTCCTGGAGGGTTTGAAATGTAGAGTTGAGTGAAAAGTACACGTAAGTGTTACATAGATTGATCTGTTTACGATTTTACTGTGTACACCTGCTCGACCCTGCACATCTCCCTTTAAGAAACTAAAGCTACTAGAGTAGATTCTGATCAGACTTCCTAGAGGTCTGGATCTACACGAGTCTCACACAGGATATAAGTATTATCAATTTCATGCAGTAAGGGTTTGTTATACTTGTGGCATCTGAACTGTCATCTTAATATTTCAGATAAGGTCTTTGGGTATCGTTTATATTTGCGGGGACAACTTTCGTGCTGAAAACAAAAATTACAGTTCCAGTTAAGTAAATAACTGCATTTTATATATATGACAGATAATGCATGGTAAGTTTTCATTAGGAATTCAAGTTCGGACATAACCTTTGAAAAATAAACCGGTATGAAATGATATTTGTTATAGTGCAACAGCACTAGAAGAATGTGAAATATTTGGTTGATAAAAAACTGGTGTTAAGCAGGTGTTCATGTAGTTTATCATGTGAAGTTTACATCATCTGGCTACCACTATCTCATGAAAACTGCTGGAAATCATGTGACATCCTTGTTGCTGTGACAGGAATAACCCATTGACAATCTTCACATGAAAACAGTTCAACCAGATATTACAGGTTGTTCAGTTATGTCAAGAATAGTGCCCAAGATTATAAAACTCGTAACTGGAGACCGGTCTAAAGCTCCAGCATCTGATTTGCTGAAATAAAACTGGATACCAGCCTCAAATCTCAAGCATCTGATTGGCTAAAATGGAGACTTAGACTGGTATCCAGTTTCTCTTAGTTTTATGATCTAGGGCCCAAATGTCTTCTCTGAATGCGAAGCTACTTACTGGTTTGCAGTAAACAGGGGTTCCACTATGCTGGATCCCAAGGGTCATTTCAATCATTTTAGGGGTTTCTGCTAATAAATAGTCTAAATACCCCAAATTTAAGGAAAAAATGACTGTTCAGCTAAAATCAAAATGTCATAATAAGGCTTTAGGGAAATTTCAAGATTCAAGGGTCATCTTCCAGGTATATTAAACCCCTAAGTAAAGTTTGTAGAAACATGATTTCAGGTCTCTTTTTGGTGTAAACAAAAATTTAAAAAATTTGATTTGTCAAAATATTTTTTCAAACCTTTTTCATTTGTTTGCATTTTCAAGATTGGACCTGGATATATGCCAATCGAAAATACCATCATTATAAAAAGATGAAATGAACATGGGGAAAAATTGTGTTATCCTATTGGTACGTTTAGTTTGTAAAAAATGAAATATGTAGTTTCAGGGACCCCGGGTTAACCCTTTCCTCCATATATACACCTTTTTACGCGTGTGCGACCAGTGTGGTTGCAGATCCGTGCCATCTGATCAGGATCATCGCTGGTGGCATTTTGGTCAGAGATAACCTAACAAATCAAAAAGAGAAATGTTTAGATCCTGATCAGAGCCGGCTGATCTGGATCTAAACTGTTCTCCCTAGCAATTAAGGTGTATCTATGGAGGAAAAGGTTAAGCTCTTGAAACAAGTGTTTGCCCTTTGTGTATGCTTTAATGATTTGCTTTTCTTTGAATATTTTCAGGTAAGTCCATTTAGTTTTCATTGTTGGAACTGGACGACCAGAGATCTACATGTATATTGCATTTTATCATTGTTCTTTAATGTACTAATCAGAATACAAATTGCTAATGGATTTAATATTGAAAATTGGTGATTTCAGATGTGGTAAAGGGTTTTTGGCATTGAAGGACCAGGGATCTACGAACCAGATTGTGTACAAGTTTATCACAGAATACAACAGCCTGTTTAAAGACCCGTCAGAAGATACGCCTGCCGTGTACTGGGTAAGATATGTTCCTGTATATGTGTTTGGTTGGTTTCAGAAGTTTTGGACGGACTGTAAGAGAAAAAAAAAATTTATTTTTGATGTATAAATTCAGTAGTATAGAATTAAATGTTACCCCTCCCCCCACCCCTTTTTAGCTCACCTGTCACGTAGTGACAAGGTGAGCTTTTGTGATTGCAATTTGTCCGGCGTCCATAAATTTTACTTTAAACGACATCTCCTCTTAAACCCCTGGGCCAAAGTTGATGAAACTTGCCACAGATGTTCCTTGTATGAAGCACTTCCAAATTTGTTCAAAGAAATCAATTCCATGCAGAACTCTGGTTGCCATGGCAACCTAAAGGAAAAACTTTAAAAATCTTCTTCTCTGAAACCACAAGGCCTAGAGCTTAGATATTTGGCATTTAGCACCCTCTAGTGGAACTCTACTAAGTTTGTTCAAATTATTTCCCTGGGGTCAAAATTGGCCCTACCCCAGGGGTCACTTCATTTTACATAGACTTATATAGGAAATCTTTAAAAATCTTCTTCTCACAAACCACAATGCATAAACTTAGATATTTGGTAAGTAGCATTGTCTAATGGATGTCTACTAAATTTGTTCAAATTATGTCCCCTGGGCCAAAATCGGCCACACCCTAGGGTCTTCTTGGTTTACATATAGTTATATAGGAAAAACATGAAAATCTTCTTCTTTAAAACCACAAGGCCTAGAGCCTTAATATTTGATATGCAGCATCATCTAGTGGTCCTCTACCAAAATTGTTCAAACTATCCCCCTGGGGTCAAAAATGGCCCCGCCCCAGGGGTCACTTGTTTTACATAGACTTTTATAGGGAAAACTTAAAAAAATCTTCTTCTCTAAAACCACAAGGCCTAGAACCTTGGTATTTGGTATGTGTCATCATGTAGTGGTCCTCTACAAAAGTTGTTCAAATTATTCTCTTGGGGTCGAAAATGGCTCCGCCCCGGGGGTCACTAGTTTTATTACATAGTGTTATATAGTAAATCTTTAAAAATCTTCTTCTCTGAAACTGTAAGGCCTAGAGCTTAGATATTTGGTATAGAGCATCATCTAGTTACATTTTCTCTACAATAGCAGCTTAATTTTTTTTAATTTTTGACTTGATTTTACCAAACTTGCACACAACTCTTGCAACCATTGAGCAGTTGTTGACAGGTGAGCGACCCAGGGTCCTATGGACCCTCTTGTTTGAAATTGTTAGTCAAAAATCTTTTGTAGCTTATTGAATGAATACTCAATAGTGTAGACCCTGACTAAGTGAATGGTCAGTCTGATCTGGGTCTACACCAGTCACAGTACCAAGTATTAGGAGTTCCACTGCAGCCCCTGGGGCAAGTTAACAGTAATGTTGTCTTCAATGTTCTATGAAACACTAAAATCAACCCTGAATTGCTTTACACTAAATTGTGTGTTTGAAAACAGTTTTGTATATTTAGTCCACTAAACTTCTGAAATGAACCTATGTATATAATTATAGCAGTGTTCCAAATTGTTGAAGCTGTGTTATGCTATTTTTGGTTTCAAATGCTGTTAACCCGTTCCTCCATAGACATACCTTAGTTGTGTGGGTGAACAGTGTAGATCCAGGATCTGCACTGTTCACTTTATGATTTCTTAGGTTATTTCTGACCAAAATGCGACCAGTGCAGATCCTGATCTGAAGGCACGGATGTGCCAGCTGATCTGGATCTACACTGGTTGCACATGCATAAAAATGCATATATATGGAGGAAAGGGTTAATCTAGAAGCAGTTTCTCTTCAATCTTTAGTTGCTAGATTTGGTTTTTGTCTTGTTTATGGAATGAAGTGTAATTTGTTGGTTTTCGGCATAGAATGCAGCTGGTATTTTAAAATGTTAAAGGCAAATTGCAATTTTTGAATGAAAACTATTTCTTGTTGATATTTGGGACAATTGTTTAAAATACTTTAAAGGTTATTATTATATTTGGAAAGTTGCCTTTAAAACAGGCATTTAGTTTTATACACTGACCAAAGTCATAACTGCACCCCAACAATGTTTTGATTTCATTCGAAATTTTGGCAGATGGATTGTGATGTGTTTCCATTTAAAGACCATTGCGTTGGTTTCCGTTTCTATACAGCTATGAATTTTACCTATTCACCAGTTGCATGACACAATAGAAATTTTGCAAATTCATTTGCTGAATAGGGTCCAACACTAGTTTTATTTAAGAAAAAAAGTCTCTCCCTTGCCAAAGATTATCCAATCTACATTTGTTTCCAAAATAAGCTGTTCTTAAATGCTCTGGATCTCTGGGTCTACACTTGTTTCTGAAATGAAAATTTACATTAATTTGATGATTTGGGAAAATGGTCCTAGTATTGACTGTTGTCCAGCTGTGTTGCTTTTATCTTGGATGACTGATCTTTAATTTATTTACACTATAGATTAGATGCTGATAATTTGTGTGGTTGTTTTGTGATACTAGAAGTAGACAGTGAAAAGAGAGATGGTAAACAATGAAATGTTCATGTATTAATGCCAGGGTATATACTGAAAGGATACATGTATAAACAGGTATATAATTGTAGGTTTTCGACAAAGAAAATAATTATGCAACTTTTTAACATTGATATTAGACTTGAAACATGAATGTGCCAGCCGATCTGGATATTCAGTGTTCACTAATGTGTAAAAATTGATAGGAAACGGTTATACAACTTCGGTTTTAAATTAAATTAAAATTGAAGTTTGTTCAGTTGTATAATGTTTAAATGTCCATATTGTCAAATATTCATAATTGACTGGAGCTCATTGGGCTTTGTTGTCATGGACAGTATTCCGAGGCTTATCATTCTGTGCCTCCAGATCAAAGTTTTCCTACCAAGCTGTTTATATACTCAACATTAAAGTAAATTTAACAATATTTTCCAAGAAGTATTTTTGCATTAAGTAATCAAAGACTGACTGCTAGTCTCGTCGATATTTTAAGCTTTTATTTTAACATCCAAAAAAACATTATTATGGAAATTCTTTGTAAATTAAGAAACCTAAACTGGGGAAAAAACATTAAAACAGTCTGTTACAGATGACTTTAAAATTTAATGGCATATTGATCTGGGTGAAAGAATGTTAACACAATGCATCAGTGAAATATACGGTACATCTATGAAAAGTTAACAAGTTTGAAGGTTCGCCAATTTTTATATAGGATACATGACAATAGAGATATACTCCCTGTAGCGGTCAGCTTGCATGTCCGGGAGTTTGTGTTGTGTGTATTTAGCATGTTTTGCCTCTTTACCCAGGAAAGGAAAAAGCACCATTTAGTGCCGCCCCGGCCGCCTCCCCCTAAGTTTGTAGAAGAAGAACCCGAAGTTACGATAAAACCTACTCCGTTGCCTCGGAAGGTAAGACCAGCTCTGCTGCATTGGATGAGAGTTATCTGCTCTTGTATATGCCTTGTCAGGGCGGATCCAAAGGGGGTTCACCGGGTTTGTTCCAACCCCTGTTTTTGGCAGCAATATTTAATTTTCATGGGATTTCAGCCAGGAAGTTGCTAATTATCATGTAACTACCCAGAAACTGCCCAAAACGAACCCCCTTTCTGGATATCTTGCATCCGACCCTGCGTGTGACCTATTTACTGGCTGCAATGCTATCGTCTGCTATGGTTGTATCGGGTAGTCACTCTGATTTCTGCTACTGTGCTCACAATCACAAAACTGAGATTGGAGACCAGTTTCAATACCCTGGCTTTTGATTGGTCAGTCAGGAGACTGACTGAGACTGGTTTCCATGCTTAGTTTTTTAACTTGGTCTGCTGTGGTCATTTTGCCATCATTGTCATTTTACTTTCATTTCACTTTCTTGATTTAATCCACCTGTGTGTAGGATTGTGTACACATTTATAATCTTTCCATGCCTACAGGTTCCATTAAAACCAAAGATTTAATAAATGAAAATACTTGTTGCAGTAGTTTGTGAACCTTGCATAGAAAATGTTTAACATTAAGTGAAAGTGCAGATGCCAGAATTTAATGTCAGCCTCAGAATCTAATGTTAAGGTCAAGGTTTTGATGTAAGGAGCGATGTAACAGTTGAAGTTTAGAGTTGCCAAATTGATTCTTGGCTAATAATATGTGTATTGTCCATTAGTGAGGCACCACTTCTGATCAGGTATATCATTTTGGGGTTATGTAGGGGTTATGTAGATGCATGAATATTACTTTGGGGGATGCAGATGCATGGATTATGTCTTTACATTAACCTTTACTCGTCACTTCAGCTTATATCCTATGTGTGACCTGTGTAGATCCAGATCAGCTTGCAGATCTAACCAGGATCATAAGGGTTTTTTGGCAGCATCTCACGAAACACTTAATTACCATTTTTGTTTCCTGCTATTAATATTAATATTGTTGCGAATGTCATCTTTTTTTCCATGTAACATCTTATGTAGGATACACAAATTTGTCCCGTGATAGAAAAATCGAACATTTGTAGTGCTGCTGTTGTTAACTACTTTCTCTGAAATATTTTCATCACAGCTCACCACTGCGCAGTAAAATAACGTTTTGAAATGTACTATGTTTACGTTTGTGGTTTTCTTCATGTCTAATCTATATCGTTTAATACTCACTCATACATAACCAAGATAATTAGAAATAATCTTGATAAACAAACAACCTATAAATGCCAATTGATATTGGATAATATTGTTGGCCTCTCTCTTTTTATACAACTAGAGATATTAGTCACTAGTTTAGTTTGCATGTTTGTGTTTGTGACTTCAAATAAATTATTATGCCTTTAAAGCGTATTTAAGAAGCATTATTTTTCATTCTGCATGACTTTATATGCACTTATTTTCAGGCTTGGCTGTGAATCAATGTTAGATATGTGTTAGATATGTGATTCGTGTTTAATCCAATAGAACATTTGTTAGGAGTTATACTGTATCTGTGCTGTATGCAAACATGGAAATCTTATTATTTCATCTTGTTGAAAAGGCAAGTTCAGTATTTCTTAACATGTTGTTATATCCAATCATATTAAAGATGCATTTTTATTTTCAGTAAATAATCTTGATATTATTATTATGTCTCTAGTCAGTAATAAAATACACATTCACTTTCAAAAGAGATTTGTATGTCCCAGGTCCCAGTAGGTAGGTACTCGTATAGCAACATGTGTGATCCTACCTATCCCCTTCCCTGGTGCCTCCCCCCCCCCCCCTCTCACCCAAACTCTAAACCAATTTTTTTTTTCAATTTGAAGATATAAGCTATGAATGAAAACAAGTGGGTCGTGTTTTTCTTTAATAGTGAATGAAAAAAATGCCATTTTAATTTTTTAGCTCACCTGAGCACGAAGTGCTCATGGTGAGCTTTTGTGATCGCCTGATGTCCGTCGTCCGTCGTCCGTGCGTGCGTCCGTCCGTGCGTCGTCAACTTTTTCTTCAAACGACTTCTTCTCCTGAACTCCTGGGCCAATCTTGCTGAAACTTGGCAGGAATGTTACTTGCATGAAGCTTTACCAAAATTGTTCAAATGGTTCCAGTTCATTGCCTATCTAGGTCACAGAGGATAAAAATAGATTTTGAACATGAAATTTTTAAAAATCTTCTTCTCTGAAACCATAAGGCCTAGAACTTTGATATTTGCTGTGTAGCATCACCTAGTGGTCCTCTACCAAGATTGTTCAAATTATAGCCCTGGGGTCAAAATTGGCCCCGCCCCAGGGGTCACTTCATTTTACATAGACTTATATAGGAAAAGCTTTAAAAATCTTCTTGTCTGAAACCACAAGGCCTAGAGCTTAGATATTTGGCATTTAGCATCCTCTAGTGGAACTCTACAAAGTTTGTTCAAATTATTTCCCTGGGGTCAAAATTGGCCCTGCCCCAGGGGGTCACTTCATTTTGCATAGACTTATATAGGAAAAACTTAAAAAATCTTCTTGTCTGAAACCACAAGGCCTAGAGCTTAGATATTTGGCATTTAGCAACCTCTAGTGGAACTCTACAAAGATTGTTCAAATTATTTCCCTGGGGTCAAAATTGGCCCCGCCCCAGTGGTCACTTCATTTGACATAGACTTATATATGAAAAACTTTAAAAATCTTCTTGTCTGGAACCACAAGGCCTAGAGCTTAGATATTTGGCATTTAGCATCCTCTAGTGGAACTCTACAAAGTTTGTTCAAATTATTTCCCTGGGGTCAAAATTGGCCCCGCCCCAGGGGTCACTTCATTTTGCATAGACTTATATAGGAAAAACTTAAAAAATCTTCTTGTCTGAAACCACAAGGCCTAGAGCTTAGATATTTGGCATTTAGCACCCTCTAGTGGAACTCTACAAAGATTGTTCAAATTATTTCCCTGGGGTCAAAATTGGCCCCGCCCCAGGGGTCACTTCATTTTACATAGACTTATATAGGAAAAACTTTAAAAATCTTCTTGTCTGAAACCACAAGGCCTAGAGCTTAGATATTTGTCATTTAGCATCCTCTAGTGGAACTCTACAAAGTTTGTTCAAATTATTTCCCTGGGGTCAAAATTGGCCCCGCCCCAGGGGTCACTTCATTTTGCATAGACTTATATAGGAAAAACTTTAAAAATCTTCTTATCTGAAACCACAAGGCCTAGAGCTTTGATATTTGGCATTTAGCACCCTCTAGTCGAACTCTACAAAGATTGTTCAAATTATTTCCCTGGGGTCAAAATTGGCCCCGCCCCAGGGGTCACTTCATTTTACATAGACTTATATAGGAAAAACTTTAAAAATCTTCTTGTCTGAAACCACAAGGCCTAGAGCTTAGATATTTGGCATTTAGCATCCTCTAGTAGAACTCTACAAAGATTGTTCAAATTATTTCCCAGGGGTCAAAATTGGCCCCGCCCCAGGGGTCACTTCATTTTATTTAGACTTGTATAGGAAACTTAAAAAATCTTCTTGTCTGAAACCACAAGCTGAGAGTACTTTTGTACTCAGGTGAGCGATATAGGGCCATCATGGCCCTCTTGTTTTGTTATTTTTAATTATTTTTCAAATGAAAAGAAAATGCGGAAAATGTGGATGTAGCAGAAGATGAAAGACAGTCTTGATGAAGATTTTCAGTGAAAAAAAAACAATGAAGTAGTAGAAATTCATTAATGTTTCAAACCCTCTGTGATTTCCTGATAAATATTAATTCCAGTCCGAAATGAAATCCCAGTGTTTGTCTTGGGCTAGAAATTGGGGACATTGGTCACACTATGGTGATCTGCTTTTGTTCGGTGATCTGCTTTTGTTCATTAGAAAAACAAAACTCCTTTGAACTATTTTCTTGTCTTGTTAGGTTGTGGAGAACTTGTAGTTTGTTCAGGGTATATTCATTTAACCCTTTCCTTGATTATGTACACATTTTTACGCATGTGCGACCAGTGTAGATCCAGATCAGCCAGCACATCCGTGCCGTCTGATCAGGATCTGCACTGGTCGCAGTTTGGTCAGAAATAACCTAATGAATCAAAAAGCGAACAGTTTAGATCCTGATCAGACGACACGGATGTGCTGGCTGATCTGGATCTAAACTGTTCGCCCTAGCAATAAAGCTGTATCTATACAGGAAAGGGTTAATAAATTATTTTACACATGTGTGGGATGATGCAATTCACAAAATACCAAGTCAGAGAAATTCATGAAGTGAAAAGTAAAACAATTTGGCAGTACTTAAAGACATGTCCTTGAGAGAAAGAAACATTCTTGGGTGCACTAAGTATAAAACCTTGATTTATTAGAAAGTCCATTTAAATGTCATCTGCACCTAATTTGAAGGACACCACAAGAGGTGTAGACTAGACTCATTTGGTATTAAGCTGCACATACTTCATTTTTGAGAACACCTGCTCTATCATCTGCAAATTACTGTTGTTTGCCCTTTTTATGCCCCCGAAGGGAGGCATATAGTAATCGCACTGTCCGTCCGTCCGTCCGTCCGTCTTTCCGTCTGTCCGAAATAATCTTGTCCTCGCTTCTCCTCATAAACCGCTTGAGGGATTTCTTTGAAACTTCACAGGAATGTTTGTCACCAAGCCTAGTTGTGCATATCGTCAGGAATTTCTGCTCGGATTATTTTTGGCTGAGTTATGGCCCTTTTAAGCAAAATCTTGTCCTCGCTTCTTCTCCCAAACCGCTTGAGGGATTTCATTGAAACTTCACAGGAATGTTTGTCACCTATTGTAGATGTGCATATCCGAAGGAATTTCTGATCGGATTATTTTTGGCGGAGTTATGGACCTTTTTACCTAACCCTAACCCTAAACCCTAACCCTAACCCTAAACCCTAACCCTAACCCTAACGTAAACTGAAACCGCTTGAGGGATTTCATTGAAACTTCACAGGAGTGTTTGTCACCAAGACTTATTGTGCATATCCAAAGGAATTTCTGATCGGATTATTTTTGGCTGAGTTATGGGCCTTTTTACCTAACCCTAACCCTAAACCCTAACCCTAACCCTAAGGTAAATTTTGTTAACGCAGTAGAGGTTACATTTTTTGTCCGATTGTCATGAAATTTGGTCAGGATGTTTGTCCCAATGATTTCTCGGACGAGTTCCAATATGGGTCATCAGGGTCCAAAAACTAGGTCACTGTTACTAAAAATAGAATTTTCTTGTTAACACTCTAGCGGTCACATTTTTGTTCTGATTGTCATGAAACTTGGTCAGGATGTTTGTCCAAATGATTTGTCAGAAGAATTGGAATACGGGTCATCTACGTCCAAAAACTAGGTCACTGTTACTTAAAATAGAATTTTCTTGTTAACACTCTAGCGGTCACATTTTTGCTCCGATTGTCATGAAACTTGGTCAGGATGTTTGTCCCAATGAATTCTAGGACGAGTTCGAATAAGGGTCATCTGGGTCCAAAAACTAGGTCACTGTTACTATAAATAGAATTTTCTTGTTAACACTCTAGCAGTCACATTTTTGCTCCAATTATCATGAAACTTGGTCAGGATATTTGTCCCAATTATTTCTAGGCTGAGTTTGAATATGGGTCATCTGGGTCCAAAAACTAGGTCACTGTTACTATAAATAGAATTTTCTTGTTAACACTGTAGCAGTCACATTTTTGCTCCAGTTATCATGAAACTTGGTCAGGATGTTTGTCCCAATGATTTCTAGGATGAGTTTGAATATGGATCATCTGGGTCCAAAAACTAGGTCACTGTAACTAAAAATAGAATTTTCTTGTTAACACTCTAGCGGTCACATTTTTGTTCTGATTGTCATGACACTTGGTCAGGATGTTTGTCCCTATGATTTCTGGGACAATTTTGAATATGGGTCGTCTGGGTCCAAAAACTAGGTCACTGTTACTAAAAATACAATTTTCTTGTTAACACTCTAGAGGTCACATTTTTGCTCCGATTGTCATGAAACTTGGTCAGGATGTTTGTCCCAATGATTTCTCAGACAAGTTCGAATATGGGTCATCTGGGTCCAAAAACTAGGTCACTGTTACTAAAAATAGAATTTTCTTGTTTACACTATAGTGGTCACACTTTACTCTGATTATCAGATTGTAAAGAAACTTGGTCAGGACATATGTCCCAGTTATTAATTGGACGAGTTTGAATATGGGTCACCTGGGGTCAAAAACTAGGTCACTGTTACTATAAATAGAAAAATCTTGTCCAGGCTGTAAATTTGTTATTTCTCATTGGATTTTAAAATAACTTGGCTCAAATGTTTACCATGACAAGGTGTACTTTCGCGTACAGTACCCATGCCTGTTGGTCCAAGGTCAAGGTCACCTTTACAAAAAATAACATTTTCTTGTCTGGGCTGTTAATTCCTAATGAATGAAGTGATTTCAAAATAACTTTACATAAATGTTCACCATGACAAAGGCATGTGTTGCTTACAATACCCATGCCGGTAGGTCAAAGGTCAAGGTCACTGTTACGAAAAATAGCATTTTCTTTTCCAAGCTGTAGATTTGTTGTTTCTTATTGGATTTTAAAATAACTTGGTGTAAATGTTCACCATATGGAGACGTTGGGTCTTGTACAACACAACTTTGTTGTACTCTGGTGAGTGATAAAGGGCCATCATGGCCCTCTGGTTCATATTACCCACATCACATGTAGTAAGGTTCATAACTCTAATAATCATTTTCCAGGATAATTTCCCCAATAATCTTCGAATTTTCTAAAAAAAAATGTCATATTTAACTTTATTTAACTATATATTTACTACAGACTTAAAACATATGATCCTTTCATCTTTCACATTATATGCATGCAGTATGCTTTGTCTTCCACAAGCATATTTTTCATTACATATGTTTATTTATTACATATGTATACCTATTCGATTTCAAAGCTGCATTTCGGGGGCATATGTCAATTTCAAGTGACAGCTCTTGTTTCTTTTGCCCTTTCCAAGAAAAGGTGATAGGGATTGCTTTGTCTGTCTCTTGGTCCGTCTTGTTATAAAAACTTGATGTTGGCTATAACTTTGCTTCGTTTTAATACTTCTTCATCGAATTTTCAAATCATATTGCTTATGACAATTCAGTGATGATGATTCCAAATTCATTAGGTCAAGGTTACATTTGATTATGCCCATTTCTTTTCTTGGATTTTTTATCCTGTCATAGAATCAGAGCACGACACAAGTGTTCAACTGAAAACGCATCTAGTTGGCATTTGTTTTTTATTTTTACAATTTTCTTTCACATCGGATGATGTTTGGAATTTAGGAATCATGTGTTAAACTATTTAATAATTTTGAAGTAGTAAATTGTCCGCTTCCGCACAAGCATTCTTACCACTGGAATTAACACATTACTCTATAGATACAACTTTGTTGCATAGGCTAACAGAGTAGATCTAGATCAGCTGGCACATTCAAGCCAGTGGACCAGGATCTACACTGTTGACTTCTTTTTGCTTAAGAAATAACCTAATGACTCTTAAGGTGAAAAGTGTAGATCCTGATCCGACAGCAAGCATGTGCCTGCTGATCTGAATCTACACATTTGGCCTGTGCGTTAAAAAGCATATATAATGGAGTAAAAAGCTAAGCATGATGAAATTGCAAAAAAAACAAAAAACAATTTACAGTAACAGTTATTGTCAAACTGTCAAACTGACAGTTAAATGATTACTGCACAAATTTAATTTAAATGTCATACAAGGAAAACACTAACAATTTACTGAATGTTTGAAATATGTAACATTTATGATACAGCTATAAGATAGTGTCATTTCAGGATATGTTCATTAAAGGATTGACTGCCAATAGTGTGATGAGACAGCAGACTGTTGTCATTTTCAGAAAAAAAATATCTGGGAGTTATTTATTACTTAATTCTATAACTTAATATTTGATTAAAGACTGTTGGAAATTTATTTCTGTAAAGAAAACAATCAACAATGTCAACAAAGTAATTCTCTTGCTCAAAATATGGACTTGCTGTAGGATGTAATTTTCACAGAGGAATATAATTATGCAGGTCATGAATTATTAAATGATATAAAAGGTAAATATTTTTTATAACTTCATTATTGAGTTATTTACCTAATGCAGTCATAAATAAATATTTTTGTTCATCAGTTATCAAAGGAATGTGTTTGAAGTTGTTAATTATTGTATTTAGTGTACATTAGTTAATAAAGAGTTATATCTTTTTGTATTGGAATCATACTGATAAATACGTAAACAAATATATTTGTATATTCTGATTTTTTGTCTAAAATTAAGTTACTTGGATTTCGATCATGGCGTTGGGAAAAAATAGACTTTTATAGTAATCTGATTGAGTGTTCAATATGAAAATACAAGGTGAAAATAGAACAAAAGATGTAACATGTGTTTGTACTCACTAACAGAGTGAATTGATGAAAAATGATGTATCAAGCAAAAACAAAGAATAGAAAGTGAGCATTTCAGTTAATAACATAATTTAATTCTACAGTACAAGGGGCAGGGGTATTGAATATATTACGATAATGATTTTCTTGCATCATCTAAAGATGAGTAATGGACAGTTACTCTTCTGATATCATGTTAATTTTATTTCAGTGGTTCTTTCGAGCCAATTAACTCTTTTCTCCATATATACGTCATTATGGCATGTTGTAACAGTGTAGATTCATGTCAGCCGGCACATCCATACCATCTGATCAGGATCTACTCTATTCACTTTTAGATTCATTAGGATATTTCAGACCAAGAAGTGAACAGTGCATATTCATGGACGTGCCAGCTGATCTGAATCCTGGATCTACATTGGTAGCACATGCAATAAAACCCGCAAATATGGAGTAAAGTAAAGGGATAACCCATAAGAAAATACTACAAATTTCAATTTTAGTTAGATTTCAGTTTGCACCCAACAACTTCAAACACAATTCACTGGGACTGATATTTTTATTGAGAAGTAAGTTGGGAAAGTATAATTGACAAAACGTTGATCATTGTTAATCACACCTACTGGTTGCTTTACTTTAAGCCACAGCTTTTGTTATTGTTTCATCATCCGCAAAGGGAATGAAAAAACAGTGACAAAAATTTGATTGACAGCAAAACCTAATTTGGAAGTAAAATACAGGGTCTTTTGATTGGAAAAGCATTTCTAACAGTCGTCGCAATAAAAAAATGTGGTCGGCGTCTTGTGAAGTGTTGCAGTGCAACAGGTGTTTAGGGAGATGCTCGTTGGGTCAAAATCTAATTGAAATCGAAATTTGTAGTATAATTTCACGTGTTTCTGTCTTTCACAGAGCAAGTTGAAGAGTCATGACGGTCATCAGATTCCAGAAATAGAAGAGCCAGACCACAGTGAAAGTTCCATTTCCTCTAAGGGACGTTACTCACACTCATACAGTAGCCCAAACTTCAGTGATGATGAAATGGCAGGAAGAATTTCTCCGTTCCATTTAGATAGGTGAAAATTTAGAATATTATTGTTTCAAAGTACAAATGGTTATTTCATTTGTCATTAGAAATTCATTTTAACCCTTTACTCTATGGGATATGGCTGTTTCTGCTCAATTTATGTGTGACAGAGTTAAAGGCCCTCAGTCATTTCTACTAGAAGTTTAATTTTAAAATTTTGTTGATGCCTTATCTCCAAAACCACTTGTGGAATTTCATTGAAACTTCACATGAATGTGTTTCCCCAAGCCCAGGGCCCAAGATCATAAAACTAAGTGTTGAGATCAGTCTGAAATCTCAAGGATCTGATTGGCTGAAATGGCGACTGGTCGACATTTCAGCCAATCAAGTCGCCATTTCAGCCAATCAGATGCTTGAGATTTGAGACTGATCTCCAGATTTAGTTTTATGATCTTGGGCACAGGTGTGTGCATCATTAGAAGTTTTTGCTTAATTAATTTTTGGCTGAGTTATGGGCCCTTAGTCATTTTTACTTTAACTTCTATATTTCTTGAGGGATTTACTTCAGACTTAAAATATGTATTTTAACCATCAACCACATTATTCATTATCACCAATATCTTATGTGGTAAGGTACATTTGTAACAACTATATTTTCAGGATGATCTCCCCTTTAAACTTAGAATTTTCCATAAAAATTATAATAATGTTTTGTTTTCCTATTTGTCTTTAAGGATGCTTTTATGATATTTCATGATAATGTCTCCCCCCCCCCTCTGGGGGAGACATATTGTTTTTGCCCTGTCCGTCTGTCTGTCTGTCCATCACTCCGTCTGTCACACTTCGTTTCCGCTCAATAACTCGAGTACCCTTTGACCCAGAGCCTTCAAACTTCATAGGGTGATAGCCCTTATTGAGTAGAAGAACCCTATTGATTTTGGGGTCAGTAGGTCAAAGGTCAAGGTCACAGTGACCTGAAGAGTGAAAACTGTTTCCGCTCAATAACTCGAGTACCCTTTGACCCAGAGCCTCCAAACTTCATAGGGTGATAGCCATTATTGAGTAGAAGAACCCTATTGATTTTGGGGTCAGTTGGTCAAAAGTCAAGGTCACAGTGACCCGAAGAGTGAAAACCGTTTCCGCTCAATAACTCGAGTACCCTTTGACCCAGAGCCTTCAAACTTCATAGGATGATAGCCCTTATTGAGTAGAAGAACCCTATTGATTTTGGGGTCAGTAGGTCAAAGGTCAAGCTCACATAGACCAGAAGAGTGAAAACCCTTTCCGCTCAATAACTCGAGTACCCTTTGACCCAGAGCCTCCAAACTTCATAGGGTGATAGCCCTTATTGAGTAGAAGAACCCTATTGATTTTGGGGTCAGTAGGTCAAAGGTCAAGGTCACAGTGACCCGAAGAGTGAAAACCGTTTCCGCTCAATAACTCGAGTACCCTTTGACCCAGAGCCTTCAAACTTCATAGGGTGATAGCCCTTATTGAGTAGAAGAACCCTACTGATTTTGGAGTCAGTAGGTCAAAGGTCAAGCTCACAGTAGCCTGAAGAGTGAAAACCGTTTCCGCTCAATAACTGGAGTACCATTTGACCCACAGCCTTCAAAATTCATAGGGTGATAGCCCTTTTTGATTAGAAGAACCCTATTGATTTTGGGGTCAGTAGGTCAAAGGTCAAGGTCACAGGGGCCTGCGTTTTTCACAAAAAACATCTAGTTTTAAAACTTTATTTCCTGACAAGAGCCGAGGTGTTTTGTGGGTATCAAAGGTCAATGTGAGCATTTCAGGAACATCAGGGCTCTCTTGTTCATCAGAATTTGTAGGTTAAAGTGGTTGCTTTCTGATGACAATCCAAATCCACAAAACAAAAAACATGGTTAGTTTGTACTTTATTCAGTATTCTTTGATTTAATTTAATCTCTTTTACTTCATGGAATATGGCTGTTATTCATGGGCATACAGTGTAGATTCAGATCAGCCAGCAAATATGAGCCATCTGATCAGGATGTACACTGTTCACTTCCTTGTCAGAAATAATTAATCTTTATCAGATGGCATGTATTTGCTGGAAGATCTGGATCTACTCTGTTTGCCTACGAATAACAGCCATATCTCATGAAGTAAAGGGTTAACTTGAGTATTGTATTTTCTCTTACAGTGACAGCGGATTCAGTCTGGTAGAATCACCAGTGCCATCAGCACGAACCTCAGAGTAAGTCTCTTAACACTACATTATTATTTCTTACAAACAACAACAGATTTTCAGCAGAGTGAAATATTAAGTGTTAGAATTCCAATATGTATACCTTGTGGGAGCACCCAAGTTCTAAATAGCTAGTTTTGGTCAGGCTGTTGAACTCTACTATTTATACCCCCACAAGCGAAGTTTGAGGGGGTATATAGGAGTGAGCTTGTCGGTCTGTTGGTCTTTCGGTTGGATTCTTCGTTTCCGGATGATAACTCATGAAAGGCTTGACAGAATTAAATAATTTTTGGTACACAGGTATATCGTCATAAGATACAGGTCAAGTTCAATTTTGAGGCTGGCGGGGTCAGTGTCAAGGTCACTGTTACTAAAAATAGAAAAATGCTTTCCGTACAATA
Source organism: Corbicula japonica (assembly GCA_038501625.1). NCBI lineage: Eukaryota > Metazoa > Mollusca > Bivalvia > Venerida > Cyrenidae > Corbicula > Corbicula japonica. The sequence continues at coordinate 12,485,648 of JAZAYU010000010.1, forward strand.
ACTCCTGAAAAGTATCAACTATTTTAAAAATTTTTGGTACATAGGTGTAACATCACAAGATACAGGTCAAGTTCAACTTTAGGACTGGTGGGTTCAATGTCAAGGTCAGTATTACTAAAAATAGAAAAATGGTTTCCGGATGATTACTTGTGAAACACTTCACAGATTAAATCCTTTTTTGGTAAATAGATGTAATATCAGAAGATACAGGTCAAGTTCGACTTTGGGGCATGTGGGGTCAATGTCAAGGTCACTGTTACTTAAAATAGAAAAATTGTTTCTGGACGATAACTCGTGAAATACTTCATAGATTTAATTATTTTTTGGGACACAAATGTATCATAACAAGATACAGGTTAGGTTTGACTTTGGGGCCTGTGGGTTCAAGGTCAAGGTCACTGTTATTTAAACTTCAAAACTTCATTTCCACTCAGTAACTATAGCTATGAATGAGATTCTTAAATGAAATTTGGTGTATTGGTTGTTTTTGTGAAGATGACTTTTGGGATTCAAAGTAAGGCCTGTTGGGTCAAGGTCACTGACTGTTACTAAAAATAGAAAAAAACCCAACTGTATATGCTCAATAACTTTGGTTTGGAATGAGATATTGTGATTTAAATTGCTGTATAGGTAGTGTCTGTGAAGATGAAACTTGGTATTGAAATTGGGCCTGATAGGGTCAAGGTCACTTTTCACTGTTACTATAAAATAGAAAAAATGGTTTCTGGATGATTTCTCATGAAAAGCTTCACATATATAAACAATTTTTGGCACACAGTTTTTAGATAAAAGTAAAGGTCACTGTTACTAACATATTCAATCCGTTTCTGCTCAATAAATTTAGAAGGAATGAGATATTGTGACGAAACTTGCTGTGCATGTGGCTTACAGTGAAGACAAAACTTTGGATTGAAAGTGGGGCACATTATGCCATTGATTCAAAGCTTTCCCAGTTCAATTATCAAGCACATGTGTGGGGGTATTTAATCACTTTCAGTGATAATTCTAGTTTATTTAGGTCTGTGTTAAGTGCTCTAGAGGTTTTAATCTGTTTTCTTTTTGGAAGATTGTGGTCATTTTCTCAACTATATCAAATCATCCTAATTTTATACCACTTGAAAAATTAGGCTTTCTGATTATTTTATTCACTGTTTAATCGAAAATACCCTCCAAAAACAACCCACTATTTTTGAAGCAGTCTAATTACTAATTTTAATCCATTCTAAATATGTGCATTTGGTTGTAAACATGGAACCATCAATAAGGTACTCTCAAAATAATACCACTATTACTGGCGGCATATATGTAAATCATGAATATCACAGGGAACACCAGGGAACACCAAAGGCAAAAAATTTAAAAGCAGGAGGTTTATGCTTGGGGTGATTGAACAATATCCGATGCTTTAATAGCTAGGAGATTGATATTAATGTGATAATGAAATAAATGAATAAGGAGACTTCAAGCCACTGAACCCAACAATTATGTAAACAAAATTTCGTGTGATGGTATAAGGCCAGTGTAAATACCCTTTCCTGTATAGAAACACCTTTATTGCGAGGGTGAACAGTTTAGATCTAGATCAGCTGGCACATCTTTGCCGTCTGATCAGGATCTAAACTGTTCGCTTTTTGAATCGTTAGGTTTTTTCTGACCAAAATGTGTAGATATGGAGGAAAGGGTTAAATTGTTGCAGTCAGCTGGAATCAGGTGAGCTATATAGGGTCATTGTGCTGTCTTGTTGGCATTGTAGTTTGGACCATTGTCTAAAGTACACTGCCACCTAACTTGTAGAATAAATGATTTTACTTTGTGGCAGTTATAAGATTACATTTTTATTATACCCCAGCTTCTAAGAAGAGGGGTTATACTGTTTTACTCTTGTCCTTCCTTCGGTCCGTAACAGTATTTCCCTCTCAGTTTTCTAAGCAACTATAACATGCAGCAGCCGGATATTTTGCATATTGCTTATCCGATAGCAGCGCTTTTTCAGGGCTTTTTGGGAATAAGGCCCCTGTCAAATTAGGAAATATTTTTGCAGTAAATAGACAGATTTGGGAAAATACCTACAAATCAAACCAATTGGAAAATTTCAATAGTTATTATTCTACTTTACATCTTAGTTTGTCTTGCTTTGCTGGCTCTGGAAGTATTACAGAAGTTTTTAGTTTTTACAGCTCACCAATCAAAAGTAAACAAATGATTTGCATAAATTAAGAAGTCTTTCATCTTATGGTTTGTTGTTTATTTGTTGTTTTTTTATATTGGGGAAATTTTTTCTTGAAATTGGGAAAAATGGTCATTATTAGGCATAGGGAATGGTGCCCATATTCGGCCCCATGAGACAGGCGGAAAAAGCCCTGTATAGTCCCATATGGTGTAAAGTGATTTTATGCTCCTTGCTCATCTACTTCCTGTTTACCAAATATTTTTAGCTTTTGTCACCTATATAGGTGCATAACATTAATCAAAGGGCATCTTTATTGAACAATGATTTACATTTTAAAAGTCCTATTTCTCAAAGCGGGGTTATCACTAGTGAGCATTAGCTACAGATTTACTTGTTAGTAACCGTTCACTCAAAATACACTGCCACCATCTGATTTGGATCTACACTGTTTGCTTGTTGGTAAGCTCCTAATGAACCAAAAAGCAAACTGTAGATCCTGATCAGGTGGCAGGATGTGCTGGCTGATCTAGATCTGCACTGTTGCTTTCAGATCGGAAATAACCTAAAATAAATCTAAAAGCAAAGAGCATAGATCCGGATCAAAGGGCACAGATATACCAGTTGATCTGGATGTACACTGTTTGCTTCCTGATTGGAAGTTACCTTCCAGTCTAAATCTAAAAGCAGAGCATAGATCCTGATCAGAGGCACAGATATACCAGCTGATCTGGATCTACATAGGCGGCCCATATTATAAAACCCTTATCCTATGGAGTATATTTATAAATGAGGGGGATAAAAGCTTTCATAGAATCACCTTTATAGAATTGGCAAACAGTTTAGATCCAGATCATCTGGCACATATGTTCCCTCTGATTAGGATAAACCGTTCCCTTTTTCAAATTCATTGGGTTATTTTTGACCAAGCGGTAAACAATGTAGATCCAGATCAGCAGTTCTAGATCAAAACTATTTGCCCATGTGATAAAAATGCCTTGTATATATGGAGTAATGGGTTAACAGGTGACAATGAATAAACTGTGAGAAATGTCATCAGCATGCAATAGCAGAAATTGTTGATAAACATTGACATTGTTAATGTTGATAAATAATCTTTGGAATTTCATGTTGATTGAAAACTTTCCTGATTTGGCAAAATCTCAAAAAGGAAAAACCCAGTACCAGTAAAATCTGGTCTACCATAATCAGGTTATCAGTTTAGTTCCCTGATTTGATTATGTGTGCAGATTACATTAATTTATGTGAGAATAATTGTTTTTAATCTTCTTTAAAAAACAAGCAGATGTGCAAACTGATGAATTGCTCTTTTGTGGTTTTCTAAGGATTACCCATACTTTAAAAATAGAAATACTGTAATGTTGTATAGAATTTCATCAGTGAAATTTTAAGTGATTGGACATGTTTAAGAGCATGTATTGGTCAGTCACTGTATTGGTAGGAAGTGAACAATTGAAATAAGCACATTGTAGTTTTAACAGGGAAGCATATAACATTTCTAGTGTACATGGTATACCAGTGTTGTTGCAAGGAAACATTAGTAATCCAACTTAAAGTGTTTTATGGGAAATATTGTAGAGATATTTGCTTTAAAAATTCTGGAGATGTTTCAATGGTATGTTTACACTCTTTATATTTCATTCAGTTGTTCATATTAACGCTTTTTCTTGAAATCTGCTTTTTAATGGTATTCATTATTAATTTATTCCAACATAATTGGTTATTTTATTTGCTGAGGTCTGCTTTTCAATACTATTATTTACTAATTTATTCCGAATTTATTGGTAGATTTGATTTACTTCCGATATGAATAACATTTAGATATCTTATCAATTAGGGCTTTCTCATTCTTTACAAAAACTTGGAGAATAAAAAAAATTCTAACTCTAGATTAAAATGCATCTATAGGCCCTTTACCTAGTAATAAAAACAGGTCTTTGTTAAAAGTTTTCCCCTAGTTTAAATTATTGAGAACTTCCTTTCCAGGCTATAACTATTTTTCCATAAATATGGGTCTTTTCATTGATCTTAGAGATGTAGAATATTGTCTGATGTTTGATGAATGAAGGTACTGCTCAAACTGAGTGGATGTGCAGATCTGTGTGGGTCTATACTGGATGCATTAATTGATCTGAGTCTCCACTGGATTTGTTTATTGATCTGGATCTACATTGGATGTGCAGATTAATCTGGATCTATACTACGTCTGTTTATTAGCCTGGTTCTTCACTAGATCTGTTAGTGATCTGGGTCTACACTGGATTTGCAGATCCATCTGGATCTACAATGGTTTTGCAGATTGATATGTGTCTACACTGTATGAGTTAAGTGATCTTAGTCTACACTGGATTTGCAGATTGATCTAGATCTACACCTGATACAAAGGCAGTTCTGGGTCTGCACTGGTTTCAAGATAATGCCATGTCATGATTATTACCTAAAATATTAACGGCTTACTTGACATAATAAATATACGCATATACTTACATATGCGCATTTTTTCTCATGTGCGACCAGTGTAGATCCAGATCAGCCGGCACATCAGTGCCGTCTGATCAGGATCTGCACTGGTCGCATTTTGGTCAGAAATAATCTAATAAATCAAAAAGCAAACAGTTTAGATCCTGATCAGATGACACGGATGTGCTGGCTGATCGGGATCTAATCTGTTCGCCCTAGCAATAAAGGTGTATCTATACAGGAAAGGGTTAACGGCTTACTTGATGTAATGGTCTAGCCAGCGGATTAGTTAGTCTCTGGATGAGACGCTCCGCACAGTTTTGCTGAATGAATTTAATGGGTTTTTAAGGGTTTTATGTTGATGTTTTTGTGTGTTATTAGTGGCCTTGCAATAAATTGAATCATTATTATGCAAAAATTGAAAGATGTTTTAATTGTATACTTTTCGAATTGGCATTGGTCAAATTGATTGTTACCATATTAGGAAATAGTGTATTAATTTTCTGACTAGTGTAGACCCAGGCCCCCCATGCAGTCTGATCATGTTCTACTCTATTTCCTAAGCTCTACTTAAAATTATGCAGCAGGATAGAGTTGGTTAAAAAATAATAGTTAAAACAGACATATTCTTAAAAAAATATTGGCAAGGCTCAGATTAAAGTTGATCCTTTTCATGTGAAAACTTGTTTTTGACCACTTCTTGCATGGGCAGATTTTCATTGTCATTGGACAGGTCCTATGCCCTTTTATTTTGGGTAAAATTTGCATGACATTTCCTATAACAATGGAAGAGTCAATTTTGGTGGAAAGAAAAAAAGGGGCGAAATCAACATACTTTTGTAATGTGCATTTGCAGTAAAAAAAAATTGCTGTCAAAACTTTTAACAAGAGTAACAAAAAAGTTTGATTTTTCTATAATATTAACCAGTAAACATGTCAAAATTCCATTAATGACACTTTTCCCTGGTGAGAGGGATCAATTATATTGAACTGTTAGATAACAGCAAATTACTACTACAATGTCATGTACCTATCATAGCAAGTTATCATCATTCTTGTACTACCCTAATCCAATCCCCCTTATTCATAGGACAGCTTAACCCTTTCCTCCATAGACAAACCTTTATTGCCAGGACAAACAGTTTAGATCCAGATCAGCCAGTGCAAGGGCTAACAGTTTAGATCCAGATCAGTTGGCACATCCATACTGTCTGATCAGGATCTAAACTGTTCACTTTTTGATTTATTAGGTTATTTCAGACCAAAATGCGACCAGTGCAGATCCTGATCAGACAGCATGGATGTGCTGGCTGATCTGGATCTACACTGGTTGCACATGCGTAAAAATGGGTATATATATGGAGGAAAGGGTTTAAAATTAGTTTTAACTGCCCAAGTGTTGATCTCGGTATATTCACATGTGACATCATTTTGTACTATATTTGTATCTTTCATCATTTTTTGTACTACATGCATATGGTGTCCTGACTTTTTAATCAGATATTATTTGAAATCTGAGTTACAGTGACCTAAATCCCAAAATGGCTATCTCGATTATAAAAATAACAACAACAAAAAGTACTCCTGTACTGACAAAATGCAATTTTCCTTATTTTAACCCTTTACTCCATTATACACCTTTTATTGCACGTGCAAACGGTACAGATCCAGATCAGCCGGCATGGATCAGGATCCACACTGTTCACTTATTTGTCAGAAATAACCTAATGAATCAAAATGCAAACAGTGTAGATCGTGATCAGATGGCACAGACGTGATAGCTGATCTAGATCTGCACTGACAGCCATTTCATACGGAGTATGGAAGGTGTATAGCTATATACAGTTACTTACAATTCTCAAGAAGATATATAATAGAGAGAAGTTGGAGACGAATTTCCTGCCAGCAGATGTTCAGCTGTTACTCAGCTATGTATGAATCATTATTGATACTTGCTAGGAGATGAGTCAAGGAGAAATATGACAACAAAAGACTACATCCAGCGTTTTGAGATTTTGTTTGTTATTTGTACTTGTCTGTGCCTGGTATAATGCCTAATCATAACCATTTACTTCATATTATATACATGTTTTAACACCAGTGCTACCATTGTAGATCTTCATCAGCCAGCACATCCATGCCTACTGATCTGGATCTGGACTGGTCGCATCTTGGTCAGAAATAACCTAATGAATCTTAAAGCGAACAGTGAAGATCCTGATTAGATGGCACGGATGTGCCGGCTGATCTAGATCTACACTGTTCACCCATGCAGTAAAGGTGTGTCTATGGATGAAAAGGTTATGTCAGGTTACAGGCATGTATGTATAAACATGCCAGGAGTTACATACCTTGTTTTTATCAATAGCCATGAACTATTGTGGTATCATTTAATTTCACAAGCAAAAGCCACAAATAGCATAAATTCTGTCTTTGAAGACATTATTATTATATGATACAATTTCATTGAGGTTTTAATTTGCATATTTAGACATTAATCTGGAAATAAGATGATACCACAGAAGAAACTGTGATGTTCCTGTAGATGTAAACAGTAACATTACTTGAAAATTGCTGCTAGAGAATGCCCTAACACACAATCTAATATGCAACCTTTGATATGTAAGGTGTATTAAATCTGACATCTTGTTTCAGGTTTGTGGACAAAGCCATAAAAGCAACTGTGATAGGTCACCTGTTTGGAGATGACTCGTCGTTACTTAATGCCAGTATTGATACAACGATCAGGGGTGATCACTCAGAACCAGGTAGGTCGAGAGAGATTTAACCCTATTCTCCTAATATAATGTTTTATTAACAAAACATATAGATCAAGATTAGCTGGCACATCTGTGCCATCTGATCAGGATCTACACTGTTTGCAACAAGGTCAGAAATAACGGGGTAAGTCAAGAAATGAACAGTGTTGATTCTTTTCAGACCCACGGATATGCCCACAGATCTGCATCTGCACCAGTGTCACATATAGTTAAAACCTTATGTATTGAGTGAAGATGACTGGTCAGTTATAACAAAGAGATTGAAGACCTGTATTAAAACTAGCATTTAATTGGTCAACTTTAGCTGATTAAAATTTGAGACTGGGCTTCAGCCAAGAGTTTTAGTTATTTTTAGGCCCAGAAATCAGTTTGCATTTATGTGTATGGAACTGAAGTTAAACAGTGTGCATTTCTGATGAAACTCATTCACATTGTGTGAACAAGTTTGATATGACTGCCCACAAACTTCATAATACTATGGTGAACCTTGAATGTTGTTTTTTACAATCTGTTTTCTATTTTAGCATCAGAAATGCACGATATCCACAGCAGCAGTGACAATGATCTCAACCAGTAAGTGAAAAAATAATAACATTTTAACAGAACTTTTATTGCCATATGATAGTATATTTCTTCTTTGCCATAGGATGGTAAATTTCTATTTTGCTGTAGGATGGTGTATTTTTACTTTGCCTTAAGATGGTATATTTCTACTTTGCCAAAGGATGGTATAATTCTACTATGCCATAGGATGGTCTATTTCTACTTTGTCATAGGGTGGTATATTTCTACTTTGGCAAAGGATGGTATTTATTTCTACTATGCCATAGGATGGTCTGATTTCTTTAAAACTTGCACAGATGATTAGACATTATGTGAAGATTGTTGTAAAGGAAAGTGTCTTGCAACAATTTTCACCAGAGTTATGGCCCTTTGTTTATGTTAGTTATTAAATTTTGTGGCACTTACTCCTCATTTACTAATCATGATCACCACATGTTGTTAATGCCTGATACAAAAGTTTGTTACAAATGTTGTTGCAGCAGTGGGGGCATCAGTGTCCTGAGGACACAGTCTAGTTTTACTTTGCCATAGGATGATATTTTTCTACTTGTACTTAAAAATTGAGAAATAAAGATTTGGATGACAAAAGAGGAGAAAAAAGGAATGGGCTGCATTCCACTTGGGATTCCATTTCATGGATTACTCAATAAATTTAAGTTAGGTGTGATAGCATACTTGTGAAATTTGCTTACTTTTGTTAACCATTTTGGTTCAGTTTTGTTTTCCATAAATAATTTAAAAAAGGATGTGACTGTTATATGAAAACACAATGATAAATACTATAGTAATGACTGGTGAATAGGTTAAGGTTAAAATATTTACATATTTAGAGCTGATTATAACAATTATTTATATCTGTTGCCCCATTTAAAAGAATATCAATAATATTTACATAGAGTTCATTAAACATTGATGCATGTCCGTCCAACAGCTGTGAACTTATGTCCTTGTACAAAACTTCAGTATGTGGCACAGATTTTATGTAAACAGATATGACTCAGTATAATTATGTGACTTGAACTGCTGTTTGTCAATTTCTTTATGATTTGTTCCTGAAATCTGGATTTTGATATATATATTTATAGATAAACCTTTATTCCTAGGGCCAACAGTGTAGATCCAGATCAGCCGGCACATCCATGCCGTCTGATCAGGATCTGCACTGTTCGCTTTTTGATTCATTTGATTATTTCTGACCAAAATGAGACCAGAGCAGATCCTGATCAGATGGCACGGATGTGCCGGCTGATCTGGATCTACTCTGGTCGCACATGCGTAAAAATGCGTATATTTGAAGGAAAGGGTTAACTTATTTTGCAGTATTTCAGAATACCAGGAATTTTGTTAGCTGATGCTTACTTGACCATTATGTATCAGTCATCTGATACAAACTGTTTGCCCGTGGGATAACAGTCATACTTGATGGAATTAAAGGGTTAAATGTCTGTAAGAGCCAGTTAAGATTTTGAACAATGCCCTGGGCCCATCTGGTAAAAAAATTCATGAAATCAAAACAAAAATAAGATAGTTTACTGGATAGTGAGAAATGTTTGAAGCAGTTTGTTTGCATAGTTTAGGCTTATAATTTTCATTTTAAAGTGCATAAAACTCTATGGAATTCATAAACTTGGCTTAAGAATTGGGTAAAACAAAATAGATATCTTGTGACCAAATTAATCTGTAATAAAGAAATGCAAAACAAAGTAATTATTGTTGATATATTTTACAGTGCACCAACCAGCGCAGGTCCCGTGGTGGCGGAGGTAAAGAAACTCTTCCAGTCTTCCAGTTCAGAGCCTGAAGATCCGATACCAAAACCAGTCAAACAGAAACCAAAGTCGAAGGCATTTGAGATGTTTGAAAACAAGGGGATTATCATCACACAGTTGCCTGCAGCAGGGAAGCCGGAGGGAGAGAGTAACCATGTGGGGGACGCGGAAGGTCGCCAGGGTAACCAGGAGGAGTTTGAGAGGGTAAAGAGAATCTCCGATCCTCTACAAAGTGTATGTACTGATTGTGTTGTGCTTGTTTTGTGCTGCTAGTGAAAGACTGAACTGTGGTTAACCTTTTATGCCATAGTTTCAATGTTAATTGCATGGGTGAACAGTGTAGAATAAGAACAGCCAGTATCTGATCAGGATCTAAAATGTTCACTTTTTGAGTCATTAGGTTATTTTTCTGACCAATAAAAGCGAACAGATCCATATCAGAGACCACGGATGTGCCAGCTGATCTGGATCAACTGTGGTTGCCCAAGTGGTGAAAGGAGTTTCCATGGAGAAAGTGTTATATAATTTTTTAGCATGTTGAAATGATATCAGTACCATAGAAATAGGGACAAAATAGGTTTTGTAACTCAAAACTAGGTATATTAACAGAATTTTATTAATTTCATTAAAAAATATTGGTCACATTTATCTTCCAATTGGATTCTTTATTGTGCTTATCATTAAAATCACAGTTCAATGTCTGTTTTGCATTGCCTTCTCAGTTACACAAGTTTCTTGACTTCATTCATTTATGACAGTTATTTGTATTATGGTCAACAATGTTGCATTATTAATTTAATTAGAATTATTACCCATTGTTTAGGTTTTACTTCCGCAACACAATGAAACAGTTTAAGTTGAGCTGTACTTGAGGTGTTGACATTACATTGTCTCATTAAGTGTTTCTCAGCTGGGATTAACATCCTTATAAAGATCTCAGCTGGAGAAAAGATGAAGGAATAAATACCATCCTCATCTGTCTGTTTCAGTCTGTATGAAATCTTAACAGATTGTATTAAATGTTTCTGAAAAATTAAATTAATTTTTGTGGTAAATGGAGTTAGACACCATTTTGAATTATGATATGTTAAGAAAAATACAGCTTATTTAAATAATAAATAGACATAATATTAATGTTATTTTTTACCTTTATTGCACAATAAATTATATCAATCTTAATGTTGCCTCTCGCATATGTGAAGAAGGCACAAATGAAGATGGTTTCAAAATAACATGCTGATTCTCACATTTTTGTGGTTTGCTGAATTTCAATGTTCTATCTGAATAATCTGTTATCCAGTTTAAGAGACCAGCTGGTCCACAGAATCGGCAGCCCCCGAGTCGCCGGCCAGTATCCCAGACTGCACCGGAAAATGGAGAAGAAAGCATGGAACAGCAAGATGAGATAGAAACAATCACCAATGGTGTCACCAGCCACAATGGTGTAACTGATGTGCCAAAATCCAAGGAACGTAAAGTAGAAATTGACAATGTGCCAGAGACTAAATCTCGTATTGCTTTTCTGGATATCCGGACAGATGAAACAACCAACAAATCTCCGGATAAATCACCTTCTGTTGGTGCCAAACCATTTGTGCCTCCGCTAGACTTTTCAACACTTCATGAAAATATTGGAGGACAAGGTAAATTAATATTCAATGATCGCTGAAATATACTGTCCATAAATATATACAGGTGTTCTTTTATTTAAATGGTTTGGTTAAACCACATTCACCATGAGTTCTTAAATTTGTGTTTTTCAATTTTCGTAACCCTATAATCCAAATATATGGGTTTTACCACTTGTGTTAAACAGTGTAGATCCTTATCAGTTAACACATCATTGCCATCTAATCTGGATCCACACTGCTTGCTTCTTGGTCAGATATAACCTAATGGATGTAAAAATGGTCAGCAGAGATTAAATGATAAAATTGCACAGATGTTATATATTTCATGGTGGTATTGAATTTGTGGACTGATTTGCCAATTAAATCCACAAAAGATAGGAAGATAGTACCCCACAAATATTTCTAAATTCATAGTACTGTGTTTGTGCTTTTTGTCCCACTGTCTTGTTATAAGACACCTGTTTCTTATCTGTTTACTGCAACTTTTCCATTACTAAATAGCTGTGGCAAAATTGAAAACTTGATGAGAGATGGAGGCAATAGTAAATATCTGCAGAACATTTAAAATGTTCATGTCAGTCTAACTGCTGTGATGCTATTGTCAAGTGAACTGGACCAATGATCACAAAACTGAGACTGTAGACCAGTCTCAAATCTTAAGCATCTGATTGGCTGAAATGGAGACTTGTCCTTATTGCAGCAAATCAGATGCTAGAGATAGTATCTCCATTTCAGCCAATCTGATGCTTGAGATTTGAGACAAGTCCTCACTTTTTTCCTAATCCTGGGCCCTACTTTAAATCACTGCAAAGATAAAGGCAGTGTTATTTCGTTGTTACTTGTCTTATATGAATCTTTGAATGTTTGTTTCAGCACCAATACCTGCCCAGAAAGCGCAGAGTTTTCATCATGCGGTTGTTGTGTTGACGGGAGGGGAGCAGTACAAAGACCACAGCAGTGATAACGAGAATAATGACCCGTCGCCACATTCAGACAAAGCAAAGAGAAAAGCGGGGTAAATGCCAAATCTACATTTTCTTTCTAATTCAATTTGTTCTTTCTTCAACTTTGTTCTGTCTGTGTGTCTTAACAATTTGTAATGATCTCTGAGACTTTTATTAATGGTTATAGATGTTGTCTGGTCTGTTTTATACTAGAGAGTTTTGAAATGTTTTAATCTATTTTAAATAAACACATAAATTACGAAAATATTTCAATGTAGTTTAACAGTATTAACATAATTATCTGTAAAATTTACAGACATACTGACAGAACAATATTTTCTTTTAATACACAAGATTAATTATTTATTTATTAACATCAGTGTTTTCTCACGGTCTATATGGAAAATAGTTTTATTACATTGCATGATAAAAGATATAATAAACAAGGATTCACTTTCTGCTTTATTATTTGGATATGTATACATTTGAATAATAATTGTAGCTTTCAACAAGAACTTTACCGTTCTGAATAACTTTTAAGTTTTTGCTGAAGGAATAGAGAAAGAAAATTTCAAATATTCAGTGACAGAATGACATATCTCAGACAGGAACAAATACTGGTCATTGATTTTATATTTATTGGCCTGAAATTTTATGATTTTTTGGGTACAATGTCATTTTCATAGTTACTATTTTGATATCAATTTTTGAAATTACATTAACATATAAATTTCTTCATATTTTCATATTTTTTATCAATTGACCCATTAGTATCAAATGAATTATTAAGGAAACAAATCAAATCATAAATGTTTCTGTTAAAATAGCTGAACAAAAATTAGTTAATGTAATGGTGTGCAATCCTTATATATTGTATTTGTTACTAATTGGAAATTTGGGACAAATAACAGTTGTTTGATTGGGGTGGTATTGCTTGCTTACATGTGACGGTTTATTAAAAACAAAGAATCCATTCCTTAATTCATGACACAGTAATCAATATTTATACAGAAGTTCATTTAATATTTCACCGATATTGTAATACCATACATGTGATATCTGGCACGATATAATCTTGAATTTTGCAGAATCCCTATAATCAGTAGAAATTGCAAGAAAAAAGTTCATTGAAAAAATTCATTTCTACATAAAATTCTGACAGAAAAGCCATACAATAAACCATGGTATGTCTGTTGAGTAGTTTGTATGATTTCATATGAATTTGTTACTTTTATAATATAATGGCATATTGATTCATAAAAGTCCAGTTATATCACATGTATGTAATATTCATGCATGAGTCATATCAACTAACCTTGATCCTGCAGACACCAGATTAATGAATTAATTTTGCAGCAGTTTTAGACCTGTCTAGCATAGAGCCTGATCCAAACAATCAATTTTCATGAGATTTATTTGTTATTCTGAAAATAAAATATGAGGCATCACAGAGAGAACCTAATTTGAAAACTAAGTTAGGTGGAATATTATTAGCTTCTGTTATGTCCAATTTTGTCATGTACTAGTTAGGAGCTGGCGTATTCATGTACTGGTAAAATAACAAACAGAAATAGAATATGGGTTTTATTCCAAGTGCAACAAATGCATTGCATTTGTGCAGTCTGTTCTGGATCTACTTTAAGATTCATTAGGTAATTTCTGACCATAAAGTGAACAGTGCAGATTGTGATCAGCCTGCACATACCTGCACTGTGCCCAAGGTTATAAAACTGAGCATGGAAACCAGTCTCAAATCTCAAGCATCTGATTGGCTGAAATGGCGACTGGTCGCCATTTCAGCCAATCAGATGCTTGAGATTTGAGACTGGTTTCCAATCTCAGCTTTATAACCTCCAGTCCAGGTATGTGCAGGCTGATCAGGATCTACACTGGTTGTCCATGGGATATGAGCCACAACTGCGCTGACTGATCTAGATCTACACTGGTCACTTCTTGGTCAGAAATTACCTGGTAAGTCTTAAAGCAGAGAATGTAGATTTTAAAGCAGAGAGTGTAGATTGTGATCAGATGGCATGGATGTGCAGGCTGATCTGGATATACACTGTTTTTTTCCCATGGATAAAAGCCATATCTCATGGACTTAGTATGGTTAATAAATGTTAGCAATTATAAATGGAAAGGCTCAACAAAAAGTGTTGAGTGACTGTCAGTGTTGACAGAAACAAAATATTTAAGAAAAATTCAAAGTGAATTGACAAAAATGTCTGCAGGATGGGGGTTAAAGGGGTTGTACTAAAACAAACCAGAATATAACAACAACTGGTTTATCACACTGTTATCATGATTCTACATCCTTACCATTCACAATCTTTTAGTTCAGTATATTTCACCGTTTTGGTTTTTGCAATATTCTTACAGCACTTCTGAAGACGATGAAGATTTGCCTCCCTTTTCTCAAGCGGATCAAGACCAATACAAATTGCACAGGTTGGTCACATGGTCTCTGATTGATCACATGATCAGTCATGTGATTGCACAAATCAACCAATCATTTTGTAGGAAAGCATCCATTTTGCCCTTCTGTTCAGATATTGTGCATGAACCTTTTCTTTCCACTTTATGTCACCAGCACCTGCGTATTTGCTTCTAATGTATATTTATTTGTTGACTGTTCATTATTAAAATTAGGATAAATTAATATTTCAAAGGATTTTTAGATTTTTCAACATTTTTTTACATGGAAAAATTTCTTTACCCAGACTCCATGGTTACAATTTGTAACCCATGTGTAAATATTGTAGAGCCAGATCTGACAGGACCATTCAGTCTGATCAGGATCTACACTTTACAAAAAAAAGTATTAACTTTTTTAATTCAAGACATTATAGTTTAATTGTGATTTCAATCTGAATAGTTTAAAAGAAAAATAGACAAATTTGCCACAGGAGGAAGATTTTCATTGCTGTAAGATGCAACGATGTAAAAAAAATCCTACTTCACAAGACATTTTCAAGACATTATTATTAGATTAGTTTCCTCTTCATTTTGTAATTTAATTAGTACATAGAATGCAACATAGCAAATTCCTATATTGCAACTAACATTCTTTGTCAAATAACAGCGCTTTTGTAACCTTTTTTGTTGGCTGAAACTTTATATTGTTATTTCTATTGTTAAGTATTGATAATTCAAGATAATATTCCATCAGCATTATTTATTAAGTTTTATAGGTAAATTACAAGAATGTTCTTTTAATTAATGTTGTAATTTGTTAGTATTAAGAACAATACAGTCTTGAAATAGTGGAATTCGTTTTTCTGTGAAGTCGCTGACCTGGTATGAAACATTGCTTTCTGTCTGATATTTAACCCTTTTCTCCTATACATCAAAAATAACGTAACAAATCAGAAAGTAAATAGTGCAGATCCTGATCAGACAGCAAAAAATGCCGGCTGATCTGGATCTACATTGTTCGCTCATGCAATAAAGAGTGTGTCTATGGAGGAAAGGGTTAATTCATTTTTTGGTAGAAATCGGAATATTTTTGTGAAAAAATGAGTGTATTGAGACCTGGGAAACTGACTACTCTTCATTGTCTTACAAACTCTTGTTTTTCCTTTATTTCTCTGTAGTGACACGGCATGGAAGAAAAATCGGTAAATAAGATAAAATACAAAAATAGTTACACAGTATACATTACTTTCAGTGTATTGGGTTACATATGGAACACATGATTATATATATGGAGCAGGTCACGGAAACAGGTGTCCGTGGGATGATGATGTAATTCCTTGAAAGAGTCATAAAGTTAAGCAGATTACATTGCTTTATATACATTTGATGGTAAAAATATTGAAGTCGAAAAGTCACGCTGTTAACATTTCACCTATTAATTATGAGATAATACTAGATAATAGTTAGTTACTTTCCATATATAGTTATCAACCCTTTTCTCCATATTTACATGTTTTAAAGCATGTGCAATCAGTGTAGAACCTAATCAGCCATCCCATCCAACGAATCTGATCAGGAATCTCAGCTGTTTGCTTTTTGGAGAGAAATAACTTAATAAATCAAACTGTGAAAAGTGTAGATCCTGAGCAGATGGCACGAATGTGTCAGCTGATCTAAAACTTCACTATTTGCCAATGCCATAAAGGCATAAATATCGAGGAAAGGGTTAAAACGTCAACAAATATCGCCAAAGACACCTTTAATTGTGACCTGCTGCATATTTCATGTAAGCAAACATGACACACAATTATGAATAATATGTACAATTTACAGTAATTATAAAGTAATTAAAGTAGATTCTATATTAGTTTATAAACTAGATTTGATTGTGTATAAATTTATAGGCTCTAAATGATCTAGATCGTATTAACAATTTAATAGTAAGATGATATAATGTTATGTTTTTCATATTATGACTAAAACGGCCATTTTAGTTCCATTTAATTCAATGGATACAATTTTTTTGCTGAAAGGAAGTTTTAGACAGTTTTGTGTTTTTTTATATACATGTATTGCTATGACTGTTAAAGTTAAGGTTAAAATGTGCAGAGGGTTTGAATATGCACACTGCTAAAATTAAAACCACAAGAAACTAAAAAGTTCCCGCAGTATGCTGGCATAGCTGTTAAATGTGCAAACAAATCATGTCTATCCTGATTGTACAACCTTATACACAGTGTAATGTGTTATCCTTGCACACTGTGTGGCAGACATAACTCCCTCATGTTTTATCCAATAGAATCCTTTTGTGTTGTTTTATGTGAGCTGTGTCACATGAAAGTGGACATTCCAGGAGTTTGTAAAACCAATACATGTATCTCAAAACAACTATATAGTTTGAATAAAAAACATTTCTCAATTATTTCTTTCTTACTGTAAATATCTTTGCAATGTTAATTAAAGTTATATAGAATTTTCATTGACTTTTTTCCTCATCATTTCCATAAAAGTAATAATATTATCTTGTTACGCAGCTCGTGTTTGAAAAAAAAACTGTATGTACTGGAAATTGGGTATTTTGAACATTTATTTTTTATTTTTTATACTTTTCATGACAGCTGTAGGTTTTGGATTAAAATTTAGGAATATTTCATATTTTTGTTATTGCAATATTTTATTATTTCAATTGATCAACAGTTCTTTGCCTGTTGGAAATGAGCGGCACCTTTAAACATAAAAACAAAACTGATGCAAGAAATACCCAAACTGTAGTAAACTAATCAGTAAATGTTATTGTGTTTATGATCAGATACCTCTGCTAGTAGTTTTAGATCTCAATGTGATAAAACCAAGACTTAAAATATAATAAACAGCTGATTAGTTGACATTTAATGAAGTTGAAAACCAGTCTTTAAACCATAAACAGCTGATTGGTTGACATTAAAAGAAACTGGAAACCAGTCTCCAGCATTAAGCTGCTGATTGGTTGACATTCAGTGAAACTGGAAACCAGTCGCCACCAACAATAAACAGCTGATTGCTTGACTTTAAAAGAAACTTGAAACCAGTCTCCAGCATTAAGCTGCTGATTGGCTGACATTCTGTGAAACTGGATACCAGTCGCCACCAACAATAAACAGCTGATTGGTTGACATTTAGCGAAGCTGGAAACCAGTCACCACCATCAGGTTACTGAATGTATGACATTAAATGAAATAGAAAACCAGTCTCTAGCATTAAGCTGCTGATTGGTTGACATTTAATGAAACTGGAAACCAGTTTGCAACCAAGTAGCAGATTGGACATTAAGAGCCTTAAAACTGACCAATCAGAAACTGTAGTTTTGAGACTATTACTCTATCTCAGTCTTATTATAATTGGTCAAGGTATTAATCAAAATTGACAAAGCAGACACGAGTTTTATCTGTTTTCAATGTTATTACCACAAAGTATTCAGCAGGCAGAAGGAAAACAAACCCTTACCCAAATTTCAAAATTGTCTTGTGTCTTTTTTTTACAAGTGAATGAACTCTGATGGTAGAATAATATTAATATGGAATTTCTTTAATGCTACTTACTGTTTTAGATTTCCTAACTGTATCCATTATACCAAACATATTTGAAAGTGTTGAGAAACTTCATGTTATTATTAGAAGTTATTTGTTTTGAAGTCTGTTCTGTTGTGTGATAGATATATTGCAATCACGTTCCATTGTTGCTGACATAAAATAATTGGTTGATTGTTTTTTGGATTTGAACATCTTGTTTAATGACCAATTAGCATTAGCAAAAAAGTTAAAAGTAAGCAAAAATATATCTTACAAGTTAGAATATATAATTGTTCACAATTAATCGAGCATTTCTGTGTTGTTCATAAGTTTAAAAACATGGCAATTAAAAATAATCTATATCTTAAAAATGTTATGGAATATTTCTGATTTTGATTTTAGATATGATATTTTATTTAAAAAGTAC
Source organism: Corbicula japonica (assembly GCA_038501625.1). Classification (NCBI taxonomy): domain Eukaryota; kingdom Metazoa; phylum Mollusca; class Bivalvia; order Venerida; family Cyrenidae; genus Corbicula; species Corbicula japonica. The sequence goes on from JAZAYU010000010.1 coordinate 12,504,374, forward strand.
TTATTGCTATATCTTAAAATTTAAATATGATTTTGCTCTAATTAGGATCAAACGAAAAATTGGGAAATGGATGGGCGTGATTTCTAGCACCAGTTTCTGATTGAGACTTTAGAATCCAGCGATACATTCTAGTAAACTGTGCTTTTAACTAACCTACTTAACTGTTAAAATATTTCAGGTTTGGAGTTACAACTCTCAAAGAGTATATTTCCATCAACATTTTACATAGTTTGAAGCTTTGATCATGTAAACATAGCTGAAAATAAATATTGTTTGCTTATTTTAGCCTGCTTGATCTAGCTAATCTGTCTTTACTTCAGTCCGGGTTAAAACATTAACAACAATGTTTCAGTTTAGGAAATTTAGATGAGTTTGTTTCTATTTTCAGCCATGGAAGTACTGATGATGAACTTACCTCCAAAATGAAGAGTCAGATGAGAAAAATACAGGGTAAAATTATGCAACTAAAAATAGGAATTGCAAAAAACACATAAGTTAAAGTACTTCCTGCATTATCAGCATAGCCTGTTAGTCTGTACAATATATTTATTCTGTCAGTTTCTGCAAAACTCTCACACAAACAATGATTGAACTTGCTGATATTCTTAGAAATAGTTGTCTGTTTGATAGATGAAATGGATTAACCCTTTACTCCACGGAATATGGCTTTTATCCATGTGTAGACAGTGAAAGCCAGATCAGTTTTCATGTCTGTGCCATCTGATCAGAATATCTACACTGTTCATGTTTTGATTAATTGGGTTATTTCTGATCAAGAAGCAAACAGTGTAAATCCTGGGCTGAAGGTTATAAAACTGAGTTTGGAAACCAGTCTCAAATCTCAAGCATCTGATTGGCTGAAATGGCGACCAGTCGCCATTTCAGCCAATCAGCTGCTTGAGATTTGAGACTGGTTTCCATGCTCAGTTTAATAACCTTGGGTACTGGTCAAATGGCACATGTGAAGAGTAAAGGGTTAAGAGTTCCAAAGGTTTGCAAGTTATGCCTACAGCAGGCTGCACATCCATGCAGTCAGATCATTACTTTTTAGAGTCCATAGTTTTTCTTCTTCCCAGGAAGCGAAAAATGTAGATCCTTATCCATGCAATCTAATCTGTATCTACACTGGTTGCGCATGAGATTTACCCCTTTCCTCCATAAATACACATTTTTACGCATGTGCGACCAGTGTTGATCCAGATCAGCCTGTACATCTGTGCCATCTGATCAGAATCTGCCCTGTTCGCTTTTTGGTCAGTAATAACCTAATAAATCAAAAAGCGAACAGTTTGGGTGTGCCAGCTGATCTGGATCTAACTGTTTGCCCTCGCAATTAAGGTGTATCAATAAAGGAAAGGGTTAAGCTTTATCCATATCCTTAGAGTTCAAGACTAGGTAACACAATTAATGAATATACTTCGGGAGTAATAAATTCCTAAATGATTCACAGTTACATAATTATTGTTGTACTGTTGATAATAAACCATATTAATATAGGGATGCATTTTCATTTGGTACAGTAAAAAAATCATTTGAGTACAAATCTGGGATTGTTGTGTAAGAGTCTGCATTTGGGTGTTTATGCTAGGATCATACATTTATTTGAAGTACGTTAAAATGGTTCCTAGCTAGTTTCCTCCATTTTGCAGTTTAGTTCTGTAAGGATTAGTGTATAATTAATGAAAATTGTGTTATTGTTAATTGCATATTGCAGGATTGAAAAAGAAGATCCGACAGTTTGAAGAAGCGTTTGAAAATCAGCATGGTTTTAAAGTAAGATTTACACTGATGTGTTACTTTGTTTCAATCAGTCATAAGATACTTTCTTGTAAAAGCAAGGGTATAAATTATTTTATCCGCCAGGCATAAAGATAGTATTTTTATATTTTACTTCATTTAGTGTAAATTTTCCTGTTATAAAAGTATTTTTGGCAATAGTCTTTAAGTATGAAATAATGTTTGATGTCTTGTAAAAATGTAAAATAACACACCAGATTAATATTTGTCAGAAGTGTAGCAAACCATTATTGATGTGTTAATCCCTGTTACTGTCAGAAAACTGACTGGTAGATATATTCCAGAATAAGGTTTGTATACTTGGCAATTATAGCATTCATGCATTTAATGTTTTATTTCAGCCATCCCATTCAGAAAAGGCAGCTAAACCAGAGATTAAGAAATGTATGATGGAGCTGAGTAGGACAAGAAAAGAAGCCAAAAGTAAGTCTATAGAATGATTATTGAGCAAAATCTGTGCCCAAGGTTATAAAGCTGAGCATGGAAACCAGTCTCAAATCTCATTGGCTTATATGGCAACCAGTCGCCATTTTAGCCAATCAGAAGCTTGAGATCTGAAACTGGTTTCCATTTTCAGTTTTATAACCTTGGGACCTGATCCCATATGAGGAAATGTTTTGAATGGCCCCTCAGGTAACATTTAGAGTGTGGACTGTGGCCAGATTTTTCCCATTAGAATCTTGCTTACATGGTAAATATATTTTTAAACCTAATCCACTTTTTACATGACCATTTAAATGTTTTTTGTTTAGAAAAATTTCAAAAAATTTAATAGGTTTTGACATGAAGTATTTTTAGATATAAATAACGAACCAGTAATCCTGTTTTGTTGAAGTATATCTCCTGCTAACTTTTTATGATAAAAAGAGGTACATGTAGTAGTATTTTACAAAATTTAATATAAAATGTTAAACAGAGCTGAAAGAGGAAGCTGAGATGGGTCAGCGCTCTCGACATGGTAGTGGAGCTTCGTCTACAGGGGAGAGAACTGAGCCACCAGACTTGCCACACCCTAACCGCCCTACCATGTCAGACACACTCGGCACCATTGTTAAGAAGCTGAGAGAAAAGAGAAAAGAGGCTCACCGACCAGAAGATATCGAGGTATACTGTTGTTCGAAACAAGTCAAGGTATTGCCTTATTAACACATTTGATCGATATTCACAGGTATTTTATTTCAAGTGTAGATTACTCTGGAATCCTTTTTATGCCCCCGCCATGAAATGGCGACGGGCATTAAGAGTTGCTCCCGTCCGTCCGTCCGTCCGATATTCTTGTGAACGCAACTCCTCCTACACTACTGGTGGGAATTTAATGAAACTTGACCACAATGCTTGGCCTGATATGTTCTTGTGCATGAAGGTGGGGTTTCGCTCTTACATGTTCTGTTCAGAAGTTATGGCCCTTTGATACTTCCATTTACATTAGTTTTAATAGGAGTATATCTCGTGAACGCAACTCCTCCTACACTACTGGTGGGAATTTAATGAAACTTGACCACAATGCTAGGCCTGATATGTTGTTGTGCATAAAGGTGGGGTTTTGCTCTTACATGTTCCGTTCAGAAATTATGGCCCTTTAATACTTCCATTTACATTAGTTTTAATAGGAGTATATCTCTTGAACGCAACTCCTCCTACACTACTGGTGGGAATTCAATGAAACTTGACCACAATGCTTAGCCTGATATGTTGTTGTGCATGAAGGTGGGGTTTCGCTCTTACATGTTCCGTTTAGAAGTTATGGCCCTTTGATACTTCCATTTACATTAGTTTTAATAGGAGTATATCTCGTGAACGCAACTCCTCCTACACCTCTGCTGGGAATTTGATGAAACTTTACCACAATGCTTGGCCTGATATCTTGTTGTGCATAAAGGTGGGGTTTTGCTCTTACATGTTCCGTTCAGAAGTTATGGCCCTTTGATACTTCCATTTACATTAGTTTTAATAGGAATATATCTTGTTTCTTATATTTTGTGCTAAGCAAAATATGCATTTTGCCCATAACTTTAAAACTACTTGAGATACTGCCTTGAAACTTGAAATATATTTTCACCATCAAAATCTACATCATAACCAACAAGACCCATAACCCTGCTTCCAATATTTTTCAAATTATGCCCCTTTTTCACTTACATTTTGTGTTAAGAAAAATATACACTTTGCCCTTAACTTTGTTTGGAATGGAGGGATTTCAAAATAACTTGGCAGAAATGTTCACCATGACAAGGTGGTGAGTCGTGTACCATGTCCATGCCTATAGGTCCAAGGTCAAGGTCACTGTTACTAAAAATAGAATTTCCTTGTCCGGGCTATAACTGTTTTGAATGGAGGGTTTTCAAAATAACTTGGCACAAATGTTCACCATGACAAGGCGGTGTGTTGCTTACATTACCCATGCCTGTAAGTCCAAGGTCAAGGTCACAGTTACTAAAACTTGAATTTACTTGTTCGGGCTATAACTTCTTTATGAAGGAAGGGATTTCAAAATAACTTGGCACAAATGTTCACTTTGACATTGAATTGCATTACCACCAACTTCTTCACAGACATTTCTGTAATGAGAAGACAACAGTGCCACAAATACAAATAATTTAGTTGATCATCAAGTTTATGCATATTCTTATAATTACTCTAACATCACTGTCTTTGAAATGCTATTATTCCCATCATTGCACTTTAGTATCTGAAAACGATGCATAGCGGGGGCATCCGTGTCCTATGGACACATTTCTAGTTATAACAGTTGTTATGCCCCCGCCATATAATGGCGGAAGGGCATATAGTGTTGACCCTGTCCGTGTGTGTGTCAGTGTGTGTGTGTGTGTATGTTCGAAAATCGTGTCCGCTCTGTAACTTTGTTATTTCTTATTGGATTTTAAAATAACTTGGTATAAATGTTCACCAGATCAAGACGGTGGGTCGTGTACCATACCAATGCCTGTAGGTCCAAGGTCAAGGTCACTGTTACTAAAAATAGAATTTTCTTGTCCGGACTGTAACTTCGTTATGAATGGAGTGATTTCAAATAACTTGGCACAAATGTTTGCCATGACAAGGCGGTGTCGCGTACAATGCCCAAGCCTGTAGGTCCAAGTTCAAGGTCACTGTTACTAAAAATATAATTTTGTTGCGAAAATCGTGTCCGCTCTGTAACTTTGTTATTTCTTATTGGATTTTAAAATAACTTGGTATTAATCTTCACCATATCAAGACAGTGTGTCGTGTTTAATACCCATGCCTGTAGGTCCAAGGTCAAGGTCACTGTAACTATATCAAAACGGTGTGTCACATACAATACCCATGTCTGTAGGTACTAGGTCAAGGTCACTGTAACTAAAATTAGAATTTTCTTGTCTGGGCTGTAACTTCGTTAGGAATATAGTGATTTCAAAATAACTTGGCACAAATGTTTACCATGACAAGGTGGTCTGTCACGTACAATACCCATGCCTGTAGATCCAAGGTCAAGGTCACTGTTACTAAAAATAGAATTTTCTTGTTAGGGCTATAACTTCTTTATGATTTAAGGGATTTTAAAAAAACTTGGCACAAATGTTCACCATGACAAGGCAGTGTGTCGCGTACAATAACCATGCCTGTAGGTCCAAGGTCAAGGTCACTGTTACTAAAACTAGAATTGTCTTGTTCAGGCTATAACTTTGTTATGAATGGAGGGATTTCAAAATTACCTTGCCAAAAGTTCACCATGACAAGGTGGTGCGTTGTGTACAATACCAATGCCTTTAGGTCCAAGGTCAAGGTCACTGTTACTAAAAATATAATTTTCTTGTTCTAGCTATAACTTCATTATGAATGGAGGGATTTCAAAATAACTTGGGTAAAATGTTTACCGTGACAAGGCGGTGTGTCGGGTACAATACCCATCCCTGTTGGTCTAAGGTCAAGGTCATTGTTACTAAAAATAGAATTTTCTTGTTCGGGCTATAACTGCATTATGAATGGAGGGATTTCAAAATAACTTGGCACAAAATTTTATGTTCCCCATGACAAGGCGGTGTGTCACGTACAATACCAATGCCTGTAGTTCCTTAAAAAACACATCATTGTGATGTTAGTGAACAAAAATATTGGTATGCTAAAAATACCAGTACCCCTTCTTTTAAAAGTTGTCTTGATAGTGGGATGGTCTTATTATTGGGGATTCTACATTTTTAATAGCTTACCTTACCCCTAGTTTTTTAAACACTTGCCTTAAATAGAAAATCATAACTTAATGCTTACAAATGTAATTGTTTTGAAGGAGAAATAAAAGCTTTGCAAAATACAAACATGTATATATCGTGTATATGTTTGTTTAAAATATTGCATTACCACCAACTTCTTCACGGACATTTCCGTTATGAGCAGACAACAGTGCAGCAAATACAAATAATTTACTTGATCTTCAAATTTATGCATATTCTTATAATTATTCACACAGCACTGTCTTTGAAATGCTATTATTCCCATCATTGCACTTTAGTGTCTGATAACGATGCATAGCGGGGGCATCCGTGTCCTATGGACACATTTCTAGTTTTAATCTGTGATCACTGTATACAGTTAGTTGTATATACTATGCATCTTTAACTCCTGATATGCCCATGGATTATGGGTGTGTGTTATCCATTTAATAAAAAATTCAATATTTTTTCTTAAATAAAATTACGCCGAAAAACAAAGCATGGTTATCAACTGGAACGTAAAAATGCAGCATAAAATGGCTATTTCTCAAATCTCATCAATGATAGTAATCCATTTATCACTGTTAACCCTAAATCTTTACATTTCACCATCATGCCTGTATAGATATGAGAGACTTATAGTCTTTGTTGTGATGTTGTAGCTGATGAACCATGATCAGGTGCAGGAAGAGAAGCTGGCTGTACAGAAGGCATTGTTACACTTTGAGGGCATTCATGGAAGACCAGTAAGCCAAACTACCTGCGGGAAGTTTTAACTCCTTACCTCAGTGTACTTATGTGATCAATGTTGATCCAGATCAGCATGCACATCCATGCAGTCTAATTTGGCTCAACACTAGTCACTTTTAGCTTCAATAGGTTACCTCAGACTAAGAACTTAAACTGGTCCCAAGGTTATAAAACTGAGCATGGAAACCAGTCTCAAATCTCAAGCATCTGATTGGCTGAAATGGCGACCAGTCGCCATTTCAGCCAATCAGATGCTTGAGATTTGAGACTGGTTTCCAATCTCAGCTTGATAACCTTCAGCCCTGCAGTGTAGATCCTGATCAGACTTCGTGGATGTGTAGGCTGAGCTGGATCAACACTGATCGTGCTTGGATATAAGCCCTATTCATGGTGTAAAGCGTTAATTAAATATTGAGTTATTCGTCAAGTTAACTTTAGTCCCAAGAGTCCAAATTCAGTTTGAATTCTTTAGATAAGAACCTATTGTAATAGATCTTGAAATCTACCAATTTTTTCTTAATAATACTAAAAAAAATTGCTGTTGAAATATTGTTTGTGGTCAGAATGACTGCCCATTATCAAGTTATTGTAAAGATTTTCTGACTTGATTAATGAAAGATAAAAAAAAACATAATTGGTGCCCACAGGTATACATGGTTTTTGTTCTTTTTACAGAAAACCAGGGATGAGAAAGATTTGATGAGACCTGTGTATGATAGATATAGAACTATAAAACGCCTCCTCTCACGACAACCAATGTCTGTACGTATAATTTCTTACATTTCATGTTATCAACAAGAAACCAGGCTATACAGCTATTGAAACAGTCTTATCTTTAAGATTCTGCAACCACATTTTAACTTAAAAATTTAGTTTGCAAGCAGCAGGTATACTAAATATTAGATTTAAACGTTTCTAAGAGTAATGTGCATGGAAACCTAAATAATGCACCTAAAGTCTGTGTGATATTTGTTTCAGCCGCGAGGAAACTTGGAGCTACAGTCTGTACCAGAGGATAAACCGATGGATATTCATGTAAAATTTGTAAGTTTGATAGTCACTGTCACTTAAACTAAGAACTTGTTGACTGAAACTGCATGTGAAGGGTTGTTAGAAAAGATTTTAACATGCTAACTGTCGATAGAGTATACATTTTAAGTAAAATGTTATTTCTTTTGCTCATTATATGCATTTGTAAAGAAATAGATATTGTCAAATGTTATATTAAAACTTACCCTAGGTTTTTGATAATGGATACATATTTGAACAACTAATGTTTGCAGGGGAAGCTTAAAAAAAGATAAATTTTCAGATAAGAATAAAATTCTCCATAACAATTGTTTTTCTCTTAGTGTCACTTGGAACTTGCCTTTCAGTTGATAAACCGTAAAACCTGACATGAGAGAAACCTAGTTTTCTCATTAACAGGTTGTCTGGACATGATGTAACTGAAACATTGTTGATTGACCCTTAAACTGCTTAATTGATATAATGAACTCACCTTTATTTTATCACTTATAATTTATTAGTTGTAGGGTTGTTTTACAGAAATAAATCAAATAAATAATGAATAATGTAGACCCTGATCAGACTGCACAAGCTGACCTGGGTCTACATCATTCACAAATAGGCATAATCTGTGCTTGGGGCAAATTTTAACAGTGAAATCCTAGTCTTCTACTTTTCAGTTATTTTATACGCTTTTCTTTCTTGTTTAGGGAGAACACAATACCTTTGCTTCGCCAGTCAAACCTATGTCAATCCGTGTCCCAACAGCAGCTATGGAGAATGATGACGATGATGATGATCATGTCCCTGGGCTGGGAACCATGGAGTTTGCAGTCACGCGTGATCTTTCAATCCTAAAAACACGACCAAATGCAATAGATGACCAGGGTCCTCACTCGCCAAAAGCGCGACGGAAACTGGAAATGAGAGAAAATATTGAAAATAGAAACACAACTGATTCAAATCTTCATGAGTTAGGAGTGTAAGTATAAACTGTTCCTTGGTTCTTAATTCTTTACTCTATATATATATGACTTTTGTGGCATAAGCGGACACTGTAAACCAAGATCAGATGGCACATTCATGCAATCTGATCAGGATCAACACTGTTAGCTATTTGATAAAGTTATTTCTGACAAAAATTGAACACTGTAGATACTGTTCAGACGGCACAGGTGTACCAGCTGATCTTGATCTACAATGGTCGCATTTGTAAAATGTGTATATATGGAGAACAGATTTAATTGACAAGAAAATAAGTGTTTTATGGCTGTAATAATACCTGCCAGAAAACAGATTGTGTGATATTCCTTAAATGAAGGGTATTCTTCATAACAAATATGTTTTGGAGTAGGGTTTCATATTGTATTGCAATACACGAAGTCACTAGAAAATCTGTATCTTCTTTTTTTACAGATCTGTTTACAAAAGCTTGAATTTTCCCCTAAAATCATTAAATATACATACCTGTAATCCTGCATGAAATACTGATTGATACTACAAATCTTGAATGTTCCCTTATACAAAATGTCAAATCATCGTAAAATGCAATTAATTATGTGAAAGCTGAATCTTCCCATAAATATATATATAATTATCTCAGTAATGCATTATCAGTGTGTTGATGATATAGAGAAAATAAATGTTTTATTCACTTTTTCAGCCCAGATTTACAAGATGAACTAATTCGTACTCGGAATTTAAAGAAAAAGCTCCGGAAAACCTTGAGAGATTTTGAAGAGGGTTTTAATAGAAGATTAGGAAGGTAAGAAGTTATAATTTGCTGTTGGTTATATGTAGTGGTAAGCTTACACTAGTCTAACAGACAATTACAGAAGTGGTTTGTATAAGACCCTAAGTTTTGCTATATGTTAACTAAGTTTAACCCTTTCCTCCATATTTACACATTTTTACGCATGTGCGACCAGTGTAGATCCAGATCAGCTGGCACATTCATGCCGTTTGATCAGGATCTGCACTGGTCACATTTTGTTCAGAAATAACCTAACGAATCAACAAGCGAACAGTTAAGATCCTGATCAAAAGGCACAGATGTGCTGGCTGATCTGGATCTAAACTGTTCACCCATTCAATAAAGGTGTATCTTTGGAAGAAAGGGTTAAAGCAAATGAGTGCAGGATTAAGGATCTTTATTTAAACTGTTATAAATAAATAAAAAGGATGGTAAAATTCATTAACTTTTCTAACTTGATTTTTTTTCCACATTTTTCTGAAATAAAATTATGATCTCTGTAATGCAGAATTGTATCTTTGAGAAGATGACATCAAAAATAGAGACAAAATTAGTCAAAAAGTCGGCAAATTATCTTAAAAGTGGAAGATTGTTGGTTTTATTTCCATGAAATAGCAACAGCTAAAACGGATAAAAATAACTCCAAAGACACATTTAGAAGTGCCAAATATTTTCTTCAGTCTTCAGATCAGTTTATCAAGTTCTACACAAATTTTGGTCTACACAGTTAAGCACAAAAAAACAAACGTGAAGTGGTTCAGAATAACCCAAAATCAGACAAACCTTTTCCTTAGCAGCGATTCAGTGAGCATAAAATTAAAATTGTAACTTAACTGAAGGATATAAGCATACTTTTTTGAAGCTGGTATCATAATTATAAGATGTTTTAATCTATTTACAGGAAAGTCACTCGGGATGATAGAATGCCTATGCAAACAGAGTATAATGAATATAAGGTAACTACTTGATTTAGTTTATTTTCAATATAGTTGGATTGTTATATCGGTGCAGCACATATTGGATATACCTATACTCCTTGAGTTTGTGCATGTAGAGTTGTATGTTTCATCCAGTAGTAACTGCTTTCACAAACCATGTATTGATGGAGAGTACATGTAGTTGGTTGTAAAACTGAAATTGGAGATCGTTTTCAGATCTCTGCAATCTGCTCAGTTGAAATTGAGCCGTCTTACAGATGACCAATAGGAAACTTGAGAATGAAACTGGTTTATACCTGGCTATTAGTTGGAAAGTTGTAGGTTAATTTGAGCTGAAACCTTAAAGTTTGGAATAAATCACCATGTCTTGTTGATGCCTTTGTTAATTTATCAACTAAACTGTAGAATATTTAAATTTTAATTGAAAACAGTGAATTTGCCATATTTCTGCACAGTCAACACTTGACTGTTTTGAAACCATGATTGTACTTGATCTGCATCAGTTCTTGCACACATTTGACCCTTAACTCCATATAAATGGGTTTTATAGCATGCGAGACCAGTGCAACATTCTAGATCCAGATCAGATGTTACATCTATGCTGTCTTATCAGGATTGTCACTGTTCGCTTCTTGGTCCTAATTAATGAATCAAAAAGGGAACTGCGTAGATGCTGATCAGATGGCACAGATGTAACATCTGATCTGAAGGTTTTAAAGCTGAGATTGGAAACCAGTCTCAAATCTCGAGCATCTGATTGGCTGAAATGCCGACTGGTCGCCATTTCAGCCAATCAGATGCTTGAGATTTGAGACTGGTTTCCATGCTCAGTTTTATAACCTTGGGACCTGATCTGGATCTACAATGTTGCTTGTAATATTTGAGCCCTATCCCAACGAATAAAGAGTTAAGTTGGTTCGGAAAAGACCAGGTATCAAGTTAATTGGGTTTAACCATTTTGATTTTCTCTTTTTCAGCAAATCAAAGCCAGATTAAAGTTATTAGAAGCCTTGCTCTCGAAACATAATCAGCATGCAGATTTCTAGTCATACTGTCACCCGCTAAACACTGTTACTGATCATACTATTACCCTGGTGAATATGTTTACCCTGGTAAACAGTAAGACATACTGTCGCTGTAGGCAGAAAGTGAACAATTAAGAGATTATTTAAAAGCCTCATTTAGCCTGGTTGTTTTAGTGCCAACAGTTAAACATGTGTCGTACATCTTGTTTTGATGTCAAACTCTGTCTGGGTGGAGACTTGTTCCGAAGATGGGTGGAGATTGTACTCCTTACAGGCTGAAACTTGTTACAGTAGTGCCTATGGGCTGAGACTTTCTGTGTATGGGCAGCCTTGTAGAGGGCGGAGAATTCACCTGTTTATGGGCAAAGACAGACTGCTTATGGGCAGATGTTTGAATGACTGTCAGTTTATGGACAGACTTATACGGGGCATAGAATTCTACTGCTTATGGGCAGAGTGAAGATTGCATTTTGGTGGATTGTTGAAGATCATCATATAAAGCAGATTGTATACAGCTTTGGACCAGTTTAAGGAATGTAAATGAACAAATGGGCTAAATTACAAGAGCTTCAACATGAAATCTTCTAAGATGAAAGCAAGAACTTCTGGATATTATTTTTCCATGTGCTGTGCCAAAAGGGATGATTTAATAGCCAGAGTGAATGTTTGAAAGCTGATAAAAATGGGTTGAAATAAATCTGAATAATGTTGAAGTATGAAACTACATTCTAGCAACCATAAGCAACTGTAAATTTGGTTGGTTTCAAGTCATTAAGACATCAAATGTTGTGTTCATTATCCCTTTACTCCATTTATATGGGGTTTTTTTTGTCACATGTGCAAACATTGTAGATCCAGATCAACTGGCACATCTGCATTGTCTGATCAGGATCTGTACTGTTTGCCAAGAAGTGAACAGTATAGTTGCTGATCAGACAGCACAGATGTTTTAGGTGATCTGGATCTACACTGGTCTCACACATATCTGGAGTTAAAGGGTTAAAGAAAAGATATGAAATCAATCCAAGAAGTTGTAATTGGGTTTACATTTAGGACAATAAATCCTGTTTGCAGTGCCCAAGGTTATAAAACTGAGCATGGAAACCAGTCTCAAATCTCAAGCGTCTGATTGGCTGAAATGGCGACCAGTCGCCATTTCAGCCAATCAGATGCTTGAGATTTGAGACTGGTTTCCATGCTCAGTTTTATAACCTTCAGCCCAGGTCTGTAAAATTAACCAAAGCAATATTACACTAAAACTCATTTGTTCATAAAATATCAGGAATTCAGTGCTTTCAAGTGTGAACTCATTAGATAACTGTGATATGAGTGTATTTGATTATATTGAAGATTTAAATTCTAGTACATACATTAATGCTATTTTTACATGTTTATTGTAGACATTTTCATTTTATATATTTTATGTTTCCCTTAAATGTTTAGTTTAATTCTTAACACCTTTTTTAATTCATGCACATGCACACAATCCTTACACTGTTTATTATAGTTATTTTGCATTAAATTTCTAAACAACTGCAATACCATATTTCTTGATCATTATTTGATGGTTTGTAATTGAAATAAGAGCAAATTTATTTAACCCTTTACTTCATATATACACATTTTATTGCATGTGATCTGCACATCTGTTACTTATGATCAGGATCTGCACTGTTTGCCTTTTGGTTAGAAATAACTTAATAAATAAAAAAGCAAACAGTGTAGATCCTGACTAGACAGCAGGGATGTGTCAGTTGATCACGATCTACACTGTTCAGCCACGCTATAAGTGTGTACCTATGGAGTAGGGTTAAATAGCCAGAGCCTGTTGATATTTTGCTTGTGACAATATATTTGCACTCCCTAGTGTACACATTTATGTGGATAATGCCACAGAATTAAGTTTAACCAGTTATTTCATTCAGTCAATTGGATATGACTTGAAAACCATGTGCAACCAGTGAAGATCCAGATCAGCCTGCTCATTAGTAAAGTCTAAACAGGATCTATACTTATCACTTTAAAATTCATAACATGATTCCTGACCAAGAAGTATACAGAGTAGATCCAAATAGATGTGACTGTGCGGAAATGCAGGTTGATCAGGATCTACACTCCTCGCCAATGCGGCCTCATGATTTCAGGCATTCCATGAGGAAAAAGGCTTGATGTTTATCCTGGATTATCATTTTGGATAATATTTATCTCAAGAACACAGAGAGAAACAATCATATCTCATATATTATTCAGTGTGAGATACAACATTAATACACCATTCATGCGATGATTTCATAACCGTTTCCTCCATAAATACGCGTTTTTACACATGGGCGACAAGTGTAGATCCAGATCAGCCGGTACATCCATGCCGTCTGATCAGGATCTGCACTGGTCGCATTTTGGTCAGAGATAACCTAACAAATCAGAAAGCAAACAGTTTAGATCCTGATCAGACAGCACGGATGTGCCGGCTGATCTGGATCTACACTGGTTGCACACGTGTAAAAATGCGTATATATGGAGGAAAGGGTTAATACACCATTCATGCAGTAATGATTTCTTAACTGTTTGACATGATTTGCACTTTTTTAAATTTAGGTGAGCTTTTAGTATGTCCCTTGTCTGACTATCTGTCTCTAGTTCACCAGCATACTGTTGTACTATATATTGTAGACCATAAACATCTCAACAGACACTAGTGTCTAACACGACCATACAGATATATTATATATAAGTTGTATAACCCTTTATTCCATAGAGAGGACATTTTATCACATGGGTGAATAGTGTAGATAAAGATTAGCTGTCTGATCAGGATCGACACTGTTCACTGTTACATTCATTTGGTTAATTCTGATCAGAATGTGAGTGGTGTATATCCAGATTGAATTGCACTGATATGCAGACTGTGCCCAAGGTTATAAAACTGAGCATGGAAACCAGTCTCAAATCTCAAGCATCTGATTGGCTGAAATGGCGACCAGTCGCCATTTCAGCCAATCAGATGCTTGAGATTTGAGACTGGTTTCCAATCTCAGCTTTATAACTCAGCCCTGATCTGGATTTACACTCTTAGCACATGTGATAAAACACATACATATGGAGTAAAGGGTTGAGAACAATTCTTTGTCTGCTGTTATGGAGTTGTCTTCCTTTGAATTTGGATTGTTTCCTTCATACATATACATACTGCAAAGGGGTATTGAAAGAACTTGTTGACTTGTTCAAACCATTACAGTCATATAATGGACTTTGTTTCAAATTGAGCTAGACTGATTTTTGTTTACAGTTAAAGTTTATCTTGATTTCAAAATGCTGAGAATTGTTATTTGTACATGTGTTCACGTTTTTTTGCTCAGTTTAGTTTTTTTCTACAGTTAATTTTATGTTTTAATTTCAACAATTTTGAGAATCATTTGTGATTGTTACAGACTTTGCATGATATATATTGTTCACAACTTTCAATACAACATTTGAAAAAAATAAAAATTTTGCCGATATTGTAAATAATTGAGCATACTGTATGTACAATTCTAAAGACTTATCAGGAAGTAGCTATAATGGAAGTAGAAACTTGCACTTTATCCCTTTCCCCTATATACAGTGCAAAATGCGTGATTTTGACAGAAAAATTGCTTGAAATGGTGCCAAAAAAACGTTAGTTTATGATGTTACGACATGACATCTCGTCATGACATCATATACCGAAACTTGAAACAGTTTTCTAAACATTATCATTAGGATTATTATGTGCACTTGGATACCAACGTTGAAAACCAGTGAAATAAAACTGTTCGAAAACCGTGAAATACCACTTTTATTTCAAGGAGAAAATTCTATAATTCTCTGAAAAGCATAAAATAAAATTTATTTTGGAAACCCTCTTATTTTTTAGTTTATTTATTTACAGCCAAACAGAAAAGCTGATAATTGACAAATGCTGGAACTTCCATGAAACACTACTGAATGATTTTGAACAAAATAAGTGTTAACTGTTTTTTAATATTAATCAGTTCTCTATTACGAAAAACAAAGTTTAGGTGTTGTGCTGGAAAGTTGGTGTAGTATATGCAGTTACTGAACTTCTTCAATTTTGATGATTAAAATGGACATGTGTTAACCCCTTAACCCTTTCCTGTATAGATACACCTTTATTGCTAGGGCGAACAGTTTAGATCTAGATCCTTGTCGTCTGATCAGGATCTAAACTATTCGCTTGATTCATTAGGTTATTTATGACCAAAATGCGACCAGTGCAGATCCTGATCAGACGGCACGGATGTTGCGGCTGATCTGGATCTACACTGGTCGCACATGCGTAAAAATGCATATATATCAAGGAAAGGGTTGATTCCAGCCTTCATCTCACATAGGACAAGTTCAGTCTGATCTGCATATAAACTGGTTGCTTCTTAGTTGGAAATAACCAACTGATTCTAAAGCAAACATTGTGATCTTGATCTACATTGGTCCCATATGGGATAGAAGTGTTATTGATGGAGTAAAAATATAGTTTGCATGGTAGAAACCATGATTCTCTGTTTCTGAGTTGAACAGTTAAGTTTTGTTTTATTATCCCTTTACTCCATTGATATCCCATTATCACATGGGTGACCAGATTAGATCCTGATCAGCAGGCATATGCCATCTGATGGATCTACACTGCTTGGTCAGAAATAACCTTTTGAATCCAAAAGCAAACAATCCTGATAAGACTGTACAGGATGATCTGTGCCCAAGGTTATAAAACTGAGCATGGAAACCAGTCTCAAATCTCAAGCATCTGATTGGCTGAAATGGCGACTTGTCGCCATTCAGCCAATCAGATGCTTGAGATTTGAGACTGGTTTCCAATCTCAGCTTTATAACCTTCAGACTTGGATCTACACTGTTCACCTATGGGATATGAGTCTTACACAATGGAGTAAAGAGTTTACTTCAGAAATATGTTTACATGTGTTTACTTAGAGCAGGGCAAATGTCCACTTCCTTCTTAGATGTCCTTTAATTTGTATTTTCTTCCTTCTTATTAGTTTTACATACATTGTATGTAGTACAGTAATATAAAACATGTTTTTCTTAGCAAAGATACATTCTCTTTTTTTAATTAATTTCTTTAGTTAACCTGAAATTTGGGTAAATGTTCATCAGCATATCTTTTAATATTTTAGTCCTGTTTAAGCTAGAACTGAATATGCACACACTGTAGCCACTTTAAACCCAAACGGTCTGCATCTTGATTAAAACTAGTAATGATCATTCAGTTAGTCAGTTCTGTTAATAAACCGGTGAATGGTCATTTAGTTGGTCAGTATCATTAAAAAAGCCGGTGAAATGTAAATTAAGAAATCCAACTTGGGAGAATGTGAATAGTACAGAGGATATTGGCTAAACTAGCCAGGCAAATTTTCTATATATGTATAAATTTGTGTAACCCTTTCCTCCATATATACGCATTATTACGCAAGTGTGACCAGTGAAGATCCAGATTAGCCGGCACGTCCATGCCCTCTGATCAGGATCTGCACTGGTAATATTTTGGTGAGATATAACCTAACAAATCAAAAAGCATACAATGCAGATCTTGATCAGACAGCATGGATGTGCAGGATGATCTGGATCCACACTGTTTGCACATGCAATAAAGGTGTATCTATGGAGGAAAGGGATAATTGCCATAATGATCTACCAAACAAGTGTGGCATAGTGGCAGTTATGTATTGTTGTAGACAGATTGTCCCTGAATCTGTAAATTTTATTTAAGATTAACGATATATTATTAAAACACCAAATTTTTGAAATGTGTTTTTATTATTTTTGTTATCTTCTGCGCATAGGGGAAGGAAATATAGGAATGGTTTTCATGGGTTCTTCCATCCATCTGGGTTTGGTGTCAGCTCCATAACTGTACACCCCTGGAAAGAATTTCATTAAAATGTTCACCCCATCAAAACAACGCTCAGGCCCAAGGTCAAGATCACCAGTGCCCAAGGTTATAAAACTGAGCACGGAAACCAGTCTCAAATCTCAAGCATCTAATTGGCTGAAATGCCAACTGGTCGCCATTTCAGTCAATCAGATGCTTGAGATTTGAGACTAGTTTTCAATCTCAGTTTTATAAACTTCAGACCTGTGGTGTCCAAAGATCTAAATTTTTTAACTATAGAGAGAATATACGCCTTTCCAATAATTCGATGAATTTATTTGGTTACCTCCCCTGTCCAGTCACGTGACTGCTCTACGGGAAAAATGATTGCTCGCTGTATTAACGTAATAGGGAATATGTACCTACAACTTTCTTTTTTATCATAAAATTCTTGTTTGAAAAATATATTTTCTCTTTGAATTAGTAATAATACATTAGCTTCATGATATTTTTGAAAATAATTTATTAGACAATCAAGTTTCTTTGACTTAAAGTGTCAAGTCATTATTCCTCGCGTTAAACACTAAACGACTTGAACTAACAGACAGTGTTCTCTCCACGGCTAAATTGAGTCTCGTTTCCGGATAAGCGTGTCTAATCAACTACTGACATCATGTTATGATTATGTCGGCGGCGATTGATTTTGAAGGCGGCATGCCATAAAAATGCCATAAAAATCTCAAATTGTCTCGCACAAGGGGTCATCTGTCAATTACTTAAAGGGGCAGATATCATTGACCAATAGAGATCGTGCAATTACTATTTGCAAGGTATCTACACCTCCCAAATCTTAAGTATTTCGGAGTCTTTTAATTACTGGATGTACCAGCAAATGTATTTGATTTAGCATTTATATGGATTCTTAATCAACATTACGCGCGTTATAGAAACAAAAGCCATCAATAAGAAACAAATCTTGGCAAAACATTTAAAATATGTTTAATTAAGCGTTTGGGCTTTTATGCCAAAATTACAAACTGTCAAACCTAAAAAGTCTAAATTGGATATGCAACCATATTGTAATATAAATATTCCCATCTTTATTGGAAGCCGGCATCCATCTGAATCCTTTTTATTCTACGAATGATACTTCTGCAACAAACAATCAGATTTCCGATCCTGTTTTATTTCAAGACAGAATCAATCATATTTGGTTGTGAAGTATACGTTACATTTTAAAAATTCAAATTATTTATTCGTTGACCATAAACGCCATAAATTATTAGGATAATTAAATTGTTCAAGTGTGTAAGTATCAACAAATTTAGATTGTATTTTTTTTTGTCTACAGATCATGTAACCAGATGTTGACATCACGATTTCCGGATAATAGCGCATATCCAGTCTTAGCAATTTGCAACATTCACACCGGTAAAATATATTTTCAGCAGAAAAGATATTAAGAAGAAATTGTTGTACAGAATTGGTAAAAATAATGCTTATGTTTGTCCAAATTGCGTTTCATACTGCTTACTATCAACAAGAATGGTACATGTTCTTAAATTTAAAAATCTAAATATCTAACAAACAGTGAAAATAAAAAAGTCTGGCTAGAATAACAGACCAGCAACTTATTTCTTCACCATCGGCGACGAACGCAGACCTACAATATAGCGGATAATGTTAGCTATTATGTGCTTAAGCCATTAGTCCTATCGTTCAGCTTTCACGCAGAGCCTAGTTTTGGATTGATTTCCGGTCGCGGGAAGTAACTCGTACAGGACTCCGAAACTGTTTATTGGAAAGGCGTATAAATTAAGTTTTCCATAAATAGCGAGTGTCTCCGAGTAGATCTGCTAACTCTTGGTTATATGGGCTATAAAGTCGCCTAAGAATGTCCCTGGTTTGTTGTAACATATGTCGTCCCTGTTTGCCTCCAGTCACATTTTTTCTCTTGGCTCTAGCAATGTTTACCATCTCAGATTTCGGAAGATCATCTGAAAGACAATCAACATTTAATAAAAAAAGAATTGGTAACAATAACGGTTGAACTTTTAATTTAATGTAGTATATTAATCTCAGCCTCTGTTGAAAGGTTCCTGGTGGACCCAGAATTAGCCGGGAAAACAGACTTTCCGACTACGAAAATCAGAAAAATGGCCGCCTTACTGACGACGCTTATTTTTTATTTTTTTAATTATCCGGTATATAAAATAAGCCGACGCTTATTTTATATTTATTTAGTTATCCGGTATATAAAATAAGCGTGGACAACTGGCAGATATTTTTTTAATATTTAATATACGATCGCGAAAACAACTAGCTTCTTTGGTAAAATGGTAACTTACGCAGTCTTAAAAATGTGTAGACCTGGTTGAGATGTTCTTCTATATGTTTGGAATAATCTTCCATTCTTAAAATCATAAACTGTTCCCTAGGAAACACGTTGAACCAGTCTTGCAGGAATATTGAATAGAATCCTATGTGAATTCTTGCCTGAAAGAAAATAAATAATATAAAATAATATAATAAGTACATTACATTATCATCAAAGTTAAACGAAATATTTAGTTTAACTTTCACCAAACTTTCATTATTACATAAAATATTATTTTACATTTTTATTGATTTATTGAAATAATTGTGTAATGTTTCCGTCTAATATCCATGAACAAATTTAATAAAAGTACAGTTTGTTTGGTTTTTTTAAATAAAACAATCTATTTCAATATCTCACTAGATTTTAGTACTCAAAACATATCTAAAAACTAAGGAAAGACCACCGGGTTCCATCCTTTTTTTTAGATCCTATTTCATTCACTTTTAAGATCCCCATGAAAATTCAATATTGCTGACCAAAAAGGGGGTTCGCGCAACCCCACTGAACCCACTCTGGAAAGGTGCATAAACTGAATTCATACATAATTGAGTGTTCAGCTTGAGTTTCAAACTTAAATTTTAGTGGTCTTTTAATTTTCAATCTAGCAGATAACTCACATTTAAATTCACATTTAACGATCTATCGTAGAGACACGCTCGCAAAGAAGACTTTCTCGTGCACCCGTGCAGTTCAGTAATTGATTGTATAACCTCTTCATGAAATCTTCTCGTCGTCCTGAAAGCTTGTCTTAGGAAGATGTAATCACTGAACAACCTAAAATGTATTACATTGTACTTCTATCACAATTAAAGACAAATAAAATAGGATACCATGGCTGTTGGTCGCAAAAACAAACCGGAAGTTTAACACGATATTTATACTTCTGAATGGTGCAGACGGTAAAATGTGTTGTTTTTTTAATAATCTGAACTGTAATTCATTTATTACATAATTTTATAAATAGAAGAATTAACAGTAAAATATAAATTTAGAATAGAAATATGACAGCTGATTGGTGAAAATTAAGCAGTTGGGCGGGGAATTGTTCTCCTAAGCAACAGTTTGGGTTTTCAATTGATGAAGTACACTTCTTACGAACGTCTTCCATTAAAAAACGCTCAAACACATAAAAACACGTGCACACACACTCGCACGCATGAAC
Source organism: Corbicula japonica (assembly GCA_038501625.1). Lineage (NCBI taxonomy): Eukaryota > Metazoa > Mollusca > Bivalvia > Venerida > Cyrenidae > Corbicula > Corbicula japonica. Next base: position 12,525,243 of record JAZAYU010000010.1, read on the forward strand.
ACCGATCATGCCACAAGCACGTTCTCATACATAAAACCTAACCGACTACCTTACCGGCGGCTTCGGGGGGCACGTACCTATCGATGGGATCTCGCAGTATGATGATAAGTTTAACTCGAGGATTGACATGTCGGATCAAGTGGGGAGTTACTACTATAGGCTCCGCAAGCCCCGTATTCTGTGGGATACTGACCCATCCGCTGTTATCCCAAAGGTCCATCGGACTGCCTTCACCTGAAATTATCAGGCACAACTGCATGTAAATCAGTGTACATGGAACGATTTGTTATTATATAAAAAGTGAAATATATAATAGCCCATTTGCATAATCGTGCCTTAGGTTTCAAAGCTATCGATTCGACCCCTTTTTGATGTGAATGGTTAATAAAAAGTTCGGTTCATTGGTCTTTGAATGCGCTTACCAGTTATTAATTCGTCATGGGACCGCGCCTGTATCGCTGCTGCCGCTGAATCAAAGTACTCGAGGTATCTGTCAAAGGATTCTACTGGCCAAGTACTCCTCAACCAATGACCTGAAAAAACGATAACTTCAGGCTCGATAAAATTAAGAGGTATATTATTTATTTATTTGCTTTTGTAAGTGAGACGCATAAAAATGTACAATACTATATAGGAATTCAAGTTACTGTAAGAGCAAGTGGTATGCATAAAATCGTTTTCCAAAGTTTTTCAATATATAAAATATTTAGCAACAATTGTCTAAAGTTGATACTTTAAACACATGATATAATTGTGAAATTAGGGTATATTAACGACTGCAACGTTGGTTTCAAACAAAATATTTTAAACTATAATATATATACCAAACTGCGACTTACCATATCGTTTCCAAGACCACCATCTTGTCTCTTTTTGAAGAACTCCACTATTTCTAAGAACATCCGGGTGTTTTGCTATTCTCTCGAACAGGTCCGTGGTCCCACATTTATCCATACCAATAATCTGAAAGTAAGGCATACACCGGAACTTGTTGTCCGTGGAATTCCAACATGGATTCTTGCTGTCTGGAAGAAACCGAGGAGGAGTCTGAACAAAAGAAAGAAAAACGTGAAATACTCATGAGTAAGGCATATAGAATTAATAACATTACGTCATAATTAGCTAAGGTGTAATTTTAATTTTACGTCAAGAGACTTTATGACAACTCTATCGTATAAATTCGCTCCAAGACTAAAGGAGAAGCAAATCCCATCAAGAAATCTAGTGCCGTGTAAGCATGATAAATCTTCACGTTGAACATAGGTTTTATTCACAAAGGCTCAAATTGTCATAAAATTATCTAAAATTTTCGAATTGCAAATGACATCTTTAACGTTGATCACTAAGTTACAGTATCTATACTTACCCTACACAACAAATCTTCTACCTGGTTGATAACTCTCGGTTCGGTAGGACACGAATTGTTCACAAAGTCCGCTAAGTGAATCTTCCTCCGATGTCTCGGGTCAGAATTATGTATCTCTTCAATTAGGGTGAGAATGTTTCGCTCACTTTGTATCACTGCTTCATTTCCGGTGTCAACGGCCCTGCGAGCATCCGTATCATTTGAGTTTTGGAATAGTTTTGCAGCGTTAAGTGTTCCAACTTTAAGTTCTGCCGACATAGAACGTGTTTTAAACACCATTTGTACATGAATGAGAATGACATACGACAAAAGTGAGAAAATAAACACAATAAGAATTAGAAGACACTTAATGTTACAATTTATTTTCGTGTGTTTCATTTTATTCTTATTTTTACTTCTAAAACTTATAGTTTTTAAAGCACATAAGGTTTCGATATCCCAATCCAACGGGTAAACATGTACATGCATAATGTTTACACATTTTATCAGTTTTCGGTATCACTGTATTTCAGGTGTTACGGTGTTCAGTTATGCGATACCCTAGTGAAGTATTGTACAGAGTTAGGTTTATCCGAAAGCAGAATTAGAAGGATTCGCGCAAAGGGCCACTTTTAGGTTAATTAAGAACGACGAATTAATAGTCCAGTCAGCGTAGCATATCACCTTGAACTAATTGCAAAAGTTTCACTAAGTGTCACTAATTGCAAAAGTTTCACTAAGTGTCATCTGCGAAACATCAGACATAGATATACATCCAACAAAAAGTTGCATTCCGGTGGGTTGGGGGAAATTGTTTTAAGTGGCAATTTAATTTCGACTTAAATGATTCAACAATTATGGCTGTGATGGTACGCCATACTCGGACACATAAAGTTTGCACGCGCCATTTTTGAACTTCCGGAAGCATGTAAACAAACAAGGTCGAATGTTTATTGCAAGATTTGTTATCTGGAATGACGACTTTTGTCATGTAAGTTGATTATTAATTTCATATTTTATATATTTTTGTTGTTTAATGCATTAGTTTGAATGCATGACTTCAAAATGCCTGTAAATGATCGATTTCATCGTATAACGGAAACCAGTGAATTTTCATTTATTTTGTTATATATTTCTTTATTAAACTCAATAAAGTAAGTTTTGCATCATCAGGACTATGGTTTTCATTCTTTCATTCATCCTTTCGGTTCTGCTAATGTGAACATAAATTTCTGAAATGGTGGTAAGAGTAAATGGTTTGGGTGTTCAAATTCTCCAACTCGGGCAGAATTAGATATTGATGAATACATATGAACTTGAACAACCCTTTTCTCCAAATATACGAATTTTAACGTGTTTGACCACCTACTATGCATGTACAGTTTTCGTTTTCTTAATTATATTGATATACAATGATTATATAATAAATTTAATTTTATCACATAATAGATTTTTTTTAATTTGCACATTTTATCGGTCAGTCAGTTCAAGTGTTTTTTGTTTGAAATTTCCAGTTTTTAAATTGCAACTTTTTGTCCTTTAAAGAAGACTTGTGTTTCTTACAAAAACATAAAAATCAATTCTTTTACATTTTCCTCACAATTTGATGCTTTTTTGATTTTTACTTAAGTGGGTGGGGTAAATGACCTCTAAAAATGTTCTGATTTCGCAAGATTGCAAACCAAAATGAAACTATGGCAAGTTTTAAACATTAACTAGTTCAAAAACGTCATTCTCCAGTATTCTATGACAATAGTTTTATTAAAACTATGATCAATGCTTTTATTTTATCCAAAATCGGTACGTTGAAAATATGCAAATTTTTATCGGTCAGTCAGTTCAAATGCGTTTTTTCCCAATTTCCCATCAGTTTTCAAATTGCAACTTTTTACCCTTTAAAGTAGACATGTTCTTCTAACAAAAAAACCTACAAATAAATTCTTTTGCATTTTCCTCACAATTTCATGCCATTTTGATAATTTTTACTTTAGTGGGTGGGGTAAAATAACATCTAAAAATGTTCTGATTTCGCAAGATTGCAAACCAAAATGAAACTATGGCAAGTTTTAAACATTTACTAGTTCAATAACGTCATTCTCCAGCATTCTATGGCAATAGTTTTATTAAAACTATGATCAATGCTTTAAATTTATCCAAAAATGGATATGTTCAAAATTTGGAGATTTTTTTTGGTCAGTTAGTTCAAATGCGTTTTTTCCAAATTTCCCATCAGTTTTCAAATTGCAACTTTTTACCCTTTAAAATAGACATGTTCTTCTAACAAAAAACCTACAAATCAATTCTTTTGCAATTTCTTCACACTTTGATGCTATTTTGGGGTACGCTGACTGGCCTATAATGGTAATCTGACATGTAGCCAATTTTGTGCAAGTAATATAGCCCAGAGCCTTTAACATGAAGTCAACTTTTAATGGTTAAAATGAAAATTGAAATTGAAAAAAAGAAAATGACTTTGAGAAAATATAATGTTAGCCGAAAAAAATAACAGTGAAATTGGTTACTTATTTTCTAAATTGTCCGCGTTTAAAAGTAGAAATCATTTCTGAATGATTGTAAACAAAAATTCCGCACAGACAGCAGTGATACAATTATGGCTAAAATGCCGGAAAAATTTAAAGGTCATTCTGTGATGGGATTTTTACGTGTTTCTAAGTTGTTTATATTCATCAAATGCCAGATTTTAAGACCAAGACCCAATAGTAAATTCAGAATTTGAGAAGTCTATAGGATTTGAATTAGTGGTCTATAGCCTACTATCTGGATCTACTTGTGAAGTAAATTTTTACTACATGTATTATTATTTTTTAGCTCGTTGATAAACATACTTGTTAAAATTTTACCAGAAATGAAACTTTCTACACGCTGTTACACAGATCTGTATACAGTATTTAACTTCTATTTTATTGACCAAAAATAGCATTCATATTATTCTCATTGCGACTTCGCCATTGCTTTGCCATAGACCAGAAAGAAAAATATAAAAATCTTTCAAACGGCAAATCTCAAGCATCTGATTGGATGAAATGGAAACTAGTCAGACAGACAGACATGCAGACAGACCAACTGGTCGAACGACATTGTTTGCAATCCGGCTAAAAAGAGGAATTTAGAAGATCAGGATAAAATACTTTAACTCCCAAAAATATTTGGAAACAAAAATAACAAGATCACTGGTTGCCGAAAAAAGGAGTCTGACGGACAAGCGCACCATGAAGATTCAAGGGAAGTAACTTAAATAACTATACCGACCATAGCTGCCTGGGTTATCTATCTTTACATGTTCGTACACTACGAATGTGAAGAATAACTTTATGGACGTCGGACAAAGTATACGAAATTGATCTTTTTCTTCCAAACTGACTTCCAGCAAAACTCACCGTCCATATCCAACTTTGCTCATCATCGGTTAGCAAAAATCGATAACGAATTTCTCAATAGATTATGAAGGAACAATTCAGTTTTTTCTTTACTACATTTTTATTTCTTAAACAGTCGAAAAAACCAATAGTACATATTAAAGATAAATTTCTGCCGATTAAGATGGTTATTTTTATTTTAATTTATCTTAACGATAATTTGGTCCTTTTAGACTTTGAATATAGCAACCCTATTTTCCCTTTTATTTACATAGAAACTGTAGAGAAAGTTGGATTTTTTCGCTTATCCTTACGTATTCTATTGTTAATATCTTTTATCCAAATTATAAGTTAAAAAAAAACCAGGTTACATATTTTGCAAAAAATATTAAGCTATTGTTTAAACTAAGTTTTATTAAATTAAATTTAAAATATTTTGGTCCTTTTTAGCTTTTTCTAAAACGACTATCGAATATTTTAAGTGAAAATTTAAGTCTCCGTAAATTTGCGAACATTCCCGATATTTTACGATCATTGACGGAAGATTGTTTAATTCGGCAGTCAAGTGCAGAAAACAATATAGCCTTACTAGTTTAATTTGTAGAAGTTGGAGTATTGTTTTGAAATTGTGTGATATTACATTGAATTAAGTAGAAACACTAAATTTTTTACAAATTTCATAGGCGGAAACAAATACGTACTAAATTATTCATGGCATCTGGGTTAGAATATTAGAACCCAGATGGCATTTAGAAATAAGTATATGTCTTTTCGATATAGCTGTAAAATAAAGTCCGATTGATATAATTAACCCAGACGAAAGTCTAAAAAGGTGATAATTGTAACAAATAACCCCAGGTAAATCAACAGGTAAGAAATGTGACATTTTGTGTATTAACAATATGTCACATTGATCAAAGATCTATATATTACATCTATCTATATAGGTCTTTTCATTGATAAAAAATGTCAAATGCATTCACAAAAAAATGTCAATCATAAGAAAATGCATAAAGAAATTAAAATCGTCATTAAAAAGTCTCATCTATATACAAGCCTATCTAAAACAAAAACCACATATATATTAATTAAGATAACTTAAGTAAATGTTACTTAATTATTTGTAAAAGTTTAATGCTTTCTATTTACAATTAAGAAGTTAAAATGTAAATTTTATCCAAAATTTATATCGTAAAATGCAATCGGAAAATTGAAATTGTTAAGTTTAGGGCATATTTCTAAACACATTTGAAACATAAGCACGTAATGATGTACCCAACTGGAATTAAAGTTAGAACAAATAAAAACTATCGCATCGTAATCTCGTCAACATGTATCGAGATTACATTGTAAGATTTTTTTCAGTAAAACATAATAATTCAATGAACTTTTATTCTTTAATTATTTTGACAAACAAGAGCGCAACAGTAATAGAACGAATTCGGGATTGTATTAACTGATCGAAAAAAAAATGCATCATTAATTTTATTGTACCCCCTCCCAATAAATGACGCGTTGTAAAAACAAAGTTATGACAGATCAAAAATTAATATGTTTTATGGCTTATTTCCTGTACCGTGTTTAAACAAGGTAAATGGTTCCTATAAACAATGAACCTAGCAAATGCATCGATTCAATGAATTTAAAAGTGTACCGATTTGTTTTTTCTGTGTATATAGAAATTGAGAAAAGGCAAAGACCTATATATTACATCTCTATATTTATCTATATTGGTCTTTGGAAAAGGCTACATATTCTGCCGCTTTTTATTATGACTGAATTTGTCAATTCTTTAATGAATTTAATGTTTCAGAAGATAATTGGATAAATGTTTCAGAAGATAATTGGATAAAAAAAACTACAAACTCCTTATCCACTTGGTTTAAATGATAATATTTATCAAGAAGGTAACATTTCAAAAAACCCTGATTTTGACATTTTTGGATTGCTTCAAATACGAAAACGAAAATCGAGGTCACATGGGATAAGGACTAATGGTAACATCAAAAGAAAATCACGTGTTCATTGTTCTATTCATGACCTTCAAAATATTTTAAAACATTCTGGAAGACATGCTATGCTGTCGCGTTTAGCTTCTCTTTCTATTTCAAGTTTACAAAAAGTGGATAAGGAAGCCGATGATATTGTTATTAGAACTCATCCACTTTATGAGGTTGCAAGCCTTACTCAGTGTTACACTCGGCATGTTCTAAGACCACATATTGACTTGGAATCTGATCACCAAAGACATTTCCTTAAAATTTCATTTTTAAATAATGGCATAGATTTTATTGACCTTCCAAGTATATATAAAGATAAAACTGTTGAATCGGCTATACCTAATTATTTCAAGAATACTGAAACACCCATCGTTTGTTATAAATATAACAAGCCTATTAGAAACACAATTTTCAATTACAACAAAATTACCTCGGATTTACAGATTGTTGAAAACACACCATTATCTTGAGACTGTTCTAATTCAAAATTTTGCTATCAACCTGCCGGTCATATCGTTACAGGGGATCTAAATGTTATCAAAGACTTTAGAATCCGCAATTTAATTTCAAAAGGTCCAAAATACAGAATTCCATCGGACATCGACTTTAATACCTGTCGTGCAGAAATTGCAGAGTCTTTAAACTCTTTTTGCAATAAATGGTGTAAACGAGAACATGCTGAACCTAATGCTCTTTCAAACTGGAAAAAAACAAATATTCAAAATAATTGACACTCGTATATCCTTCTATAAAAGAAACATAGCTTTACTACCACCTCGACCTCGTTTTAACTTTCGTCATTTGAAAAAAGGTATTCAAGATTTTCACAACAAATTTGTTTTAACACCTGCTGATAAGGCTTCAAATAATGTTATTATAGTGTGACGTATACACTATATAAATGTTCAAACTGAAGAACTTAATAGCACTAATGCTTATACACTGACTTCTTCATCTGAGAGTGATATTGTTACTGCACACACTCTACAAATTACTAAATTTAGAATCAGTGTTGAGCCTAAACAAGACAAAGTACCTACTATGTATTGGTTGCCTAAAATGCACAAAACACCGTACAAAGCAAGATTTATCGCTAACTCTAGTTCTTGTACTACAACAAAGTTATCCGTGCTCTTAACATCTTGTCTTACAGCTATAAAAGAACATGTAATTAGGTATTGCGAAAAAGTTTTTGAAACTACTGGCAAATATTTATTTTGGTCTATAAAAAATTCAAATGACGTTTTGAAGAAACTTAAATCAAATAATTTTCAGGCGTTCTGTTTGTCTACATATGATTTTTCTACCTTGTATACTTCTCTCCCTCATAATTTAATAAGAGACAAGCTAACCAGTCTCATTGAAAAAACTTTTGCTAGAGAAAATAAAACATTTATTGCTTGTAATGAACATAGGGCATTCTTTACAGATGGTTCTTATGATAATTATACTTCATGGACCTGTCAAGACCTTATCCAGGCGCTCACATTTTTATTGGATAATATTTATTTGAGATTTGGTACCTCTATTTATAAACAAGTAATAGGCATTCCAATGGGTACTAATTGTGCACCCCTTGTTGCTGATCTGTTTTTATACTGTTATGAAAGAGATTTCATGTTATCTCTTTCTACCGAACATCAAGATGATATTATTACAGCTTTTAACAACACCTCGAGGTACCTTGATGATTTATTAAATATAGATAATAACAATTTTCCATCACTGGTTAATAAGATTTATCCTAAAGAACTACAGCTTAACAAAGCGAACACTTCAGAAAAGCAAGCAAACTTCCTTGATTTAAATCTATCCATCGAAAATGGTTACGTCTCTACTAAAATTTATGATAAAAGAGATGATTTTAATTTTAATATAGTAAATTTTCCGTTTCTAGACGGCGATGTTCCTCGTGCAACTTCTTACGGGGTTTATATCTCACAGCTTGTTCGCTTTTCAAGAGCTTGCAACGATGTGAATGATTTCAATGAACGTAATCTTTGCATTACAGAAAAACTTTTAAAACAAGGTTATCGGTATCACAAATTAAGGAAAACCTTTTGCAAGTTTTATCGCCGATATCCAGATCTAATTCATAAATACAGCTGCAGTTTAAAATCACTATTGCAACAAGGAATTTCACAGCCAGTTTTTTATGGAGATTTAATTTATAAACTTAAGAAGATAAAAGGCGATGTTAATTTCTCCCGGTTATTCGTAAAAACCATCTGTAAATTTAAAAAGAAAGGTTACCAACATGATATTTTACAGCGCTCTGCAGGCCAGGTGATTAACCCATCTACAGTTGATCATTATGCTTACCTCTTTGGTTGCACGACGGTGGCAGGGGTGTAAGAGTTTATGAAAGTTTATGGGGAAATCTTTTCTTAAAAGAACCTAAAAGCTCGATTTGTTTCTTTTATCCCTGTCATCGTGTTCTTGCTGATTTTACTCCAGGTGCTCTGGTCTCGGAAAGATCATTGAGTACCCGCCCTTTGGCTTTGCAATGCTATTAAATTCTTATGTTTATATGTTTGTATGCTTTTGCATGCAACATTGTTGAGCTGATGGGTGGGTTGGAGTTATTTCACCAAGACAATTTGTACTTGTTTTGTGATACGAGAACCTGTTGGGGCAAGTGTGAGGTTGGTGCACCCTAGAACCTGGTTTAAACCCCCAGTGGCAATTTGTTTTGCCACTGACCGTTCCAAGGCGGTATCCCCAAAGGTTCTCTTGTTTATTAATTGTTTGTGGCGTCCTATTTGAATTGACATACATATATAAAACATGCGCTCTCTCTATCGTCCTCTCTTCTTTTTCGCTGCGTGGGGAGGCTGTGTTTTTTGAGTGTGGCGATTCCTGATATGCATATGTTGCTTTTTTTAAAGTTTACAAACCGTTTCAACAATTAAACACATATAAAAATTGCTTTCCAACAAAATAAATGTATTCATTAGTGCAATAATAAGGATGAAATGGAACAGACAGAAGTTATATATCGCGGGGCTTAGGATTTTAAAATAAATAAAATAATCGGACGTCTATGTGCCCAAAACCAAATTAAAGAACTCGGCACTAAGTTACACAGAACTGATAAAAACGAAGACATTGTTGAACGTATATTAATATGGTCTACCTCAAGCCTGTGTGTAACTTTTGCAATATAAGAAAACTGATATTATACACTAGGTTATCTTAATTATAAAGTATTGAATACTAGTTTTGTTGTTATGGATAAAACTCTCAGACTGATATATACATTAGCAAGATTATTTATCATTTTCGATAAATTTTGTAATTTTGAAAATATTGCTTTTACTTTCTGATTTCATTAATCTATTAAATTTATCAATTGTTGGCTAAAAATTTCTTCATATATATTCGTTTAAAATATTCGAGTAATAGGGGCATATTAACAAAAAGTGGTATTCGTTTTCTATCATCTTATAATTACAGCTTATACAGATTCTGTTTTCCCTTGTAACACTCGTGTACACACCCATGTACCGTCCAGTTTCAATATTTAAGATACAACTTTTATGAAACGAACTGAATGCTTAATGATGAAACACTTTTGTGCTATTTTATTGGTTTTCCCCTCTGGCGCAAATGACATATTTTTTGGCCCTAGACTTCGTTAATCTCCGATTATCTGACGACTGATAAGAAGGGCAGATAATTGACAATACCACATAGTCAACGCCGTACACTCGATGAGCAAAGTGCCATATGACTGCAGTTGTGACACTGATAAGGTACAGAGCGACCAAGCAAATATCTGGTTTGGCGATTTGCTTTTGAAACAACAATTTTGATTTGCCCAGTGCTGTTTGATAATCCAGTGATATTGGAGGATTGACAGTGGAATCTGGCTTTCTTCTTTCATGAAATATCCAATAGAATAAGCGAGAACCACGAACTTCCATTTACACGAATTACTGGGTTTCCTTCGCTGTTTTAATATTAAAATTCCTATCATATTAGTACTGTATATGTACATATATCCAGAATAAGTAGCTAGCGTCACATACGTTGGACTAAAATAGTATACAAGAGTTATAAACATTATAAACATCGTCTATCCTGCTGTAGAAGTATCATAAAAACAAATAAAATTTATCAGCGTTAAGTGTGAATCCTTCTTGCGAGTTATTGCAGTGTGCAGCTAGATAGTATAGTGCTCCGAATTTTGTGGCTCGGATCTGGTACCGGTATGGTAGTTGCTTACCATACCTAACAGACTACTCGTATTTAATGCATCATAATCCACTACTCGACTAGAAAAGGCCTTGTGTTGTTGTCCTTATTTTGAGGAGAATGGAATTGGAAAAAGCTTTTGGCCAGTAAGTGCTTTATAACAAGTATATATATTTCATACAGCATACTGTGCGCAATGCCCACATTTTCGCCTGTAAAAATATACTTTTGCCATACAACGATAGTCAATATTAGGGATGTCAACGAATATCCGAATATCCGGATATCCGTTCGAATCGTCGGATATCCGGATCGAATTTGGCATCCGGATATTCGTTAGTAAAATATTAGATCGGTAGATATATTGGCCATTTTGCTAAACTATCTTTCTGCTCTATGTGTGCATTTAAGCATAAGCACCTGTAACGGATTATCGAGAGGTGCTGACACGCAGTTAATTGGGCTTCAAAGTTTTAGCAATGTGCTAATGTGTAATAGCCAACATTCGAACCTTTTGCAATGCATTTGAGTAAAAAATGTATCTTTATTTTTGTTTGATTGGTTTTATTGAGAAGGGATAGAGCTATAGTTTTGTAGACAATAACAAGTTTTGTCAGCATAAATCAATTGCTCATGTTAATGATGTCTGCCGGAGTTCCATAAAATTTTTGATGAATTCTTGTTCATTCGACCTCACAATCTTTATTCTTATTTATGTTCTAAATAAAATCATTCGTTATGTTTTCCTTTCTTCATTCCGCTGTTTGAAGGCATTGCGTAAGGTTAAATGATAATGAAAAGCAACAAATGTATATATCATTCACACAGTCAATAATCTTTAAAGTCCAAACGTTTTGCGATATTTATTGTAAATCTTTAAAGCGGACATTGTTGTTGAGATTATCAAATGTATTATTGTTCATGTTTAATTGGATTATTACAATTTTGAAGCGTATATATTTATGAACAACGACGATTTGATTCTGTGTACGAAAACGATAGTTTATATCTGTCTTAAGAAACGACGATTTAATTGTGCAATTGACAGTTTAACCCCATCACATCCTACATTACTATAATCAAAGTCTTTGTATCCGGATATCCGTTCGAATCGTTCAACGGATATACGGATTCCAAATTCAGAGTCCGTTGACTTCCCTAGTAAATATGCAATGCCCACAAAAATAAAAAAAACACCAGAACATCCCGCGGTGCTTTCCCCATAAGATTACTTTCGTATATGTCTTGGGTGATACAGACCCATGCCGGTAAGTGAACGACGAAAACGACTGGCAACGTAAATCAGAGCACACTTCTAATTGCGGTAAACATGAGACTCCGCCGCTCAACCTCCCTGACCCAAAAAATCGGATAAGGTGTTTGGAATATAACCACCGTTTTATGACACCTGTAACCGATTATTACTAAATGTCATTCTTCATTTTAAAACATTATCATAACAAGGGAAAATTTGTGTATTTTCCGCTTTTAAAATGTATTCAGTTTAATAAGAACACCGACTTGTTTTTAAGGCGAGACCTTTTAGGACGGCTACACAAACAGTGATATCGTAATGATGCAGCCTCAAACCTGGGACCAAAGCACTTCGGCGATAGCGTCTAGCCACACAAATCCCAGCACTCTCCCGCTAAACTATCTCGGAAAGGGCGATAACTCTGACCACACAAATCCCAACTTTCTAAAAATAACTATCGTGGAAAGGGCTGTTACTCCGGAGTTTTGAACAAAACTAACAGCTGATAACTTGGGAAGTTTCAACTATGTACAAGTATTTCGTTTAAGCTCTTACACGTACAAGGTATAAGAAAACAACTGGTATTTTGTCTTTTATTTCCTTAAACAATCCTAGACATAGCACTCCATATACAAAGTCGTCGTCTAGATGTTTTCTTTCTAGCTACGAAAACCTTCGATCAATACCTTGAAGGCTTGCTGGAATTGTTCTCTCATAAATTCAATAAATATCAAATTATATTTATTTCCAACTGATCATAATATCCAAATTCTAGTTGAGAACTAGAATTAGCTCAAAGTAACATGTTGTTGATGTGTTTGGTATTGCAACTTATGTATTGGTTCCTATTTTTTACTTTCGTATTGGTTCCTTTTTTTCGCCGAATCACTCTGCCAGCGTGCGATCTAGTTCTGATCTAGGAAGACGTAGCTCGAACGATGTTCTATAATTACTAGTTTGATAGTCATGTTTCCAGTAAAAGAGGTCTTAATTGCCTAAGCAAAATAAGGCAAATACGATAAAACATTTTTATTTCTGACAATAAATAAATTATCAAAAGCTTTCATCGTAGGCAGGGATAATTTCAAAGCCACTATGAACGATATATTTTTCGGATAATTGCAATATTTCCTGGTAACAAGACCTCTATATTACCCAAAATGTGTCACAACTATTTTCATGATGTTCAGTGTGCCTAATAAATAAATAAGTACATAAATTAATAAATATATTGCACCGAATTGCCGACCTCGAGACATTTATTTTTGAATTTCTCAATTCTAATTCCGTAACATAAAATTTCAATAGTTTTCTATCTAATCTAGATAAATATATGAAATACAGACATTGAATATTTACAATCAGCTCAATCATTATTCTCAATAAGCCCCAATATTATAAAGCTGAGATTGGGAACCAGTCTCGGATCTCAGCGGCTTGAGCCCAGCATCATAGAACTGTAATTGGCGAGACAGTAAGATGACCGCAATGTATAAAACCCAGATCAAGAATGATGTCTTGGACCGTGAACTGTGTTTTATACATTGAGATGACCGGATACGAGTATCAATTCCCAAGCATCTGATCGGCTGGAATTGAGACTAGTTTCCATTTCATCTAATCAGATGCTTGAGATTTGAAACTAGAAACCAGTCTCAAATCTCAAGTATCTGATTGGATGAAATTGAGACTAGTTTCCATTTTATCCAATCAAATATTTGGGATTCGAGACTGCTCTCCATTATCAGTTTTATGATCTTGGGCCATGACTGGTTAATATTGAGCGCATGCTCAGTGGTGAACAACGGGAAGTTTGATATCTGAGACTGGCTTCATTTGCTATGAGATCTATCCTTAACTTCCAAATATATTTCTGGATAAGCCATAATCAAACTGTCTCTGTTAACTGTTTTCTCAAATCTGTATCATTACACTCGATTTGAAATTCTCGTCGTCAGCCTTATTTAACAATTATATTTTTATCATCGCTCAGGAAACTGTTCCTTTCTCCTCTAAACGTGTTTTAATAAATATCTATATGACCTTAAGAAATTCACGATCAACATAAATCGTGGTCAAAACTTTGTGTCTACAACATAAAAAGGGTTTGGGAAACTGAACACAGGTTTCGTTAACGTATATATATCTGATCATATCACACCATAAGTCTATGTCACATAAGGCACGGGAAAGTTTATGCATGAAGACTAAAGGGACTGCCAGGGATGTCTTCGTCTCCCCATTTGATGCTAAGTGTGTGCTCTCCGGGCTCCTTGCAGTTGTAAGACACTGTGTAGGAAGTGTTGGACACTCTTTTCACCGTCAGTTCCGCTTCCGGTAAACCAGAGGGTCCAATCATACCGACAAACAATATTGCGTTACCTGATAAACAGAAAACAAACGAATGTAGTTATATATAGGATTTTTGTTTGTTTCAGTGAAATGTAGATTTCATTATTTAACATAAACACCTGATATTTCTACGAGTGGCGGTGTTCAAGACTGAAATAAAGCCGGTGCCTTCCAACAACAGAATTCCACACCATGTTAAAACACACTCAAATAATAAGTTCTAAAGTTACTCAAGTCTTATGAGAAATTAAATTAGTGCGGAAATACGCCATTGCTTTACTTTGTATCAACGTTTCCTTTGTTGAATGATATATTTAAATCATCCGAAACGAAATGTATTAAATGACAAAATAATTGCACAAAAGCACGTGTCCCGTTTATTAAGAAATGCTATGCCAGTAAAATAAAGCTTGAATGAACTTAAACTATGTTGGAACAAAACTTAAACAATCTCTAATGCATTAAAATAACGAAAAATATGTTACCAGCGTCTTTGGTTTCAAGAGTAAGGTTCTGCAGACGGTTGAGGAAGGCCTTCTTGACTCCTGGCCCTCTAGCAACCACCTTGCTGGCATCCCCGCGGAACTTTTTGGAAACCTTTGCACCAGGCTTTTTCTCGACGGTCTCAACTACCATCGACGATTGTTCCAAGATAGGAGATGGTTTTCTGCCAGTTCCTAAAAGATAGTTAAATAATGTACATAATTTTCTAATATGAAAAAAGTCAAGGTACACTCGATAGTACGCGCTAATACACACAAGTCCTACCCAAACAATTTTTAATCTAAGAATTATCATTTTCTGATGTAGCATAATAAGGGTTATTGTACAATATTTTGTAACAACTGTTTTTTATGTAACTGTTTGAGGTGGAAAGTATCAAGCAATCGATGCAATAGTTTATAAGATTTATATTTAACCACCATCTTCTGTTTAAAGCTGTCTATTCATAGTTCAGTGCCCAAGGTTATAAGGTCGCCATTACAGCCTATCAGATGCTTGAGATTTAAGACTGGTTTCCAGGCTCAATTTTATAACATTGGAGCCAGGATGGAATACTTCAATGTCTTGTGCCCAAACTAAGCATGGAAACCAGCCTCAAATCTGGTCGCCATTTCAGCCAATCAGATGCTTGAGATTTGAGACTGGTTTCCAATCTCAGTTTTATCACCTTCAGCCTTGGATATGGTCAAAATTAATTGTACTACGACTATATCATTCTTATAAATGATTGAAAAATTGCGAATTTCAGCGACTAAAAAGCACATTTTGGGATTTGTTAGAAATAAAATTTACTTCGTAAGTAATGCTGTAACAACTTTAGCTTTAAATATATTCACGTTTACGTTTACTGTGTAAGAATATGACATCACATAAATGCGGTTTTGGCGCCATTTCTTGCCATTTTTCTGTGAAATTCACACAAATTGTACACTAAAAGCATAAAATAAAAAGGAAATTTGTTTTTACCAGTGAAAGATAGAAATATATTTCACTCATGAACTCCGGAATTATGTATTTTCACGAGTGGAGGAGCGGAGTTCACGAGGTGAAATATATGTTTATCTTACACTGGTTAAAACAAATATCCTCTATACAATTTCGTCCTCATACGTGACCAGGCCCCTTTAAACAAGCATTACACTGTTTGCGTCTATTCATATTTCATTTATTTGAGCTCGTTACATGTACAACTTGAAGTCGGGGACAACATACCTGTTACTACGGACTGGTAGGGACTTCCAGCAATCGCAATATTTCCGTATTTCACGGTGATCAAATATTTGCCAGGAGCGAAAGGTGTGTAGATGAATTCGTAGCCTTCATCAACTTCCTTACAGCTGAGAGCAACCTTAGAAGGACCATCAATAAAACAGGCAAGGAAACCAGATCCAGATCCGGCCGTGCGAACTGTAAACTTGGATTTCGCATCTGAAATGAGAGTTATTGCACTTACATTATTTCACTTTAATTAAGAGTAATTATTATAATGTGAGGCACATATCTATTAAAACATCGATGTAATGTATCTACCAGTTTTGAACTTGAAACAATTGATTAATTTATTTCACTTTAATTTAGAGTGAATATTATAATGTAAGGCACATATCTTTTAAAATATAATTGTGATATATACATTTCCGGTTTTGAACTACAAACAATAACATATGTTAAACGATATAGTATGTATTAATAATAATTACCTTTGCCTATGCTCAACAAAAAAATAAACCAATGCCCAAGGTTATAAAGCTGAGCATGGAAACCAGTCTCAAATCTCAAGCATCTGATTGGCTGAAATGGCGACTGGTCGCCATTTCAGCCCATCAGATGCTTGAGATTTGAGACTGGTTTCCAATCTCAGTTTTATAACCTTCAGGCCTGACACTGCAGTATTACCTATTTTCCCCAGAATTAGAGTTATGTACATGTAATTATGTCTGGAACAAGTTTTCTATTAACCATGCAGTCTGGTATTACTGGTGCATGAAACAATAATTTTAGTTCTCAGTTTTTATGGCAGGGTGTAACAAATATAGAATTTGTATATGTATCTCATAGTTATGCAAAGTTATAAAGTGTAAGGATTCTTTTTTGCTGAGTATAGAATGTATACATAATTAGGATCTGTGCAAGGCTATGAAAGACCGAGGCAATATCATTTCTAAAACAACACCTCCAACCCCTAACCAACCCATCCTTAGAAAAATTAGCAAAAACTTTTGTTTTTACTTACTGCATTTGCCGTTCTCTAGACCATCGCCATATGCGTGTACCATAGCCGGGTCGGCGGCTACCGAGCCTACCATGACTGCGAAAGGACTGTCCGGTACATGTGCATCATTGAGTTTTACATCAATGTAATGTACACCATTCTCTTTCGGTACAAATCTACAACATTAATGTTGAAAGTAATGCTTAAGGTTATAAAACTGAGCATGGAAACCAGTCTCAAATCTCAAGCATCTGATTGGTTGAAATGGCGACTGATCGCCATTTCAGCCAATCAGATGCTTGAGATTTGAGACTGGTTTCCAAACTCAGGTTTATAACCTCCAGCTTAAGAATCAACAGAATATCTATTTATATAATGTTGTTAGAGCGACAGAGGTTTGTTTATAATTATGCACATTATAAAGAAGAATATTGTAACGAAATCATAGCACTTTCTCGGCAACATAAACCACCGACCATCCTGCTGTTGGTTCTTATCTTTGTTAATTATAGTATATTAAGTTCTTCTGCTACTGCTGCTTCTGCTGCTGCTCTCAAATGAGGGGAACAAGTGTTAACACGTATCTTTTTTAATGTTTCATTAAAGAATTTTGAGAAGCAACGAAATTTCAGCTGGAACTGATCTCTGAAATCAGAAATTTTGACATTCCAGTCCGGAAATCACATGGGTTTTAAAATTAGTCTTTTGATACTGCAAGAAACCACGCCCAAGCGGAATCCTACATTCCGAGCTTGATTATCACAAGGGCAGGCAATCATGACATATTCAATAATTATAAGAGAAAGTGATTTTCTTTCAATGGTGTATGGTAAGACTGAGTTTTTCAATATTGTCTAGGTAAACTGAGTTTGAGAGATCTAAATGATTGAAAATTAAACAACATGACAAAATATTATTGGGTTTCAAAAAAAATATACAGGCATTATCTGAGATTTGAACCAACACCGACTGAGAAACTGTTCAGCAATAAATCTGCCAAACTTGCTGTCCAACGACCAACTGAATGATAGCAAAGCCTGATACCTGATAGCGTATAATCCAGTATCCATTTCCTGTATGAAACAGTCCTCGTGTCCACCAGATGGGGTGCGAAGATATGAGTGCAGATTCCCAGATGCACCATTGAATGAAACAGTGAATGTCGCAGGCTTGTCGACCTGAACGCAAGTGAGTGAATATAAAAAATCGTATCAATAAATATTACACAACAACACTACGTGACATTCAGTATTAAAATCATTAATATGCACATTTCAACAACAGCGCAAAGCAGCAATATTTCTAAATCTATTTAATAGTCGTTTCGATGCCCACAACTGTTACGACACACTCATTTTAAGAACGTTTAAATAAAATTCACTGACAAAGATTTTTAATACATGAAGAGCAATGCGGAATTCACGATATTTTAAACCTAAAATTTCTTGTTAAAGAATCGCATGCGCATGCGCAAACGGAATAACAGTATTTCACTCGTAAAAATAAATATATAGAATAAACTGATATTTAGAAATTTAACCAAATAAATAATCTTTGAGTAAGAGTTTAAAATAAAAATAACATAATAGAATATTACTAGGCTACAAAAAATGCAAGCATTATCCGGGATTTGAACCAGCACTGACTGGAAAATTGTTCAACAATAAATCTGCCAAGTGTGCTGTCCACCGACCAAATTCAGTGGAAGACCAACGCTGATACGTTATTTCATTAAGGAGTCATTGCACATTAAAAGTTAATATTTTAGAAATGAGAGGTCAAAAGAAATATGAAAACCAACAAGAGGTATCATATAAGGAGAATGTAAATTCCTAGGCCTTCACAATTGAAAGCTGCACAAACCTTTAAAGCGTCGCTCTGCAAAACAGAAAATAGCATGTACTACTACTACGACTACTTTAAAAGGCAAAGACAATGTTTCAAATGCATCTCATCAAAATATACGACATACATTTCATATTGCTTATACCAAATGTTGAATAAAATAATTTGAAATGTTATTCATAAATAAATCCGAAACATTTTGTGAGGCTTTTTGTCATTTATGATTTTATTTATATTTATAATTTTCGATTCTGGGGATTTGATTTACGGATGACCATACTAAGCATTATTTAAAATGTCGATTGAAATGAAACACTGTATTTTCCTTTAAGTTCTACCACTAAAAATACATAACATGCAAGCAGTTACAACAAAACGATCAACATTTCTGCGCGAAAATACAAACATACAAGTTGATAAATATGACATCGACATGTAGAATACAGCTACAGAACGAAAATTTTTTATTTTTTATTCACGTTTTCTCGTATTATTTCATTTAAATTTATTAAAACTTATATTATATTTAATAAGTAAATAGTAGCGATCGAGGTAACAAACAATATTACATATATTTGTTTAGTGTTAATTTATTTAGAAGATCTTTTATTTACAACTTCTTGATATATACGCGAACTTCAAGATGAAAAAAGATTAAACATGAAACAGCATGTGGCAAATTATTCCTAAAAAGCCTTGATTATGTGAGGAGGTACAACAAACTGCTACCTATTTTGACTATATTTAAAAATGAAAATGCTGTATTATTAAGTATGTAGGAGCCATTGTAAACTTCTGTTACAAATGTAGTCAGGCTCCAGAAATGGCAAGCTTAATGGCGAAACTGAGAACAATGTACTTTGTATTGATTGATGTCGAACACTCGTTGTTTCTAAGAAATGGGCAATCGAAATGAAAAATACAATACCAAATGACTGTTTTCATTTGAATTTTGATTCTTTTTGCTCATTTAAGAATATTTCTTGATTGCTTCTATTTTTTAAAAGTGGAATCACAGAATCTATTCCCAATCATTACTTTATTTTATTTAATTTAGTTAATTATCTTACATTTTAACAATAGGTATAAATTCTCTAAAAGTTAACTTACCGAGAGACCTCTGTCTTTTAAAGCGTGTACTGTGACCTGGCGAGCCGAGCCGCCGTCAGGAGAAACATTTACACGGAAGGGAGAGTCAGGGATATGCTCGTCGTTAAATTTAACGTGAATACCGTACATGCCTGTAACAAATTAAATAGTTATTAAAACTTCATTATACACAACATATCTAATGTTGATCATTTTGCATACATTTTGTTAGCAGAACGAAGGCTGGATTAGGAATTTAAATTGGTTTTCAGCGAAAGCGGTAACCAATCGGGTTCTCAATTTTGTTAATTGTTTGTGGAGTCTGTTTTGAAATAAATCATTTTTTAACCATGCTCTCTTTTTCTCTTCTTCTTGGCTGGCTAAATATGCTATGTCTTCTGAATGTGGCAATTACTGATGTGCATATTTCACTTTTTTTGGGAAAAGAATGCACTTCGATCCACTCCAAGTCTCGGTTCGAGTTAGTTTACCGAGCAATGTGTAAATATCATATGAGAACCAGAAGGGGCAAGTGTGATGTTAGTGCAGTGCGTCAACAATGCCAGTTCCTTTGGCAAGTCAATATGTTCGTCATATTTTATTTGTTTTCTTAATTATGAATCTACAAACATAGAAAGTGTGACATGTTCCTTTGGGGGATTGCCGAATAGCGAGCATGGGATATAATACCAGAATGTATTAACGGCTCACCTGCTTTATCTACATTGTAAGATACACCGAGGAAACCATGAGGGCGTTCCTCCATCTTGATCTTGGCGGTTCCGGGGCCTTCAATTCCTACGCTGAGCGTTCCAGCACCGGCCTCACGCGAGTAGATATTAAAGTGATCTGAAAAGAAAGTAACCTTTTAGTATACCAGAAAGTTTAGCTTTGGATGGATCAAAGTTGTATTGTTTACTGCTGTTAATATTGAGCTGCGCTCAACCCGGGGCTAGGCGGCGTGGGTAGTAATATGCATTCCATTACTGACCATGAACAGGCTCTATCAAACGAGCCTGCAATATTTTCATATTTGACGTGTTCGGTGGCTTTCAAAGTTACCTTTTTCATTTTTTAAATATCTGTATAACTGTTACAGAATCAAAAAGTTCAAAACCAATCTTAAGGCAGTTGTTATTTAAAAAGATAAAATGTATTTTGACCGTTTAACTAATTTTCAAAGATAACAAGAGTCGAAGGATATGTTTACTACACTCTGCTAATAACAACGATTTGTGATATAATAAATGCTCTCGGCTAAACATTTCCTTACTAAATGTGTTGGCTTCTCCCTTTTCCAAACCAGGACCTCCAACCTGCACTTTGTGGGACCCGCCAATCTTCAACTGTCCTATGGTGTACATGAAGGGACTTCCTGAAATACAAGTTCATTGTAAAGCTACCACTTGTTTCGCTGCATATTGTTCTATCTACTATATGTCAAATATAAAAAAGTGTACCAGATGTTGTTTCTTAAAATAACTTGATGTAGAAATGTGAAAATTTAACGATGACACATTTCTAAGTAAAATGCTTATGACATTTCATTGTTACATACAGTGTTCAAGGAGTGTAATTGAACATTCTAAAGGACCGATATCGTTTATTCTTTCCTCTTAATTTTAAATTTTCCATCATATTTTGATTGTTATATTTTTCAGACCCCTGATCACGAACATAGCGACATCTAACGACGTATAGCAATGATCGAGAATATCCTCTTTAAACGTTAGGCTCATGATATGAATAGTCACTAACCTGATATATGTACACCCTTATGTTTAATGCTAATGATGTGGATGCCGTTGAATTTGGGAGTAAAGTTGATTCTGTAATGAAAGTCATCCTCGTCCATGACTTCACAAAGTTCTGTTGCTCCATCTGGGTCTGTGATAGAGGCCTCCATGTCAAATGGATTCGTTCCTAAAAGAAAAAAATATACATGCTGCTAGACGCCATCGTAAGTTTAGGCAGGTTGGGCTTAATTCACCATGGCAACTTATTTGTCCTTTTTAGAGCGGAGCGGTGAATAGCGCCTGGTTTACCACCTAGTGGAATGTTTTTGTTTTAACCCTGCGGCTTTTTGTGTGTTTATTTTTTGAAATGTCTTTACTGTTTTACATTAACATACATACACTTTATTATAACTATTTTGGATGTGTTCAGAAGCTAATTTTAGAATTAGGTTTTCAATACGTACGTTTTATGTTGTTTTTTTTTATTTTAAGATGGCTGTTAAATAATTATATTTCTATAACATTATATACCTATTTCCTATAATAATATTAAACTAATTAGTTTAAATCTGCAAACTAATATTAATTACCTGGTATTTTAAGGAGGAATTCACATTTTTGATTAGGTTGTACGGCCTCTGCTTGCTCCATTTCACGAGTCACTGTCTCACGTTTACGCCCAGACGGCTCTCCGGCTACGTTCAATAGGAATGGACTTCCTGAAAAATATAAAAGGATTGAAATGCTAAAACTTTTTTCTCAAAAACTCTTATGTTACGCCCAGATGGCTCTCCAATTATTTTCAATAGATATGGACTTCCTGAAATACAAGGAAACAACAGTGTATGCTTTTGTCTTACAAACTGTCACGTTTTGTCCTAGACGGTTTGCGGGAAAACTGGTAGTTTCAAAATGTTCTTATCAAACAGTTACAGCTCTTTCTTTATAAACTCTCACATTTAAGCTTACACGAGACGTTCATAGGTTTCATGGGATGTTGATTTAAAGTGAATATGAAGAGAAATAGTAATGACTTCGGTCAAATAAGATTGAAGTCAAAATGTTTTTCATACGTTCCAGGCTTAACAAGGAAACAAAATCTGAAGTACAACAAAATCTCAAAACAATGATTTTAGTATTGATGAATTACTTTTGTCGTTGTTTTAAATCTCACCTGTGACATGTTCGTCGGCGAATCTAATATTAAGGATGTATATTCCGGGTTCGTGTGGGCTGTAAATGACTTTGTATTTCCTCGCTTCTACCTCTTCGTATTCCAGTTCTGATCTGTGAGGTCCTTCCAATACAACGCTCACGCCACCATAACCTGTAAATATATATAACTGTTTTTGTCAGGTGGTTGGTAAAATACTGGACGCCTCCTTCAGGAGTGAAAATTTGTTAATTGGACTAATCTTGTCTATTCAAACTGCAAAATTGTGCATTAAAATATTGGACATTCTTGTTTGTAACTGCTCCTTACCAACAAATCGCCCGAACGCTCTTGGTTGCTTTTTTAATAAGATATCATTGCAGCTAACTTTAGACCAATCTTTATGATTTTGCAATTAACATGTATTCAGTAAACAAACATCGACTGAGCATTTTGCAGATTTCTAGTATGAAACACATATATTATAAGATACGTTTATTAAAAAACTGTTTTGTCAGATGATTTTACCAAAGATTTCGTATTTTTCGTGTGTTTTACAGTTCAAATTGTACTGATAAGCTGCTTGTTCTGAACATAGCACATTGTAGTGATGAAAGATATATTTTGTTAGTTACGTATATGAACCTTTGATTTTAACAAAGACCATATGTGGATAAAGACCAAATTTGACTTGACTCAATGTTAATAACAAATTCACGTGTGAACTAAGCCGATCTGTCTTTAATTTCCGCTTTTGGGTGTTGTTTTCTGTGGTCTGAAAACACAGGTTTGACTGTAGTTTTATTACAACAGCATGCATGGTTACCTGCGCCGGATGTATCAATGAGGAACTCGTTATGAGTGTTTGCTTGGGCTTCGCTTGTCTTGCCTATTATCTGTACTTTAGCTGCATGGGCCATCTCGCTCTCACCGACTTTTATAGAAAATGGGCTTCCTTTGATTTGCTTTTCATCAGATCTGTAGATGCTGAGAGTGTATGTTCCTTTTTCTTTGGGAGCAAACGATGCGATACCTGTACGGGAAAATCAGATCAGCAATATTATAAAAAAAATAGCTTCCAATACAAAGTTTTCAATTGTCAATTACTGGACATAATGATGTTGGATACAGGATTTCTAGAAAGTGGGTTCGTTGGACAGTCTTAATCTAGTTTCATTATAATTTCCAACTTCTTTGCAACTGCAATGTCATGTGGGTGATTTTGCATATCGGAAAAAAGTATTGCTTGAACCTCTATTGAATTATTTCATTGATATTTATTAAAGGAAGCTTAAATCGGTTGATAACAACACGAACTTCGTATCATATATATTTTACTAGTATTTGTTTGTTACCTAGCTGTCCTGCTTCTCCCATCTTTTTCAGAATGCATGGTTCGATTGCTCCTGATGGTTTCTTCAATGACCCAGTTAGATCTACTATATCTGGTTCCACAATGTTCATCGTGTAGTCGCTACAGTTGGCAATAGACATCTGTGATCGCTTGCGTCCTTCACCTGTAAGAAAGTAAGTTAAACAACATAAATAGTATGATAGGTGCATAGTTTAATTTAAATAGACTTGGACCTTCTTAAGGCAGGATTTATAATGATTTATAATGTCACATTCCCTTGTATTCCAAACCTCTTCTCATACCACATTTCTCAATTATCCTAAACACTTTTTGCGTGTCTTATTCTCGAGCAACCTCTTTCTGTGTCACATTCTACTGTAATTTCAACCTCTTTCTGTGTTTATTCACTTGTTATTCCAAACACATTCTGTGTTTTATTCCGTTGTAATTCCAACCTCATTCTGTGTTTTATTCCGTTGTAATTCCAACCTCATTCTGTGTTTTATTCCGTTGTAATTCCAACCTCATTCTGTGTTTTATTCCGTTGTAATTCCAACCTCATTCTGTGTTTTATTCCGTTGTAATTCCAACCTCATTCTGTGTTTTATTCCGTTGTAATTCCAACCTCATTCTGTGTTTTATTCCGTTGTAATTCCAACCTCATTCTGTGTTTTATTCCGTTGTAATTCCAACCTCATTCTGTGCCACAATCTTTTTGGAATCTTTATTAATGTGTCGTACGAATCCAATGCGTGATTTAAGACGTATTGTCGAGTAAAAACTTAAAATATTATTAGTGGTATTCTTGTACAATTTCAGAAAGAAAGTTTGTGTATTTTTCAGGCATTTACCCTTAAAAACCTCATTTATTTCTGACATTTTTAGGATTTCATAATAATGCTGTATTTACTGCTATTTTATTCACATTAACAAAACATGTCTATAAAATGTAATTTTACACATACTTGTATAATAAAATGAGTAAAGACAAACATTCGGTTCTCTAATGTCCATAATTCTTAAGTTATAGTATGAATTGTGAGAGACACTTAGCGTTTGAATTATCTGTGCACTATGTCCCTTTACATCGATAAATTCAAACTGCCGATATTACGAACATCTTCTCGGGCCCGGCGAGTTCGAATTATCGATGTTCGACAGTATAGTTGAAGATTGCTAAGTGCTGTGTGTCAGAAACAACACCTCAAGTGCCTAGATACACCGCCAGATCCCGGATCAATATAAACACTCTTTGTTTAAGGCAGATAAGAAGATCTTATAATGTGTTGTTGACAAGATAAATAAACTATTCTTTTTTTCTTGTACAGATTACAGTGCTCGTAAGCTGCAACTTGGAATTAACGTAAATAATGCTTTTTAGTTTCTTTGTTTATATTATATTCAAGGATAAACTTCATCAAAGACAGTTACAATCAGTGCATATTGTGAATACATCTGAATTGCATTTATTAGGATAGGGTGAGGTTATTATTTTTGCTGTTGGTGTTTTTTCCATGCCACTTTCTACAGTAACATAATTTTTAAAGCGATCGAAGCAGCAAACTTTTCCATTCAGATATAAAATAGTAGACATACGCCTTTTAAATTACGCAAAATTATAAATAAATCCACAATTTATCGATTTTTTGTTTGAACCGGTCGGTGACAAGTTCTGGGTTAGTAGTACTGCGATATATACTCAACAAAAATAGAAACCTGACACTTTATATTTGGTGTATTTTCCTGGAATCAGATTTAAAGCTAATTGAATTGTGGTATGTAATAAAAATTGTGCATGTTTTGAACTTAATTATGCATTTTAATATTTTTGGTGCATGAAACAAGTGATTCAGTGGTTATTTTCTTTTGGATGGTGCAAAAATATATAGATTTTGAATATGCACCTCATACTTATTCAAAGTTACAGTGTCAGGTTTCTTTTTTTGTTGAGTATATATAAGACATGTGTGTCGGAACTTTGTTCGCTATTAATACTTAAGTGTTGTATAAGTCTTCCATATTATTTTAGTATCAAATTAAGAACAATGAAACGTTCAAACTAAATCAAAGATTATATAAATTATCTGTATGTAACCTAAAATATGTCATGAAAGCATACAATTTTTAGCTCAGTAAATACTGATCTGATGCTCTGCTGTTCTTGCAAGAATACGGATGGTAATTTTGCAACAAGTTTGAAAAGAACATGTTTAATGGTATGATTTGAATATCACCTGTTTGTTCAATGGAAAGCTCATTACAGCTGATGTGGGTTACAAAACTGAGAATGGAAACCATTCTAAAATCTCAAGCAGCTGGTCGCCATTTCAGCCAATCAGATGCTTGAGATTTGAGACTGGTTTCCAATCTCATTTTTATAACCTTCAGCACTGATGTGGGTTACAGCACATAGATGAAAAAAGAATGATTCTTATGACTGTAACATATAGTCAGCAATTCTGAACATTCCTGAAGATTGAGATCAACGAGACGGTTTGGCATTAACTGCGGTATCAGAAAAAACGGTACAACAAACATGGCAGATACGTCAGTCGCAATATACGAATCTTAAGATATCAGAGAAAGCGAATTGTCTATGTATACTTTTGATTCATTATATGCTAATGCTACTGAAAAATATATATCTTGCTCTGCAAATAGCGTGTGAGCAAAAGTACATCAGATTGTTTGTTACATTATATTAGTACAGGTAAGACTATTATATTAATTAAATTGATCACGACTTGGCGGCCTTTCTTATTCCAATTCTGCAAAGCATGTTTTCCTAGAAGTTTCTTTATTTTCCGTTTTGATGGAAATGTTCGTGTAGCTCCAAAAATTATGTTAAGGTCCCTACACATTTGCATTTTAATTATTTTTTTACATTTTAATAAATAATGTATTCAATAACTTAGATCAGAGATAAAATCATATTTACAAATGGTATATGCAGCTCCATCAACAGTGTTATGTATTTACGTGTGCTGGTACTATTAAATGTGTTTTGATAAAATGTTATATGAGGTATTTCACGAAAGTAATTTGTACTTGTCTGCCAAAAGGGTAACCAGAAGAGGCGAGTTAAAATGTGCTTGATTTTGCTCTTGGACAAATCATCTCACTGGATAACTTTTTAAATATTTGTTTGTCATGTCACTGTAGCTCACCAGTGTGATTCTTGCACATGTTGTTTGAAATTCCAACCAACTAATCAACTCGTGTTTATATTGTTATTCATTTACGTTAATAGCTATGTAGTTTTTAACGGAAACATTGAGAATTTGTCTGATACAAGGGAAACAACGTTGATAATAATAATAGATGTAGATGTAAATCTTGATTGATAGTTTTGTTATTCTTTGCAGTATGTAAAAGCCGCTTGTTCAGAAACTGGCACATTCTACTGATGAAAGATTTATTTTGTAATTAACGAGTTTGAATTTTTAAGTATTCATTAATATTTGTAATGAGATTTCTACATGTGCACCGTTTCCGCCAGACCACCCATTATTGTCGGGTAATAGCTAATGGCAATGTTATTGGTAGGGAAGCACTCCAAGAGCAACAATACAGGTGCAGTTCGCAAAACTGCTCGTATGCAATCAGGGCAATGCAAATATCAATGGCATAATTTGAAGATCAGACAAGCAACTAGTCTGAATATAAGTTTGAAGTGAATATTATTATTTTTTACGTCAAAACAAAATGTTTATGGTAGTCAGTTTTTTTTCTATCATACTGCAATTAAAGTTAAGAGAGGGACTGGCTGAAGATTTATAGCTGGGAATTAAAGAAAACAAAATTCATCATCGTCTAGAATCCAGGCTATTTGAAGATATAATAGATGTGTCCCCTTTATCTAGTCGAAGATAAAACTGCTGAATGAAGAGGTACAATGTAAACTAACCGTACACAAATGGACCACACTCGAGATTGCATTTATTGTTTGTTTTTTTTCCTTTATACCGTGTATTTGCTGAAGTTCTTAATTCCTAAGTACATGAATAGTATTTTGCGTTTAATTCCTGGTGTGAAGTACTTTAATTTCCGGCATATATAGACATTTGGGTAAGGTTTCTATTTTGCTGAGATGGTTCTACACATAACTGTAATTAACACAAGACCTTGCGAGTACGAGTCCAGACTTGCAAGTGCGTTATTATGTTGTTTTTGGTCTAAAATACGAATAAACTTTGCAAACATTTGAGATAACCCAGCAAATTTTGGTTGGTAAACGTTGGACACGGTGGAATTATATGTATTAAAGTATAGATTTTTTTGTTTAAAAATGCAGTTATAATCCACCATTACAAACAGTAAATTAAGTTTATTTATTTTTTAAATGGAATGGAAATTAAAAACGAACAAGTTCAGTATATCAAGACGTCATAGTCAAGCATTTTCACACCATTTTATGCGATTTTTGTCGAAATCACTTCAATGTTGCAAAGAATAAAAGTAACATAGAATTTGTTTTTTACCACTGAAGATCGCATAAAAATGTATCAATTATGCTCCCATTTGGCTCAAGAAAAATTACGAGAGGATAGTGAACACAAACCTGAGACTTTTGCTGAGAAGGGAGAGCCTTTGATAGTTTTGCCTTTGTATGATATGCTGATGTTATAAGCCCCTGGGGTCATTGGAAGGTATGTGAAGGTAGAGTGGTCTCCGGAGTCGTTTCGCTGGAGGTCAGTGCGAGCTGGACCGTCAATAGATACTTGGACGTCCTCTGCAAAATCAAAGAACAAATGTATGTGTATTTTTATATAAGCACGTTTGTTAATGTGTTTACTATAGTACAGTTGTTTAAAAACAAAATACATAGATTTTGGCTAACCTATTAACAACGACAAATAGAAGTTAAACATGTGTGTTGTTTTTTAATAGAATATGACATGTAGAGCAACATTGAGAAACTATGCAATGTAACCAACTATTATTTTCAGGATTATCTATATGGCTTCGTTTGGATGGCTTCTTCTATTGTCATTTTAATTCTAGAAACGTCGCGTCCATTCAAAACGTGGGAGATATGAATTGACCGAAAAGAAAACAATTTGTAATTTACTGACTCTGTGTTCGAGCTTTTGTAACCTATCATTATTTACTTACTCTTTGGTTAATCATTATTTACTTACTCTGTGTTCCAACTTTGGTAACTTATCATTATTTACCTACTCTGTGTTCCAGCTTTGGTAACATATCATTATTTACTTACTCTGTGTTCCAGCTTTGGTAACCTTTCATAAGTTACCTACTCTGTGTTCCAGCTTTGGTAACCTATCATTATTTACTTACTCTTTGGTCGAGTTTCGGTAACTAATCATTATTTACTTACTCTGTGTTCCAGCTTTGGTAACCTTTCATAAGTTACTTACTCTGTGTTCCAGCTTTGGTAACCTATCATTATTTACTTACTCTTTGGTCGAGCTTCGGTAACCTATCATTAGTTACTTACTCTGTTCCAGCTTTGGTAACCTATCATAAGTAACTTACTCTGTGTTCGAGCTTTGGAAACCTATCATTATTCACTTAATCTGTGTTCCGGCTTTGGTAACCTATCATTAGTTACTTACACTATGTTCCAGCGTTGGAAACCTATCATTAGTTACTTACACTGTGTTCCAGCTTTGGTAACCTATCATTATTTACTTACTATGTGTTCAAGCTTTGGTAACCTATCATTAGTTACTTACTCTGTGTTCTAGCTTTGGTAACTACTGTGAAGCTTTCGCTCTCCCCGGACATGGCTTCGTTTGGATGGCTTCTTCTATTGTCATTTTAATTCTAGAAACGTCGCGTCCATTCAAAACGTGGGAGATATGAATTGACCGAAAAAGAAAACAATTTGTAATTTACTGACTCTGTGTTCGAGCTTTTGTAACCTATCATTATTTACTTACTCTTTGGTTAATCATTATTTACTTACTCTGTGTTCCAACTTTGGTAACTTATCATTATTTACCTACTCTGTGTTCCAGCTTTGGTAACATATCATTAGTTACTTACTCTGTGTTCCAGCTTTGGTAACCTTTCATAAGTTACTTACTCTGTGTTCCAGCTTTGGTAACCTATCATTATTTACTTACTCTCTGGCCGAGCTTCGGTAACTAATCATTATTTACTTACTCTGTGTTCCAGCTTTGGTAACCTTTCATAAGTTACTTACTCTGTGTTCCAGCTTTGGTAACCTATCATTATTTACTTACTCTTTGGTCGAGCTTCGGTAACCTATCATTAGTTACTTACTTTGTTCCAGCTTTGGTAACCTATCATAAGTTACTTACTCTGTGTTCGAGCTTTGGTAACCTATCATTATTCATTTAATCTGTGTTCCGGCTTTGGTAACCTATCATTAGTTACTTACTCTGTGTACCAGCTTTGGTAACATATCATTATTTGCTTACTCTGTGTTCCAGCTTTGGTAACCTATCATTATTTACTTACTATGTGTTCAAGCTTTGGTAACCTATCATTAGTTACTTACTCTGTGTTCCAGCTTTGGTAACTACTGTGAAGCTTTCGCTCTCCCCGGACATGCCACCGACGAGTCCAGCGCCGTAGACCGACACAAACCCGCCATCTACACTGTCGACCAGACATTGAAACGGGCTGCCTAAAAGTATATTATCACACATGACAAAGTATGAGGAAAACAATCTTTAATTTTTACGGCAATCGATTAACTGCATAAAGACATAAATAAGACAGTGACTGGTGGCTCAGATATTCAAATATAAAGTTTAATCTGTTGTGCAACCATTTACTTTTTTCGGCTGGCTAATGACCTAGATTTTCAACCAAAGGAGTGTTGTACACAAACAATTCGTCATTAAAAATGCCATTCAAAGTGAATACGCAAAAGAGATACAATTCCGTATCTGCCAGTGGTGTGTAAAGGTTAGAGTCCATGATTCCTTAATTGTTTCCTGTGTTAAAAAATTCAGTTAGTGCTTTCATAATTGCCACATAAAATGGGATTTTTGATAAATAAAATGAGATAAAAATTATTTTCCTGTTGAGACTTAATCAATTGTATGGCATATGTCTTCTTTTAAGGTCTAATGCTTTTGTGTGGAGCGAAGGGGTCGGTGTGGATTTCGTTAATAAAATCGTTAACAACTTACGCATTCTGCTTTGCGGACGATTTGAAAATCACCAACAACGAAGAATTTCTATTGTTTTAAATAAGGCATTATGTAACTGAACAAAATTATTACGTTGTTCAATGCCATTAGCCATTAAAAAGTAATAAACAAGCATATAGCGATTCTATCTTCGTTTTGTTACCAAAAGTGAAACAAAACAGTGCAAGGTAGGCTGATTAAAACATCTGTCAAATATAAACAAACATATTTATACCCCCACAAAAATCAGTAAACAAATGCATTTGAGCGTCCATAAACCTTGTAAGTTGGTGGAAGATCAATATTGATTCACGATTTATAATCAAAGAAGAAATTTCTTGGCAGTTCAGCAACTCATTTATCGGAATATTTATCCGACATCTGCTCCTAACCGAAATACACGTTTCTAAAATTCGTCAAAGAAATGCTTCCTGAATTTGGAATTTGTATTACATGATATATATACTAGGGAGAAAGTTGGGAATTCTGAAAAATCTTAAATCCTTAAAATTTGTCCCTTTATACAGGGAAAACAAATCCAACCTTTTTAAACAAACAGAAACATGATATTCAGACATATATATATTCGCGTGCTGGCACTCATGATAGATAGTTTATTTGGTAATAAGCCATAATGGCCCATGAACAAATATACATAGAACAATATAACCGTAAAACCTGTGACATGGTAAGCGACCATCATGTACAACAGATCTTCGAACTTTAACAAACATGTTTTAATGCTTACAATAAGTGCTTCCATATATAGTTTTGGGAGAGACAGAAGAGCTTTATGTGTTTTACAATTATTCAATATTTCAAATGGTATCAAAAGTATTTCAAAACCTTTTGTCGTGTTTCAAATACTTTATATGTGTAAGTTGAAAAAAAGAAGAAATATATGCATATCAGGAATCGACACACTCACAAAACACAGCCTCCCCACGCAGCGAAAAAGAAGAGAGGAAGAGAGAGAGAGCATGCTTGTTTTCAATTCAAAGTTGAACGTTTAGTCTTATTTTTGCGTTTATCAGTTCTACAAATTGTATTAAGTTTGGCAGGATCCAATAACATGCTTATATTTTTACCTCAATAAAAAGCAAATACATACAACTACTGATTCCATGACGTTAATTACAATACCCTTGCATGTTATGATGCACAGTCTATATTTTTACTAAAACGAGAAGCGGAGTGTTTAAATGATGTCTTAGCGAATAGAGTTTTTATGGGAAACTCGATATAAAAATAGTTTAAATATCAGTTTGTTGATTTAACACTAAGGATTCCTACAGTAATAATTCTAATTAATCTTTTTACGTAGACTATTTAGAACTATATCATCGATGCAGCATAACATCATACGATGTTTAGGTGTGTCAAAATATTTTATTTAAAAAATAGTATTTGTACTTTGAAGCAAACTTTCTTATCATTTCAATGTCCAAGGCAAAGGGAACATCAGTGTGGTTGCTCGAACCCGCTTTCTGAGCAGCACTATTTAATTTTCATGTTGTTGTTTTTTTTGCCAAAATATGGGAATTACTCCCCAGACTGCCCTTAAACAAACTTTCTTTGCTGGAAATCTTGTATGCGACCCTTCATTTTAAGATTATAATTTGCTTACAGATGAATTGCTTCATGTTATGCAACATCAATGTCATAACCTTCAGAATGTATTGAGTTTTCATGATTATCATCGTACCAAATGTTATAAGCATTATTCTGCAGATTACTGAAAGGTTATCATCGGAGCCGATTCATCGCGTATCTGGGAGATGAGATGAATCTGGATAATTTTAGTTGTTCGTGTGTTTTCGATTATCTGCTAGTTTCTGGATCGTAAAGATGACATGCTAGCAAGCTTTATACTTGCATTTCAATAAGGCGAAAACCCTTTAGTGTCAAAATTATCAGCGAGGTGATGCGGCACATATGTAATATGGCTGTGTGTGCATCTATCAATAGTATATGTCAACATTTATCGATTTTTTTAGATAAAAGTGCACCACCGGAGATAAACAAACACGATTAGAAATGCAACCGTGTGTAGGTCAGAGGACACAAAATAGAAAAGCCTGTCGCGGATTGGACAATTTTGTCTAGGGACGATTCGGGCGTACTTTATTTTCAAAGATTCATGGGCCAAAACTATAGAGGATAAAAAAATTTTTTTTCAAAAATGTAAAATGACTTTAATTATATACTTTAAAATAAAAATGATTTTTTAAAAAACTGTTTGAAAGGTAATTTGTGGCACTTTAATGAAGTTGGTAGTTTTCTTATTTTGGGTTGAAGATTTGTATACATTCTGGGGGTGATTACTTTCGGTTTAAAATCCTGAGAGAATGAGTTGGTTAAGACCCCGATTTCTGGCCATTTTTTATTTGCCCAAGAGTGCCACTTTGCAAATCTGTTGTAGTTTTGGAAAAAGTAGTGTAAACTAAATCACAGGAGGACCAAATCTTATAATGTAACTCTATGGGAAACTATTACTGGTCTCTGACCTGTATAAGCTTCTCTATGTAAACTTATTATTAATTAATTCGCTAAATGAAATTTCTGATTAATTATGAGCTTCATACAGACGTGGAGCAATAATAATTTCTGCAATAACTTTTATACACTACAGTAGACTTATATTCTAGTACCTGTAATTTCTAAAAAAAATATCGATCACATATATTATTTAATCAGTTAATGGGAAAAAACAATCTTATTGTTTGATTTTTTCTACCTCGCAATTGTACTTACTAGTCGAGATGTCCACATTTTATTTCAAATTTACTATTCATTTGTTTTCTGTGTACAATGTACTTTCAGTCTTGGATTTTCAGAAAATTCCGAAAACTACGCTAGATACATTCTGAAGGATTGCATGCAATGTAAAGGAATGCTATTTTCCCTACAAATAAATTGACAAGAATTGTGTAAACAACCTCTAATATTTCTTTCAATTACTGACACTAACTTGGGTAAATTGAATTTCTAATTTTCCTTATTAAAGCAAGAGTTTGTGATGCTATTTTCCAAGTTACGAGTTCAAATTTTGACGTCGTTGCCTTATGGTTGACTTTAAACCTTTGATTTTTTTTTCATTTTAAAGCTGGCATGATCCAGTGTGAATCTCTATTTATGACAGACTTCAGACCTTTGATGTTTGCATTTACAGTTATTTGATTATTTTCCTTTTTGACAAGCTGAGTATTTCTTTCTACATATGTACATGGTCATTACCTACAAGTGAGACCAACATATTGAAGCAAGTTGATATTGCATTGTTATAAGTAGCCATCATTGCCAGTATTGACTTGATATTAAAAGCTTTAAACAATTCTAAAATAACTGCATCTCACCGTCGACAGCTGAGCCTTCGTAACACATCTGCACCTCGTGTCGTCCTTGGACCTTCGGGGAGTAGGAGACGTTGATCGAACCATCGCGATTGTCGATAATCTCGGGCTTCAAACCCTCAGGAGTCGGCATCTTGTACTGAAATAAGAGATTAACAATATTACTCCTTGAATACAGCTTAAAATTATTATCTCATTTGCGACCAGAGCAGTTCCAGAACGGCACATCCATGCAGTCTGATTAGGGTCTATACTGGTCGATTTTAGATTCAGTAGGTCATTTCTGACCAAGAAGCAAACAAGAAGAACAAATAACCAAAGTGATTATAGATCATTTTCGTGTTTAGAATATATGAATTAGTACCGCATATTACTATAGGCCAGATTAGACATGTTATAGAGTATACATGGAGAGGAAATATTTCGTTAAAATTACCATAGGATCATCGCCACCTCATATTATTGCAAGAAATAAAAAATTATGAAAAAAGTATATCATTACATTACAGATATGTATTTATATTTTCGTTGCATTCAATTAACGTGTTTTTTTTTAATTATTTGTAACGGTTTTTTTTGTACGCTGAAAGTAATAAGATAGGGAAAACAACAAGTGTGTTTGGTGCGCATTGTAATTTGAAAATAAAAAAGATAAGTTTACATTGAGATAATAATGTTGTTCGCATGTTTTAAAGATAGGGCATAATTCAACCATAATTTACTGCACAAACGTCTGGTTTGTGAATATCCGAGAGTTTGAGTTTTTTCTCACAGGTATTTGAATAGAAAAGCACAACATTCTGCATTGTTGAAAGTAACACAGGATGAAAGGCGGAAAACTCGTTGGCGCTGATATATTATATTAACAGTTGTAGATATTCGAGCTTCATCTATCTGAAATCTTCAATCCAAGTGAACGAATATGCATGCAGTTTAGTCTTTGTTTTCAGTAGAAATTCTTAGAATTTGAATATAGTTTACTTTTGAATGTAGAAAATATTAGTTTGTCCGTTTGTAGTTAAGTACTTTACTTCTTGCAATTATTTTATTTTTAAACGGATATAACGTGTCAAAAATTAAAAAATAAATATAAATATGTCGTTATATTTCATTATTTTAATTAATATAACAACGGGGCCATGCATCATTAAGCAAAGGCAGGTCTTGCTTGAAGTGACGGGTTGAAACTGGACCCAGTCTTCAAACTGACCATTAACAAGTTAAAGTTCCAACATTTTTATCCTCTGGTTTTTGAATATTTTAAAATATCTTTGTTTTCGAGAGTTCCCGGTTATTAGAATAATTCGGTATACTTTGTGTATTCGTTGATTTTGCAAAAGCTTTCGATT
This sequence comes from Corbicula japonica, assembly GCA_038501625.1. Taxonomy (NCBI): domain Eukaryota; kingdom Metazoa; phylum Mollusca; class Bivalvia; order Venerida; family Cyrenidae; genus Corbicula; species Corbicula japonica. Next base: position 12,561,494 of record JAZAYU010000010.1, read on the forward strand.
CAGCACGTCATTCATTTCATTTCTTAAACCCATTACTCCATGGGATAGGTCTTATATGGACGAACAGAGTAGAGCCAGATAAGCTTGCTCATCCGTGCAGTCCGATCTGAAGCCACGATGTTCGCTTACTAGTCCGAATATCCTAATAATTCTAAAAATGAACACTTCAGGTCCTGTTCAGACTGCATGTATATCTAAGCTGATCTGGATTTACACTGGTCGCAACGGAGAAGTCATATCAATTAAGAAAAGGTTTAAACAAGAACTATTACAAATTCGTTAATATATTGTGGTTTAAAAAAATGACATTTTTCAGACAACAAAATACAAAACCTGTTACATTTAACTGAAGTTCATTAGAGCTCTATCTTAATCCCCGCCATTAAGATTAAACACTCTTGTAAAAAGCCATTTTCTTCGCGGACCCATAATTACATAAACTTTGCAATTTCTAAGATTTCGACAATTTTTTTTCTTAGCATCAACATTTAAAGTGAAATAGTAATGCATTTTATTGGACAATTGATAAAGTAAATAAACATATATTCTCGCCAAAATAAATGAAACAGAAAATCTTCGAATGCTAAAATAAATTGCTCTAAATAATACTTTATCTGGCTATTATCGGGTTCCTTAAATGTAACTGCCTTATCTACCTCTAACCATGTAGCAATATTTTCTTATCACCAGAGATGGAGAAAATTATTGTTGAATGATATTTTTCTTGCAATTAGTTATTTACTAAGTACGACCTACAGTTTCTTTTCATTTTTATCAGTAATTAGAACAAGGTCGATGCGCATGTGCCAAGATCATTAAAAGAGACTGGTGACCGGTTTTCACGAAATGAATCAAATATGGCTGCAAATGATAACTTTTTTATTCATTCTAACCTTATAAATCGACCTACAAACATGATTTTCAAAGGATTTGAACGTTTTGACGTTTTGAAAACAATATATTTGTTCAATAACGTTCATTTTGAAGCTATATATTCTCTATAACATAAAAATTATTTGTATTCAGTAAGTGATGATCAAATTTACAGAAAATCTTCCAACCTGAAAAGCTAGATGATTTTAAAAAACGTCCTTGAACTTTACCTATAATAACTGCGGCAACGATATATGCTAAATCAGTATTGAGCACAATAATGAACTGAAGAATGCATGATAACTTTAGGATTTTCTTTCACAAACCAACTACTACAATTTCTTCTTGGACCTTTATTTACAACTAAATGCGCACCTGAACATATTCGAAAATGACAAGAAGTTTACCAGCCTTCAATACGCCGAACCTTGGAACACCAATGAATAACCTGTATCAAAATGTTTTCAAGCAGATGCTTTACTATTTACACAGTTTTGTTTGGCATATTTCCCGAGCAAAACTACTAATGTATCTATAAATTCCGTCAAAAATAAATGTCTCGGAGCTCAACCTACTTTTTAATTCCTTACTTTCTCATCATGGGTGAGGTGTTATCGTGGCATTCCATGTTTTAACCATTTAATTCCTTAGTTCTATTCTTGTGCCAGCACTATGAGTCAGACATTGTGAATGGAAAATATGTATTGTGTTCTTTTCTTTGGCTGTTGCATTATCTAAAAAAACCACCCATATACTAATAGTTTGCATTTAATTTGAAAAGCAGATTTGTGTTATTATGTCACCAATTCGTTGCTTATGAAGAAAGAATATATGCCTTTTTTCAGCGTGGTAGAATATATGTGGCACATAACCACAATGAGCCCAAGATCACGAAACAGTCACACAAGCTTGGTAGTACTGAAGGCAACAAAGGTTTCCAAAATAATTTTAGAACAATGGCCTCCTGTTTATCAAAAGTACAAGTCCTTAATGAGTCTTATCCTATTTGTAGATAAGTCATGAATTTAGCCATATACTATGAAAACGATTTTTTATAAAGGCAGATCAGAAACGTGAAGAAGGCCATTTGACAACCACGTTTGCAAGTTTGCCAGAATGTACACGTTTTGGTGGAGTATAACTGCAAGCAAGTAAGTAAAATATAACCACGCTTTCGCAAGTAAGTAAACTTTGTCATTGAATCGAGTGTTTAATGTGGCAATTTAGTGACTTCGAATGAGATATGCAAGTCTTCTCCGTGCACCATGTCTATTTTAACTTTTTGACACTGCATGTACATGTTATCACACAGACTGCTTAAAAGAATTTAATGGCCGTTATTGGTTCTCTTAGGGGTTTTTTAAACAAGCATTTTTTTTATTGATTTCGGTATTTTCGAGAAAATGTGCTTGAAAACTCTTAAACTTGCTTTTCGATTTCAAGATTATCAACAACTGTATCAACATCCAATCAAGGATGTAGTCAGCGGTCAGATATAGAACAAAAAGATTTGGTTTTCAAAGAAGGCACAATGTATGCTCACATTGAAGTCACTGACTATCATTCCTTGAAAAGTCAAACGCTTGAAAATCGTTAACTATAGATGTGAACTAGTATCTCAAAGTAGTAGCAATAAATGTGGCAGAAATGTTTCTTGATTATAACGAGTCTTTCTCTGTTGAAAACCACGAAACCACAAGGTACATTTGAAGATAGATGCGCCGACTCATGCAACAAGAATTTGCATCCTACATTGAACACGAAGCAGAACATAAGAGAGAGACGTCGGTTTTATTGTCCGGGCCTAATAGTGTTCGTGTCTAGATAAAACAAAGATAACAATGCAAGTAAACAAATACATCATGCGTTAAAAACGCATATAGCACCATTTGTTATGTTCCATTTATAAGTGATTGTTACAAGAACAAAACTGATCTCTTGTATTTGCTGTAAGATAATTTTATTTCAATAAACATCTCGAGACTGTCTACATATCCATTACCAGTTATTACACATTTTAGTATTTAAAACACAATTTAGAAATATTTTTTTCAGATATAACCATAGTACTTAAAAATAAACAAACAAGAGAAAAGTTTTAAGTGTTTCCTTTCACAAGACTTTTTTGTGTTCCGACAACTGCACACCTTTCCATTCAAAATGTTAATTAGCAGATAAAAATCATCGGATGTAATTTTCCGATGACTGCAAGTGTTTTGCACTCGACAATGAACCACTTACAACCAGGATGTTCTCCACCATGCGGTAAAACATCTGAATGATCAGGTAGAGTACACCCATTCAAACAATGTTTAAAGTGCATCGCATATGTAAATATTTCATAAGAGCAGTTTTAGTGGGGAAAATATGAAGAAATAAAGGAAAAACTCAAGTGTTTGAGGCGTTCGTTAGCTGGTTCATAATATAATGCAATAAAGCGAATTACCTTAAGTACCTCATTCCTAGTTAAATGGGTTTTGCTAATTATTACAACGCGCGAACTGAGTGCCTCCGGAACACGGAAAACCTTTGCCGTAAAGGTATGCGTTTATGTTGAATACATCGTGTTGAAGGTATTTTCCTCGGAAATAGATATGGGTGCAGATGTTGTTTATGTCCTAACGGTTTTGTCTCGCTGTCAGCAAATTACTTTAACCCAGTTCTTGCGCACCTAGTTTTATTACATAGGAAAGCAATGTAGAGAGAGTCTGAGAGCAGACAATGTCATATTCATATTGACAGAATGTTGTTAAAGTATTGTTTCCTTCTGTTTGAAATCTGTTAAAGACAAAAACGTACATGGCTACTGATTCACCATTTTAAGTATTTGTGTTTGACAATTTCAGAAGTCCTCAGTTGATCAGGTAATGCGGTTTTTAGATGGATGGACGGACGGATACTCTTCTACAATTGGCTTTTTGGGGTAATCTTTTTCAGCAATTTTGTCCATCCCACAAGCAACGTAATAAATATAATCTAAACATAGTCTTGTGTTAAGCGCCCCGAAAGTTTTACTGGGTAGTACGGACAGCCATATCATTTTCTCCTCCAACATTCAGCTGGTCCAATTGTTCAGTTGTTATTTCATTCACCTTACACGCATAAGGTCCCGTGCTGAATTCTCAATGGGATGGCCTTTGTTATATTACGCTCTTGGTAAAAGCATTAAAGGTGCTTCACCGCGCTGTATTTTCCATTTTATACACCTGAAAATTATTTAGTTAATTCGTTTATTGCATTTTACAGATATTTCTTGTTTTAAACTGCCTAGCAAAACACGACTCTATATATTTCATCGGTTAAAAGGCTCAGATCTATGAAAAGAGTTGCAGAAAGAAATGACATTTCAAAGAAATAAATTGGAAATACAACTTTGATTATTTCAGTGTATGCACTACAAGCTGCGTTATGTCTCATTAAAAAGTAAAAAAGTAAAGAATGCGATTACAATTGTATTTCCCAGCTGAGTTTAAATGAGCAAAATCAAGTTTTATGTAAAGTATAAAGCAATAAGATTTCCATTCATTTTTGCCTCAACCTCACGTTAGAGCACAATAACATCATAAAACTAAAAAGTCTCCATTTCAGCCAATCTGATGCTTAAATCTGAGACTGGTCTCCAGTTTAGTTTCCGTTAAAACGGAATTGCAATCATCAGGATACGTTGGGGTTATTATAAAATATCAGGAAAGATAACATACGTTGTGTTTATTTTAAAATATTTTTTCATCATCTTTTTATGCTATGAACCAACATTCTGTAAACCGGACATTGAGGATGCGGGTGAGGGGTTTAAGTTCGGGTTATGTCTGGATATTTTACCTTTAATTACATACATTTTATTGTATGCACGATCTAGATGCGGACTCAGTTTCATCTGAAAGTCACTTGTTTGCGAAACGCTAACCGACAAGATGCCCTCATTTTTGTTTACAAGAATCGAATATAATATTCTCTTTAAACGAGTCACAATGATACCGAGTGATAATTTTCAAAAATATTCTTTACATAAGGGTCTATATGAATGCAGTTTTTGATGTTGCTCGGTTTTTTTGTTTCATGCCTAATTTTTTACCATCTTACATCGTTACCATGATATTCAACTAAACGGAACGAAATCAAACATGGGCCAAATAAAAATTTAATTAAGTTATAAATTTAGAATATTATCATTATGGTTAAACGTAAATTACCAATAATTAATCCTAGATTTAGGTATCGAATTTTGCGTTAAATAATAACTAAACTTTTTGTCTCATCAACTTATATCATAATTCAGATTTTATAAACAATAAATAAAGCATCTATTTTATTCTTTAAGCTCATCTTTGATTTTCGTTCTACGAAAGAATGTAACAAGTAATAAATTATATTTATATCAAAATGTAAGATGCAAATGCTACATTCTTTTGACGTGACTGGAATTTATTGACTCATGTTCGCAAAAACCAGTAAAACTTTCCACTGGATTGGTATATCAACATTTGTAAAATTTTATTTTCTAAAATTTAAGCCGAACGAAGAAACCCGATTACCAGAAGAATGGTTTATCCTATACTTTTTGTAGTTATAACAAAGTTAATACCAATCCGTCTCCCATCATTTATTATCATCAAGTGGCGTCCTAAAACAATTTAACAATTGTGTTTAAATCTTAGGTATTTATCTATTTTTTATCTTATTCCTAAAGTTTCCAACTGTCGGAAGGGTGTCTGTATGGCAACACAATAAAAGAGGTGTGGAATCTTAAGTGGAATCTAACAGGAGCTACTTTAATATCTTTAAACTCCGCAGTCAGCCATTGAAATAAAAACTGATGCTAATTACTAGGCTGCAGCTGAGTGAAGTACATTTAGATTGATCTTTTCAAGCTGCCTCTCGAAGTAAAGTAGAAAGTGACAGTTTCGTTAATTAGTTTAAAAAGGCAATTATTTCAATTATCTGGTATTCTTCTGCGAAAAGGAATTTGCTTTTTTGCAGTACAGAACATTTGTACTCGTACAATACAGAACTGAGCATTACAGACAAGAACAAGTCTAGCGCGGTAACACCTAGCATCACAAATATACAGTGCATCAACGGTGCAGGCATAGTTTCTCATGTCATGGCGAGGCACGGCACGATACAGAATGGTACGGTACAGTTCAGTACTATAAGGCACTGTGTAGATTCACACGTCACGACATAGCACAATACACAGTAAGATAAAGTTCAGCACAATACATAACTTTTTAGTGTGACTCACAATAATCAGCACAATACATAACTGTTTAGTGTGGCTCACAATAATCAGCACAATACATAACTGTTTAGTGTGACTCACAATAATCAGCACAATACAGGAACATATAGCGCTGCACGACACAGTACTGTGCGATACTCTACAGTAAGTACCATACCGTATCGCAACATTCCGCAGCTGAAAAAGTTGATACATTGTAATATTCATGCGCACTGCAATCTTGATTTTTGATTAAAATATATGAAAGGGAATATTAATTACCAATAAACAATGCAATTGCGATCCATTCCGAACGATGGTGTGCATATTGCGAACACGAAATCTTCATTGTCGTATTTTCCTATTAATACTATTCCATTTGCAGCGGCGTAATGTGTCCAGAAAAAAAAGAATGGGTTTGCCCTAAACGAGAAAACAATGGGCTTAAAGGAACACAGTCAAATTTTGACAGGAGATCCTGAATAGTACAGAAAACGTTAAAAGAATTGACCAATATACAATAAATTGGTTTGGAAATATAAAAAAGTTGACTTAGAAGTACTATTTACATACATAAGTGCTCAACGACCTTTTCTATGTATACATTTGTTCTTGTTGTCGTTTACTTTATTTGAGATTCTGAACATAAATGATGAAATTAAATGATGGATGTTCGTGATTATTGATATTACCGTTATTTCTTACAACATCCCACTGCTTCTATAACTAAACATTTACGTTGCTAGGTTTCATAGACACCTGAAAATCCCGAATTTACTGTTTCGACATTGGAAAATGAAATATTCCGTTGTTATTGCTGTATTTCGGTTTACAGTATCTCAACCATGATGGATAGGAAAATTGTAATCCCAGTGAGAGATTCTACCACATAGGTGTGATGATATCATAAGGTAGTTTTTATGGCAGAACAATTTATTAGAAGCAGAGATTGATATGCAAGTTTAACGTGTACGGCTTTATTGTATTGAAAAGGTGAAGTCAGGAGAAATGAGGTTTCCAGCAATCAGAGAAACGCTTTGAAAACCTTCCTTCCGTGTACTAGTATACCACATTTTCTTTGAAACATTATAATAGGAGTATGAGTATGGAAAGCCAGAACGGTAATTAGCAACATAGTTTTGGTTTTTCAGCCATTATTGATTTCCTGTGAATTACACCTATCATTTCTGACAAGATAAAGATAAAGTTGCAGCTGCAAGCACTTTGTCATTCCGTCGAGATCTTCGGAAATTAACTTCTAAAAGTTAATCAAACACCAAGCAGTCTAATCATATAATGTCGGAGAAAATCCCAGCAAAGAAACCAGCAAAGTCAGGCAGGATGCGTACATATTCTGAAGCATTCTACAGTTTTAGGTTTGTAAAAATGAATCCGAACAAGAACATAACCTTTAGCAATCTACGTATTTTAATTTTGAAAAAAATTGACTTCGAACAAGAACATAACCTTGATGCTATTTAATTTGTTTTAAAGAATCACATTTTAAGCTCCGAATGTTTAAAATCTTAGCAGGCTCGGATTTTCTTAAGAATCTTTGGATGTCAGACGCATATCTAAAGACAAGTTTCCAAACGAGTAGTAAATGAGATTCACATTCTACGGCGATTAAATGTTCGAATCCCTTTGTGTGATTTTACTGTATAGCACTGTCCTTCTTATAAGGTCATAAACATAAATGTTTTGGGAAGACGCGTCTTAGGTGACATTTTCAGAGTTTGTTACTTTAGAAAAAACATGTTTCAATCTCATTACGTTTTTAACAGCAAAAAAATTATATTATTGTTTTTTACAAATCGAGACTATATAATTAATATATATATATATATTAATTCCCGAGAAATACCGAAAAAGCAATGTCTGCTCAACTTTAAAACGTCATTTGAAGATACTAGTATGGCGTCTTGGAGCTATTTCACAAACACAACTTGTACTTGGTTGTTTATATTAAAACCTTGTGAGGTTGGTGCACCATAAAACCTAGTTTAAATTACCCAGTGTTAAATTTGACACTGACCGTTCTAAGGCCCCACAAGTTCTCTTTTCGTCAACATTTTGTTGTGTCTTGTTTGAAATTATTATTTTATCAACCAATGCCATCTTTTCCTCTGTACCTTTTTGCTGAGTTGGGAGGCAGTGTTTTCTGAGTGTGGCAATTCCTGATATGCATGTTTCACTTTCTTACGCCAAAACTCATTTTCCCATGACGCAGTTCATCTAATTAACAGAAAATTAGAATAAAGCGTTGTTTGTGCGATAATGAATGCAGTTTATATTGCTTAAAAATAATGATTCTGATAAATGTTTCTATCATAGCATACTGTTACTGTTATCTGCTTTTGGAAATAAAGTCTTTATGCTTACACAGATGTGCTTTGTATTTCTTTGTTACGGACAAAATTAACAGAACAACTGAATTAACCAACTCTTGGAATAACCCACAAAAATCAAAACAATTAGAAAGGAAACCACACATCTGAAATATTGTAAAAGTTGATGACCCTAACGCTCTTGGGGTTACATAAAATGGGGAACCCCCGTGTAGCAGGGTATTATTCATCATAAAGCAGGTAACCTTTGAAGACTGAATGATGACTGTATGATGACTTTCACAGTCGGCGTCTAGAGAAATAAAACATATGTAATGGAAAGTAATGTGCTATATTTGCATTGCTCCGATGACAGACTGGAAACAGTTCTTGGAAAGGTATTTGTTTGACATACTTGTAAAAAAGTCTCTTGGAAAAGGAATGTGTGACCTACTTGCAAACGTCTCTTGGAAAGGGTGTGTGACCTACTTGAAATATCTCTTGGAAAGGGTGTGTGACATACTTGAAAAAATCTCTTGGAAAAGAAATGTGTGACCCACTTGAAAATGTCTCTTGGAAAGGGTGTTTGACCTTCTTGAAAAAGTCTCTTGGAAAAGGAATTTGTGACCTACTTGAAAAAGTCTCTTGGAAAGGGTGTGTGGCCTACTTGAAAAAGTCTCTTGGAAAAGGAATGTGTGACCTACTTGAAAAAGTCTCTTGGAAAGGGGGTGTGACCTACTTGAAAAAGTCTCTTGGAAAGGGTGCGTGACCTACTTGAAAAAGTCTCTTGGAAAGGGTGCGTGACCTACTTGAAAGAGTCTCTTGGAAAGGGTGTGTGACCTACTTGAAAAAGTCTCTTGGAAAAGGAATGTGTGACCTACTTGAAAAATGCTCTTGGAAAAGGAATGTGTGACCTACTTGAAAAAGTCTCTTGGAAAGGGTGTGTGACTTACTTGAAAAAGTCTCTTGGAAAAGGAATGTGTGACCTACTTAAAAAGTCTCTTGGAAAAGGAATGTGTGACCTACTTGAAAAAGTCTCATGGAAAAGGAATGTGAAACCTACTTGAAAAAGTCTCTTGGAAAGGGTATGTGACCTACTTGAAAAAGTCTCTTGGAAAAGGAATGTGTGACCGACTTGAAAAAGTCTCTTGGGAAGGGTGTGTGACCGACTAAAAATTCTCTTGGAAAGGTTAAGTGTGTGGCATATTTGAAAAAGTCTCTTGGGAACGGTATGTGTTTCAAAATCAAAGCACAAATAAATATACCAGCATGTTCATGTACATGTACAACAAGCGTATCATAGACTAAAAGCGAAATAGTAAAACACTTGGAACAAACAACAAGGATATAACATTTAGACATGACGCCATTTCAGCCAATCAGATGCTTGAGATTTGAGACTAGTTTCTATGCTCAGTTGTATAACATTGAGCATAGATTTGATAACTTGTGCTCAACTCGAGGCTTGACCTTGTTGACAATTACACATATTTCCGTTACTCCCCTTTAACAGATTCAATTAAATCGAGCCTGCAATATTTTAATATTTTTCGTGTCCTATTGCTTTCAAATTTCATTTTTCATCTTCTAATATCTCTATACCCGTTGTCATTTTGAAATGACCCTCAAGGTTTATAAAGTATTTTGTCATAAAGTATTTTGTCTATTGAAAGCCAGAAAGATTAATTGCCATAGCAATTGAACAAACAAGGATGATAGCCCTTTCTGGCTTTCCATACACGAATTATAAACAACATTCGGTTTGTAAACAATTCAAAGAGGATGTTGCTTTTTGTTCAAATAATTAATCATTTGAGCATCTCGCGTCAGTTAAACGCTTGAACCAATCTCTAAAACATTTAAAGAATTCTTATAATATCATCATTTGTGGTTGCACACGACCACAAACGTGTTAGGTACATTTTTTTTCTTTTTAGAAGCACTTTAAATTCCTTTAGAGCTTTAGATATCTCTAATACACCGTCATTTTTCTTAAACCATTGGAAACAGTCTAAGTTCTTAGTGGTTTTTACCATGATTAATTAATTAAATATGCCAGATTTGAATATCACAAAAACTGGGATGGTTTGCATTACATTCCAGTGTAGCATTGAAAATACAAGTAGAAAATCAAGAAAATTGAAGATTTCGCCTAAAGCCAGATGCATTTAACATCAAAGGTAGTTGCTCAAAAGTTACATTTATCTCAAGATTTTCTGTTTCTAATGGAACCATTGACAACACATACAAGATAAAGCATTAAAAGTTATCAGTCTATCATAGGCAGCAGAAAGGAGGTCAGTGGTTCAAATCCTTGCTGTCACGGTTGCTCAAGACCTTATCGCTTGCGAAAAAAAAAAGAACTTGGGTTTTACCTCATAAATAGGAAATCTTGTTTTGTGAAATTTTCTAGACACTATATTGCAGCTAAAATTAAATTTAGATGAAAGACATCTTCAAAATTCGATCTGGATTGCTTGTAATTTAGTGTTCTGTGACTTTGATTACTATTATAGCGCTGAATTGCAACTTGCACCAAGCAGAATAACTATAAATATTTGACGTTACAGTACAGTTATTTTAGATGTATTTGATAATATAATTATTTACTACTTAGTGTCAATATCCATAAATCAAGTGTATTACCAGAAATTCTAGGGTTAACCTACCGCAAGCCTAACATTATGGTAAGGTCGCTTTGTAAGATGGTTACCTGTAATGACAATTATTTAGGTTACACTACAGTAATTCAGGTGGCTCGGGAACCAGTGAATTTTGTCTAGGGTTTGTGCGGACCATTAGATAAAGTAATTCTGTGATTGGTTGAAAATGCAAAAGCAGAATAAAAAATATTAAATAGCTATGTAAAAATGCAAAGTGTATAGAAGAAAACATTTGCATTTTTATTTTGAGTGTATGAAAATTTTATCTTTAAAAATGGGTATTATTTTGGACAAAGTGAGACTGAAAGTGGCGCAAAGCTGAGGGTGGTGTTATTCCAGTGCATGTCGCGAAAAAGTTTACTGGTTACGCTATATTTTTGTTGTGTTTTTATGATGTCTCTAGTTTAGTTTTATTTGCAAAAGTAAGATTTTAAGGCCTTGACCCAATAGCTAATTCAGAACAGGAGATGAAGCTATACTGGGAGTCTATGGGAAATGAATTACTGTAGTCTAACCTAAAATGTTCATAAACTATCATATTATTTCGCGATGTGTCATGCATTTTCGCGGATCGTCAAAAGCAGCGACATGTTCTTACAGTCAAATCAACATTATCGTAGGATTTAATTTCGAGTTTATGTACGCTCCTTTTATCAGCACCTGACTTATACACTGTTTCAATCATGTCATATGCAAGTATTGAAATAAATAACCCCTGAAAGAGAGAGTAAAGCAAATGTTTGACCTTGAAACACGCCAAAATTATTCCTGTGTTGATTAAAACTGAATTTGTTAACTTACTTAATATGATATAATAATTTAATGTTTAGTTAGAGATATGAAATAAAACATACCATCGCACTGCGGTCTGCACCAGGTTTGTGTTTCTCGGTCGTTGCGGTGTTGGTTTATTATTGTGCATACATTTACATAGACAACCTGGGGTACGTAATGCTGCAGGTAGGTAAATCATAACATTACTTAACCCTAGTATGCCTTTTGGCAAAATTAGAATATCTGATCGCTGCCAAGATAAATACTGCTGGGCAGTTTGTTTAATAATTAAGCAAATAGATGCAATCATGATCCAATTAGCACAGACGTTGCGGCATATCTCCCAGCATAATAATTTACTAATCAGACTGTGCCCAAGGTTATAAAACTGAGCATGGAAACCAGTCTCAAATCTCAAGCATCTGATTGGCTGACATGGTGACTGGTAACTTTGGGACCAGCATTGCATCTGATCGTAAATCACCGCTCATTACAACTCGTTTATTATACCAGCTCGGAAAGAAGTGATTAAGGATAAGTAGTCAGTCATGATACCCTGTTTATATAACCAATAATCATCAGAATCATCTGATTAAAGATAGGGAAAATCAGATAATTTTCCAGTGATCAATGCTCTTCCACGGAACATGGCGATTTCAATTTTATAAACCGTTTTGCTGATAAGCCATATCTCGCCTGTCACAAAAACACACTGAGAAATAAGTAAAACTAGTTACAGTGTACACAGTATATCATATGGGGGGATCCAAAGTGGTTCAGTAGGGTTGCTCGAGCCCCTTTTGGGGCAGCAACATTTAATTTCCATGGCATCTGTGGACAGAAAGTTGGAAATTATTATGTCCCAAACGAACCCTCCTTCTGGAAATTTTGCCTTTGACCGTGTATCCTCGCACACATACACCCACCCACCTAAACGCACACAATGTTAATAATATTATACTTATACCGAAGGAATCTGCAATAAGATCAGTTCGATTTTGTGTTTATTTGTTTTCTCCTTGAGTGTTTTCAAACTGTGCCAAGAGAAAAGGCGTGTGAGGTTTTTGTATATAACACAATACGCGGCATCAGCTAACGTATTCGTTAGTAACTGAATCAGACAGACATCCGGGAAGTGGCTCAGAAACAAAGTGCCACACTTGTTTTCATTAAATGTGTGACTTGCGCGTGTTTATTTTGCCAAATTTTAACTAGGTGTAAACATTATTTGAAATAAACGATTATGTGAATCCATGCTTATGATTTCCATGCGACTTAATTTAGCTTTCGCATCAATTCAAAGCACATTTTCCGATACTCAAAGATTAATTCTTTTTTTTTTTCATTTCTTAATTAGTTTTCATTATGCTTCAGTTAATACTGATAAAAGGAACACTTAATATCACAGAATACGAACGCATTTTGGGAGTATTGTACTTGGTACGTTAGTGTCTCTAGCACGTGCTGGGTCGGATTCGCGATTTACAGAAATGTGGGTTCGTTTAGGTGGATCTTAGGGTAGATATATGATAACTTCCAACTTCCAACTTTCTGGCCAACATCCCGGTGATAATTAAATATTACTGCCCAACCTGAAAGGGAGTTCGAGCATCTTCGCTGAACCCCCTCTGAATCCACCTCTGAGGGATGCAGAGAAAACATTTCTCAGTCTCTCTCACAGACACACATACACACAAACAAACGCGTGTTATTTTCAATGCAATTTACATGTATTTTTGTCTCAGGTCATCTAAAAATTATGCCGCCATTCTGATTCTGATTTATGACCGGAAGACTGAAAGTTTAGAGGAAAAATTGAAAACATTTTCTACAAACATATAAAGGTGATGTTATTATATTGAAAAAATTTCATCTGTATGTTTTGAAGTAACGCTTTCAGTTTTTGCTTAGAATTAATTGATATTACTGGTTATGACAGTCAAAGAAAACATGCAGAAAATCTGAGCGCTTACCGTCGTTTCACGCTTGTTGCAGAAATTCCCAAACTGTCAATTTATGTCAAAATGATTTTCCGGATGAAACTACGGTATGAATCCAGGAATGGTAGGGAAATCCAGAAATATTTCTATTCTACTACTGTCTAAACATTTAGCTACAGTCATGAAAGAATCCCACTCAACACAGATCGGGAAGATGTAGCACCGAATTTACAACTTCCGAAGTTTTCAAACAAGCATACCACGGAGATACTTCGGCTGATTTCAACGTCGGTCTGTTTCCATAGCAACGGACGTTCGTTTCCTATTTTCCTGACTGATGTGTAATAATCGGAACAGAAAGAATGTACGTGAATATCATGTTGGGCCTGCACCTTTCAAGAAATGTGATAAGGTTGGTTCGCCTGATTAAATCAAAACAATTACTTTTCCAAACATACCCTCTCAAAAAATCGTTTGAAAGCACTTGTTCATTTCTAATGAGATCTGCATTTAAAATATATAAATAATAAATTAGTTTCTAAATTAATTTCTATTTTTAACATTTATTATAGAATATTCAAGGTGTATTCACTTATTTTGTCATTACATCACTAATGAGTAACAATTTTCTCAAATGAAGATACTGGGTTAAACACTTCGGAATGTTGTTTAAATTTATACCTTCAGCACAAAAAACATATTTTTCCAGCAAGTTTTTTGAAATTCGATAACTTTTTAAAAGGTGTGCAAATTTATTTTTTAAAGAGTTGAATGTTTTTATGACATGGACAAATTGGATGGAATTTTTATTTTCTGCAAGTCGGATGCTTGCTCGCGTGATGAAAATGTTATCTTGCACATTCTTATGTAACATAAATCACGCGTTTGAGTTAATTGCATAATTACACCGCTTTTACATCAATTTAAAAAATATACGCGAACAATATCTGTCTAGAGTATTTGATAAAGATAAATTACAAAATGATGAAACAGTATGTGTTTGTACTAATACTTTATATACTGCAAGTTATGATTAACGTTGTAACGTTGTAAATATTCAACGGCGAGAACTTTGTAAATAATTGATTTCTAAACATACTATTTTGAAGCGTTTAAACAAAAGAAATAATGTTAACAACATTAAACATTCATTATTTCACATTGTGCCTAATTTGGTATTGAGATCAGTAGATCGTCAGGTATCTAAAACCTGCCATATTTATAATACTGTAAATGCATAAAATTTCGTGCAGTATATCGGTAATATATCATTTTCGTGGGTTCTTAAAATAGTGGTTTTTGATTTTCAAAATATGTTTACATGCAATTTAATGTAATATTTGGTTGTAGCATTAAATTTGTGGATCGATCTGGGTTGAAGGTTATAAAACTGAGCATGGAAACCAGTCTCAAATCTCAAGCATCTGATTGGCTGAAATGGCGACCAGTCGCCATTTCAGCCAATCAGATACTTGAGATTTGAGACTGGTTTCCATGCTCAGTTTTATAACCTTGGGTACTGCCCTCGAAACTCAAGAAAATTAGTACTTTGCGAACATTAATGATTTCACAGTAAAAGAAATCTTATTTCTAAATGCCAGGCATGTAATGTTTCATATTTATATTGTATTACATAACAAGAAAAGTATAACACAGATGTGTTATATGTGGACGACATTTCAAAGAAGTTAGATGTTGGGTGTAAGAGTTCATTGTTTTTAAACAAAGAAAGAATTTTAAAGTGCTACTATATTGTTGTCTTTTATTGGCAAAGGGTATTGAACGTTGAAGGATGTGCTTGTATATTACATGTAGTTGTGGAACGCGTTGTATACAAGGAGTGCAGTTTGAAATGAAGTATACCGGAATTGGTATGGAATGGGATTTATGATGAAATTTGTTTGCTGAACATTTAACAGTTTGCAGTAAATGTAGTGAATGACTTGAAAACAAAAGAATTAAAAAGTTTTCCTTTTAAATATTATGAAAACTAGCTAGAAAATAGTGGAAGAGATGGTTGCTATAGTAACATGAATTATGATGAAGAATTTACAGAACTATATGTGTTGATATGTATTCAGTTTAGGATACAAAATAATTACTCACATTTTAAGGATTTACTACACTCCTCTTTGCACCTTTATCGATAAAAAGTATCAACATTTCAAAAACGGCAAAATGCATTTCAATGAAATTTTGCACAAATGAATGTTAATTTTGTTTAGTTTGATACTTTTCTTTTTAAATCGATGGTCGAACAAGGAGGAGTGTAGTGGATCGTTAAGAGCACTTAAAATTTCATAAATGTAACTGATTTTTCATTATTGTCATTGTAGATTTTCGTAAGTAGATACCCTACTGTGAGCTTTGTAAGCCATTCCTCCTTGTTATATCGTTTTCCCGATATCAACAGCAGCTAAAGATAATGTTAGACCTTGCACTTTGTGGACAGTTACGCCAACATTTAATTTTCATCAAAGAGTTACCTGGAAGTTAAACATTATCATAGCACTAACCACATTAAATGACTTTGCTCTATTTAAATTCAACAGTATCTTTCAAAATTGTCCTACCACGTACATGGCAATTCCTTTGGTTCTTTCAGGATGAAAAATCTATACTAACTTTCTATATTCAGCATCTTGATCCCGTAAACCAGGGGGGGGGGGAATGGGAGGGGATGGGGATGAGTCACAATTATTCTGAACAACAGAAAAAGACATACAAAAAATGGTTATACAATCATTATTTACTTTATAGACACGAAATCGCCTTCTTGTAAAACAGAAACCCACTAGAACCGTCAATTTCAACATCAGAAACATTTGTAAACAAAGAACCATCATAACATAGGTCACATTCACGCGCCAAAAATCAAGTCATTGGATTGCCAATATTCGTAAAAAGAACACAAACTTCAATATCATCCAAGAATAACTATCTGAACAATGTCTCTTACTACATGTACACTTTTTCTATAACTGCTTACAACAATAAACTTTCAATTCGCATAAAAGAAAACACCGACTCATCGATCTATTTATATAATCTATATATATACATGTATATAATTATATTTATAGTTAAGGGGAGATAATTCAATTCAATATCTATATTTATATACTCAATTATAAATAGCTTGACCTTGAACTTAACATGGTTCCCATTCATTACTCAACGATCTTTATATAAAACCGGGCCACATGGTTCTCATGTTTCGCTAAAAACCTATATTTAAAGCCGGGCCACATATCCATTGCGCCGGACTAATTGTACTAAAGTAAATATAATCAAGTAATAGTTACATAGTAATAATATATTATGACCCATCATTCGTCCAGAAAAGCCCCATTCAAATATTGCTTTACTATAAAAGATACGTAAGTGCGTTGTTATTATATTACATTATTCACCAAAAGATCCATTACACGAACACGAAGAATTCACACAGTACTGATATATACTGTATACTATATAATTATAAACAGAGAGCAATAATATAACATATTAGAAACAACAAATAAAGAGTTAACCTTTATCTCCCACTGGGGTTTCCTTATTCTCCCACCTAGCGTCAAAAGGAAAAAAGTACAGGTAGGTAACAGAGTGAAACATGCGAAGAATTCATGAAGTATGATAGATTGTTACGCATCATGACAAAAATGGGTTTATGGCCTACCCGACTATTGCAGACCCACTTCAGCCCGCACATTCGCGGTCCGTTCAGGGCCTACATAGTTCGCAATTCAGTCAGAGAAGCGTGCAATTTAGACACATTTTCGGAGCAAGTAGGTCTGCAATCAGGGTCTACAATCATCGAAAAATCAATAAGCCCGTTTTTACAAGGTGCATCATCTTAATTAGAGGATCTATTAAAATCGCAGACTCGGGTAAACAGGGTTAATTTTTCAGGGCTTTTTTCTTCTTTCGTAGGGACCGTTTTTGGTCGCCTTCCCCTCAGAAAATTTCTTTAAAATCATGCAGTTTTTCCAAAAAGTAACTTTACATCAGTTTTTTTTATTCCCCTTCAGAGAAAAAAATAACGATATTTTCCCCCAAAGTGATAAGGCATGGGCCCCTTCCCCTGGCAGTGAAAAAACCCTGAAAATTTAATAAAGGTTCTAATACGCCCTTTACGGCTTCAGTTGATCATGAGGTACAAGCGCTTTCTATGGGTTTCTGCTCAACTCTTTTTTTTAAACCGAGTTGAATGGTCTACTTGTTATAAGAACATCAATGTTTGTGTTAAAGAAGACGAATTTAAATTTCGTAGCCTCCTATTATAGCCTTACGTCAATTTTCTAATGGTCTTTGCATCCAACATTTTACAATAGAACACAAGACATAAGGTATTCCCAATGTCAGTTTCGAAAAAAAAACAGTAGACTTGTCAGAATAGTATCTTGAGATGCACAAACCATATTTCTGCAGAGCTTTGACTGGTAAAATTGTTGATAATTGATGATGTTACGTGGATATATGGGGTCACTTCCCTTCCCCAGTGTACCTTTTTAACTGGCAATGCTACGATTCTGACAACAGCTGTTAAAACATACTGGACTAATAAGTGTTGTTTTTTGTGTCAAGAGGGTTGGCAGACGAAATGTTCGTGTATCATACCAGTAAATCACATACTCAGGGTTTGTGTTTGATTAGCACTATGTTTTGTTTGGTCAGCGATCCATCTGCGATATTGTTCTTTGATAATAGACAAGTGCGTCCTTATTACTTAATTAATTGTGATCTATCGCTAATCAGACTGATAGCCGCGGTGCCAACAATATGTCTGTGTAGTATGGTTATTGTTGTACATATATCTCTATACAGCCTAATCTAGCGATTGCGTCGGCGTCGCAGTCTAAAAAGCCTTATCTCTTTAAATAATCATTTGTTTTCTATGTCCAAAATCGTCATATCAAAATCATAACCAGTTTTCTTCAAACTATCACATGCCTCCTAGAACAGGTTTAATTCAAATGCTCACAATCCTGAAAATACCACTTTTCCTCTTGACAGCGGTATTATTGACTTTTTCAAGTGATTCATGGTTCCATTTTTTGCGTTACATTGCTAAATTAGTTATTTTCATTTAAATTCTCACAAGATGCAGTTGTAACAATGCAGGCTTACTAGAGTCTTTGAGAAGAGTTGCATTTAATTAATCATTTGTAAGAGCTTGTATTGTCATACATACACGGTTATGTTCAATGTTTTCATGGTAGCATTTCTACGAGTACGTTTCTAAAATATTTTCATAAATACGAAATAAAAGTTTCGTAGAAAGCGAAATACCCAGTCGAGTAATTAAATGCAAAATCTGCTGCCAAGTTTTCTGCAATCTGTATTTTCATTCCAAGCGGTTCGTTTTCCTATTAGCGTATTCCAGGCACGTTCCTCATAAATAGTTTTCGGTCATTAAGGTAACTTGGAATTTGGGATGTAGTGAATTAAAGTAAAATGAAATGACAACCTGTAGAAAGTAAATTTGGAAATCCGTTTTAACATTTACAATGACATAAAACAAATACACTATCAACAACAATTGTTTTCTGACAATTTTCAATGAAATCTGACACATCGTCAGACAACAATGTATTCAATGTAGTGTTGTAAAATTCTATTTGCTTGACGCACTAACTTTCTAAGTATGCAAACTTATAAGAACAGATCACAAAAAATGAAAGCCACAGTATCACTATATCCCTGAAAGAGTCAGTTTTCTGACTATTTTCCATGAAATTTGACACATCGTCAGACCACAATGTATTTAATGTAGCGCTGTTAAATTTAAATTGCTAGAGGCACTAACTTTACAAATATGCAAACTTTAAAGAAAAGATCACAAATATGAAAGCCGCAATATCATTAATTCTCTGAAATATTTATTAAAGCAGTTAAATTTATTAAACATATGCAATATAAGAATAAAAATGCGATTATACGAGAGTTTTTGAGTTTATCTATATTAAGTGAAGTCAAGTCATAAGGATGCTGATTTGCAAATATGCTGGTTTGCGTTTTACGTTTTATAACATACGAGTTCTTTGTTAGCAAGCATAAAATTAAACTAAGCATAAAATTACAAATTTGTCTGTTTTGTTATTAAATAAATTCCTATTATATACTTTGCGATCTTACTAAGATTCTAATTTCACGAAAAACCGGCTTTAACGCAAAAGAAAATGATTCAAATAAGTACAAATAAGTTTTGTTTATTGTTAACAGAACGGTAGAGAACATATTATTTAATAAGAATCGGGTTCAAATCCATTAAACAGAGCTATTTGTAAGTTTAACAACAACAAAAATATGGATGATTAGACCATCAGATCTCAAACTTTGTCCTCAAGTTTTGCATTTTACTGCCGAATAACTTAAAGATCAAACTCTTTGTTTGACAATAATAGCACACTGAAGCTTTTTATAACTCTTTTAAAAAAATAATCTAAAGTGTATTGTCTAAATTGTTAATTTAAAAAATCGGTTTCATACATTTAAATACATAGTCATTTTCATATCGAACACTCATTAATTATAACAAATACATTCATGTAACGGATCTTAATAACGTAGAACCAGAGATTTTTTCTAGGATAGAGCCAAAACAAATTGACATCAAAGTGCAACGCAAATCCTACTCAGATATTATGTTCATGATATTTATTTTCCTTGTGAAACAATCTGGAAAGAAGCCGTATGGAATTACAAAAAAGGCAACACAGACTTGGCTGATGCAGGGTAAATCTCCGAGACAAACACAAATAATTTCAATAGATATCAAATGTTGTATAAGTGTATAGAGATAAATGGCTCTAGTAAGGATTTCCTGTAAGCTTCTATGAAAACAAACACAGAAAATAGATTTCTCTGGTAAATTCAATGCATGTAAAAGCCACCAAACACGACAAATATCAAAACATTGCAAACTCGGTCCCAAGGTTATAAAGCTGAGATTGGAAACCAATCTCAAATCTCAGGCATCTGATTGGCTGAAATGGCGACCAGTCGCCATTTCAGCCAATCAGATGCTTGATATTTGAGGCTGGTTTTCATGCTCAGTTTTATAACCTTGGGCACAGGTTTGATTTAGCCGGTTAAAGGGTAGTAATGGAAATGCAAATTACTGGGTAATAAGTTTAAGAGAGGTTATATAAGTATCCACTTAGCGTTTGCTAATACGATGACATTTAAGTAGTCTTTGATAAATTGTTGGAACAAAAATTTGTTATGCCAATGGCAACATAACTTGAGCTATTGCAATCTTAAAAATAGTGAAATAAGCCACCTTTAGAAAATACGTACAGACTACAATTCTTCAAAAAGGTGAAGAGAAAAATTAACATATGTTTATAATATTATAGATAAAACTTTCAGTGTTATACCATACCAATCAGCATCGACGTTCTCCCTCTCGTTTTATTTTGTTTATCGCATCGTTTTTGTTGATAGATTGTATTTTCTGGATATAACTGATATACATACATCTATGGTTTTCCAAATTGCACTCATTAGTTATTACAACTAATATGTTTCTAACAATAAAAATGAACTATTAATGCATCGGTTACGTAATTCCTTACCTAAAATGTGTAGACAACTTATCGTTACACGTATATTTAATTTAACGACTGCATTTTATTAAAAACTATTAAATATATTTTCAAACGCATACATTGCACAATTTTGCAACAATAAAAAATATACATAAGATTTGGATGCTAGATTAATAGTAACGTGTGGGAAACATCACTTTGTGACATAACCATGGTTTTATTTTTACGGAAATATGTCTGTACATATGTTACACGTAAAAATGATATTTCCCATACTGGGAATCAAACCCGTACACAAACTAGGCTGGTCGCCATTTCAGCCAATCAGATGCTTGAGATTTGAGACTGGTTTCTATGCTCAGTTTTATAACCTTGGGCATTAATTTTGGTTATGCTTTGGCTTCTAAGTAAATGTGACATATCAGCTACTTTTCGAAATGAAAATCTGATCCAATCGCATTTATAACCCCAAAAGATGAGCCGAAGCCAAACTAGTTAGATGTATGAAGTATAACCAATCATCTGCAAACGGCTGGCAGGATGGCTATATTTAATTATTTTTATTTTTATTTTACATATTGTATTGTTTCATTCATTTCTTATTCTTTCTTATGTCGGAAAATCTATGTTCTTAGATCTGTGGGAAAGCAAAAACTCAGTAACGCAGGATTGCCCGTCAGAGTTAATTTTCTGTTACAATTTTTGATGATAGGGTAGCAGAACAGAACATAGGGACGGGAGCCAGACTACACTAGCGATTGAGTATTTAATGCAATTATAATACAAATGAGAAAGCTGCCTCACATTATAAACCACGTAAGCAGCATATCATTATTTTGCCACAACCGTTCACTATCCACCTGCAAATTGCAGAAAATTCTTTCTAACGCAGATGAAAACTTCACATGTGCCGATATTAAATACTTGTTGAGTGTTTTATAGTCAACATTTGCTGATTGTTTTATGAGTAACATTTGTTTCCCTGATTACAGCGTTGATCACTAATTGTAAAATAAAACGATCAAAATAATACTCTTCACATGTTAATGACGTAAGAAATATCTGTTAAAATATAAACGAAAATATGAAAAGTCAAATTATGTGTTAGGAGTAAAAATGTGAAATGTGCATATCGGGAATGGCCACATCCTGCAGACACAGCCTCCCCAACACAGCTAAAAAGTAGAGAGGAAAAGAGAGCATGATATAAATGGTATTAAAATTATCAGTAACAATATGGACAAACAATTAACGAAAGTGAGAACCCGAGGGGTTACCGCATCGGAACGGTCAGTTGCAAAACAATTTGCCACTGGGGGTTTAAACCAAGTTCTGGGGTGCACCAACCTTACACTTGCCCAACAGGTTCTCATATCAACAAACAAGTACACATTGTCTCAGTGAAATAACTCCGACCCACACATAGGCTCAACAATGTTGCAAGCAAAAGCAGACAAACATATAAAACATAAGAAACTAATAGCATTGCATCGCCAAAGGGGCGATAGGGTATAGGGCGCTGCAGTTAGGTAACTAGGTATACGTCATTGAGCTTTATTTGTGTTTGATAGAGCGGAACTAAAACTAACTAAATTTATTCTAAAGCAAAATTAATCTTCTTGCAGTATTTTAAAGTTAAAAAAGTTACTAACCGGCTAAATATGACTATTTATTAAATTTTGCGTAAGAACTACGCATTAAATTGGGCGAACAAGAGGGCATGCGAAGAAATCAGCGACCAGATAATTTCAGCTAGCGGACGATAGCTCCATTGAAAAACCAAATTACACAAAATTACTTGTAAAACTTGGACATTTCAAAAATATGTTTGCGTCCTCCAATCTGTCATTAAAACATCTGACCGTTGGCGGAAAATACCAGATAGCCAGGTTGTTTCGGATTCGTTATTAAACTATGTAAAGTGAGGGGTCAACCAAATCAAAGAACACGAGTAGGATCAGCCGTAGATTTGAAAAGCACGTGCGTTAATTCCCCCCTATGGCCTGCCACCTTTGTTGTCGTCTGCAATTTTTCTTGAATTTCGGAAAGCATTCATAATGTTAAGCATTTCTCCTAATTTATTAGGCGCTATGCTGAGAAATTACATAAATTGTTTTAGAAAATAATTGTGTCAACTTTTTAAAAAAATAAATTGAAATAATGAAAAAACATACTTTCTAATTATATTTTGTCTGAAAAAGGATTTGCAGTGTCATTAAAAATATTTTGGTTCCTTTAGAGGGTACACGAGGATATATTGCCGGTCTGGGTGTCGTATTGCCCGACCATACGGCTAGAGTAATATGACATCAGACCGGCAATCTACCCTATCAAGAAACCAAATAACTGCTATGTATGTGCTTCCTACATACCGAAAAGCTCGCCACTAATTATGAGGGGAAGTAATGGAAACAACGTAATTGGTTTCGCGGCTTGCAAGATTTATCGGTATTGTTCCTGCACCAGGAATGTATGATTAATTTCGGTATGCTACGTGCTGAAATAGTTGATGCATCTTCAGGATGAAATGAATAATTTGTGCGATACGCCCTGAAAAAAAAACATGTTCTCTCCCAAAGTTGTAGTTTTCTTCTTTATCGTGTATTCAGAAATTTCGTATAATCATCAAGGAATAGATTACTTGTTAGTTTATTTAATAATATAAAGTATTCGACCTGGGTTTATAAGAAAAATAGATTTCCCCCATGTTGAGGTTTTGAACAACATTCTGTCGCTGCATAAAATTAAATAACTGAGACGCTACTTCTTGATTTAACATTTCACTTTCTGTAACTAGAACAAAATTAAAATGGACTTGAAACACGTTTTTATTTATATATTTCACTGTTAACATTTATCATACGAGCATAACAAAAAAACCAACAGTATTATCAAATGTTTATCCCTTTCCGGCCCCATCCTCTCCCTATTCCTAATGGCGATAATCTATTTTGTACAAAACCGTATAAATGTATGTGGGCATGGAACTTAAACATTCCTAATATGGACAATAGTGTACCTAGAAGAGTAATAAATCAATACATTACGACGGTAAGAAGTGATAGCAGGAATATTGCCAAGTTTGTTGTGTGGGTTGTTGGGTGGAGTAGGGTGAAGATAGATTTATTATTACCTGGATTTTCTTCAGACATGACATTTGATTAATTTTAATACCAGTAATTGAGTCAGACGTTGTGAGCTACTTAGAGGAAAAAAGTTTCAAAATAATATAAGTAGTTTGGTTTGTGCTTATGTTTGCAATTCTAAAAGAACACGAACGTGTGCTGATTAAAACCGAAATGAAGTTTAGGCCGTTTAACGATTTAAGGACGCTTTTCCAATGAAAATCGGAATATTAATACAGTAGTTGGCATAAAGAAATGAATTTCTTACATTTTAGATACCAAAAAACATGTAAAGAACATGTGGTTTTAATGTTCCATTCATGTTAGTTAACAAGTACGATAGAGTATATGAGGAAGGGAAACCATCGAGACGTTTGGTTTTCAGAAAGTCTTTGTAAGAGTTATTCCCCATTTCTTTGTTATCTGTAATATTTTTACCTGCTGTGTCTTATCTAGTTCGAGGAACAAATAAAAAAGTCTTTGGCCTGTTTTGAAAGATCAATTGCTGCTTATGTCAGAGTGTGTTTGAATACTCATCGATGGCATTATACATTATATACTAAATAGATGAAAAGGATTTTATAAAGCCATCGAACACGACATAACATAGTCTCAATCATTCAGACGCTCTGATTTCGCAAGGCGATCAACTGGTACGTCTGAAGACATTGTCCGTTAAAAAACCAGACACTCCAAAACGAGGCTTGTAATTAGGACATTAGTATGGAACGCCGTTGCTGTCGTATGAAAACTGCTTTTTAGACTGTCGCCCCGCCAGCTGGAAATCGAAAAGACATATCCTAAGGCGACAAGCATTTTTTAACTGTATTATTGCGCCCACAGGCGTGTTCAAGTAAGCTGGGTACTGCGGTTACCACGCGATCTAATGAAACGTTTATACAGACGTTGCAAGCACAAGAGTTACCTTATTGCAACCTCAGAAATATTTTAGAATGAAATCATTTCAATAAGAAGATAGTATTTTTTCTCTAAATTTTGGGCCTTTTTGGATCAAATTACGTCTGAAGGGAAAAACTTTGCCCTACAACCATTTTTTGAATTTCTTAAGATAACTTCAAAATTCTTTGGCATACCTTAATGGCGACTTTAGAAACATTTTACAGTGAAATCACTTAGATTAAATTTTTAAAAAGTCTATAAATTTCCCAATTACGAAAAAACAAATGTGTTAGGACAATTTAGAACAGTAAAGAAAAATAAAGCTTGAAAATCCCTAAAATTCTATTTGCAATTAAACACAAAAACGAAGCATCGCAAAACAAAAACAGTTCAAATGCCCACATGATCAAAATGATACTGACAATATCCAAGATTCTTTAAAAGAACTTCTAATTATAAAGAGAGAAATCAACAATTTTTAGCATCCATTTTCGCAACCAAGAAATTAAAGGCCAAAACACACTTTTATAAATATCTCTTACTGTATGCATGTTAGACAAGATGATCTTAGATATTGTTATTAGTAACTCATTACTCGGGAAGGCATTAAAATTGATGTATAGTGTTGCTTTGTTTTTTTGTTTGGCTATAGAGTTTGGGGATTTTTTAGGTCAAGCTTTTTTTCTTTACTGTTCTAACTTTTCTTAACGTATAAACAATAAACATACATAATAAGATTTATTTATGCAAAGTTTGACGGAACTGCATTTTTCCGTTAGAGAGATTTTGATATTCTTCTCTTTTTATCAATCACCGTACAATGACAACTGCCATACCATACAACGTGACAGTCTAAAACCATTATCACGAGGAGGCAGCAACGGCGTACCGTATATTTGCATTAATTTATGTATAATCGGGTAGGCAAGTACTTAAGCGTCCTTTGTTTTAAAAACTATATACCTGATTTTGTAGCTCGATATCATATTACCTTAATTTCACTTTGCCCAGTGTGGGAGGAATACGGTTAAAGCACTGTTAACTAATTTCATTAGAAATCGCGATTGATTTTGGATTTGTTTACCATACAAAAGCGCCACCTGTCGGTCAGACTTTTTATA
The DNA here is from genome assembly GCA_038501625.1 of Corbicula japonica. Classification (NCBI taxonomy): domain Eukaryota; kingdom Metazoa; phylum Mollusca; class Bivalvia; order Venerida; family Cyrenidae; genus Corbicula; species Corbicula japonica. Next base: position 12,587,991 of record JAZAYU010000010.1, read on the forward strand.
TAGCGATGTCTCTAGACGTTCGTCAGAGCAGCGTGACACCGATCAATGACAGCGTCTAGATGATCTAGACTAGACAAAACAGGCTGGGTATGGACAGTCAGGACAGTAATGGAAATGCACATTACTGTCCACGCCACGAAGCCCCTGATTGAGCGCAACTCAATATTTACACCAGTTAACAGTACAGTTTCGATCAATCCAAAACAATGGTGTTTATAATTATGGTGGTGAACATGGAACCTTTAATTCGGTATTTTCAGACCAATATCTTGCCATTATCAGCGGCGTATGGTCCCTAGATAAAAGAATGGGTTTGCCCTAAACGAGAACACATTGATGTTACCAACCTTCCAAAGCAATATCTGTGGCTTGACAAAGCTTCATTCAAAGTGACAGAATATCAAATCAGTTAAATAAACATAACAAGGTCACGTTCATGTTTTTTGTTGTTGTATTTTTTTGTAAAAGAAAGGATAAGTTGAATTTGCAGGCAATATTAATAATATTGTTTTTATTTGCATATGTGCAAATAACATTGAATGAGTTTTTAAAATATAGAGTTATCCGTAATATGAGTGTTGTTGCTAACTTGCTAGAAGTTGCAGTTTTTTTTCATAGCTGAAAACTGGTAGTATGTACATGTGATTTTGGAACCTAATAAAATTTAAACTTAAACCCTGTTTATTGTTTCTCTTAAAATGACTTTTCAAAACACATTATGGTTTAAAACAGTATATACCATGTTATATCAATATGAACTGACTACAACAATTTTGTTTTAAAGATGGAATGCTAAAATATGATAACTAAATGCCAAACATTATCAACATTTTAATTAATGTATTCTACTTCCGGAATGTATGAGTTTTGCTAGCTATCAAAAGCCGCTTGTTCCATCGTACTATTAATAGATAAAAAATAATTCGTTGGTTGACACACGATTAACAAATAGCGTGAACTGCTTATAAGCGTGTCTGTTACCTTTTCTTTTGTAAGTGATATGCTAGTTTTTCCTCTTGTTTTTTCTAGGGAAGGAATGGAAAAAGATAGCGTTCGCATTCTAACACCACTGACGTAATGTCATCGTGTACTCGCAATTCACGTTGTCACAATATCTGCTGTAAAGTTAGTGACGACATTCAGAAAATAATCTTAGTTAACATCAACATTTTATCGTATGGAAAACAAATTTAGTTTTCATACCTATACCCAAATGCTAAGAACAATAAAAGGTATGCAGGAAAAAATATCTTGCATGAGACTTTTGGTAATGATAGAAAAATATGTCATCTCAGGTAAACTGTTTTGGCGGGAACTCAGCAGAGCCTCGATTCCGCAAAAAGGCGAGTTAACTGTACTTTCATGCAAAAAAACCATTCCTATATGTGTTAAAGAAAGTTTTGATATTATTCAATTTTTGCTTGCTTTGTCTACATATACTTGTTTTACATTAACATTTTAATATTTAGCATTAATCATAACAAAAATTCTGTAAACTGGAAACATGTGTGGTCTTTAAAAAAGTTTGAGGATAGAAGTTACGTTGCCAAGCAGTTTCTTAACACACGCCGTTGCGGAACATATCCGAACTTTAGTGCAGTTTCAACACTTTTCAGATGTTTATTTAGAATCGTTAGGAAGCTGTCGGAATTCTTTAGCAATTATAATAAACAATGCATGTCGACAACGCTTGCATTTTGCTTTTCAGCTGTTATAATAAGATTCTATCTTATTTAAAACATGTTTTGCAATACTGGATCCAAAGTATTTTGGTTTGGATTATTAAGGGTTTACCTAAACTCAAAAAACAGAGCATTTTCTTGCTAATGTTTATACTTAAACAGCAAGGTATGAATTCTCACAAGAACATACATACTGGCATATGCTGACCAACTTTCGGATTGAATAAAAATGTGCAATGTTTATTTGCTGAAATACTGTGGCCAACAAAGGCTATACTGCGATGACTATGATCTGCTTTTATATTTCCGTTCATGAACAGCTTAAGTCAAACTAGCTTAAACAATTAATAAAAAGACAGTTTAAATTATCAAGGCCAATTAATTAAACAAAAATCGCCTTGATTTGCACAAACGTCCCGCCAGGGCTTATGTTCCCTCAATTGGTAAACATCACTTATTGAAAAATCGCCTTGATTTGCACAAACGTCCCGCCAGGGCTTATGTTCCCTCAATTGGTAAACATCACTTATTGAAAAATCGCCTTGATTTGCACAAACGTCCCGCCAGGGCTTATGTTCCCTCAATTGGTAAACATCACTCATTGCGTGTATGAATAAACGCACATGCATTTATTATTTACTATTCTACTTCTGGTGAAAATAAAACAGAAACTAGGTGATTGGTAGATACAAGTATGAAGGCATGTCAAAATCATCTTTTGGAATGACTCACAATTTTGACCATTGCAGATAATGTGTTGCTTTCCATGACAGCATGGACAGTAATATGTATATCAGGTATTCTCCATGAACCTACTCAACCAAACCGAGCCTACATGTTTTAACTTGTCCATTGCCAACGATCATAAAACTAACCTAGAGACCAGTATCAAATATCTAGCATCTGATTGGCTGAAGTGGACACTAGTCTCAATTTCAACCAATCAGATGCTTGATATTTGAGACTGATCTCCAATTCCAAATTTAAGTTTTATGATCTTGTCCATGCTTTTGTTTATGATCATTTTCTGGCAGAAAATGCTGCTTATAACTTTTAACGATGAACACGTGGCAAATACCCTTCAACAGTTGGCGAATTTTCATCATATGTTTAACAGAACGCCACATTGCACCTAATAATATGCAACTAAAGTTTAACGGAACAAAATAAATCATTTCCCTTTTTATGCGATTAATTTTAGAAATAACGCAGTATCGGAGATGATGGATTTTCCTCAGTAGTGCCAAAATGCAAATCACAGAGAACTGTAGGTCCAAGTTGTGTAAATGTGTAGGATTGTGTAAAATTGATTTAGAATCTATTTCAAATAATAACACACGAATCTTCTCGTCAACATAGAATACAACCGCAAGAGACGATTTTGTGACTTCTTTTTTATTCATACCTTGATTAAATGGCAATGGCATCCAAAATCATGTAAAGAATTTAATGATTATTTTACAAAAAGAAGTGAAAATGATGTATCTTATTATGTTTCAAGTTTGAAGAATACGCTCCGGATCCACGCCGAGAAATTATAATAATAATATTATAATCTGTTTAGTTAAAACATAGGTTAAGTGTAATGAGAAGTATAATACAGAAACTTAATAACTATAAGCCCAGAAAAGGATAGCGTCATAAACACAGAACATACTTTTTTCCTATGTTCTATGAACACTACTATTAGAAGCGCCAGAAACCGCTATAGAGCATTCCACATAAAACAGAGCTCTAAATTGTCAAAGACAAGCTATTAGAGATAACAGAGATATTTTTCTTTCATTTGGTAAAAAATCCTATTTGCCAGTCTTAAATCTTTCTCACATTCCATTATGTGCTCTATAAACATTGGTGTGTGCAGGTGATTCTCTTATGTATTTTATGCATCCGTACATGCTGCCAAATCAAGTAATTGCGTGGCTTCCATTTTACCTCTTAAAGATGAAAGAACTAAAAACGTTTCTGAACTTTCGATTCCATATTACCTGTATTTTGTTTTAACTCATAAAATCAGTGCATCAAGAGTTACATCTTCGGCAATTGACACCATTCATTGAAATAGTTTTATTAAACGAAGAAGAGTTTACATATTTTATCATGTTTATTTTTGGGTTTATGCATTTGCTAACGTTGCCTCAAGAGCATATAAACCCTTCGAAATTTATTCCATCTGTCTATTACAGATGACTACACTGAGAAACCCGAGAAAATAACAAAATGTGTGGTTCTTACATTGCTTCCATCATATCAATAAAAATAAAAATATACAGTAATTAAACCAGTTGAACCAATCAGCCGCACACGTGATAAAAGGCGTATTCATGGAGAAAATGGTTAACATGTTGTCAGAATTGACTGATATTTTAATTAGGTCATGTGATTTCAATGAATTAAATAATGAATTAAAATAATATAATTTTAATTGTCATCAATCTGTTTCATTATAGAATGATCGTAAGTATCCTTTGATGTAACTTCTGTTTTCGTATTGTGGGTAGCGCAGGTAATGATAACATCTGGATAGCCTCTGCAATGTTAACCAGACCTTCTGACAGTTGAACATCAGCTAATTAACCTTTGTAACATCATTCCAATAGTAATTAGCCTGTTGATAGATTACATTGACCATCATCATAAACTTAACCAACATACACATCAAACATTAAATACACCACTAAAGTCTTCAATAATAATGGTAGAAATACTGATGGACCTTTGAAGCCTATCTCAGTATCTTTTGGCATGTTACCATATGAAAGACATGATATTAGCACGAAACAGAAGAAGAAAACATAGTTTGTGTACAGTTCTAATAACGCTTAAGCTAAAGTTTTTCTTTTGCGAAAAGTTATGGTTTCCTCTTATCCTCTTTTTTGCTTACTTATATACAAATGTAGCTCATAAATTTGTTTGTAAGGCTAATGGTTTTTACAATACACACATTTATATTACAAGATCGTGCTTTCATTAGGTTTTATTGGTGTGGTTTTCAGAATCATATCATAAGTGCTAAAAGAGTTATGTTGTTACTTAGCTTCATAATGCTAATTAAAGTTTTCATTTCAAACACATGTACATCTTTTTTATTAAAATTTTTATAAAGCCCAAGCATATGAACATCAATGAAGTATCTCTTAATTCAATTGTAGAAATACACGAAATACGAGTATACGAAAGACCGCTTTAAATACAGAATATTATAATTGCAAACAATCAACAACGTCACTATAAATTATAGTTTATACTGATTATCATTCAGATTTATCCTGGAAAAAGCCATGTTCAGAAACCACAACATTTACACATAGATTTTTAAAGATTTAAAGAGATGGACCACACATGACGTGTTTAATATGACATTTTTTACAACATATCATATTCTATAGCATATCATATTAAAACAGTTAACAGTGAAACAGGTTCTATGGTGCTCGTAAACGCAGCACGTTTGCTTTTCAATATGCAAATATAAAAGAGGTAAAAATAAACAATGTTACTTGTTTTGTCATGCAGTCTTCTCAACAATTAAATTTAGTTTACAAATAGGAACATTTTAACGTCAACAGAAATTTTTCAGTACTAAAGTTTAAAACCAAAGCTTTGTTACACCTACAGTGTAAACTAGAGTGAAAATTTATAATAAAGACAGAAATCAGCTAAATTTGCATACAATGTATTTGAAACTTGCATCCTCAAATTAAAGTACATTGTATTTATTCTCTCCAAGTATCTTGTGCATTTTATAGTTCTTAGTCACAAATGTTTCAGTTTAGATTTGAGATTGACAGTGGAAGCAGGACCTTTGAATGTAAAGATAACAATTTACTAAAGAGTTTATGTGGAAAGCCGTGTTATGTTTTTCTGATCTGTCAAATGTTAAACATAATGACAGCAATGGGGCTGTTTTGGTTTGTATCTATCATGGATTCCAAGATAATAGATAACGTTAAAAGCCACCGAACACGGTACATGTAACAAAAAACATTGCTGGCTCGGTTATATTGAGTCTGTCTCAAGCTGCCATGAAAATGCCGACTAGTCCCCTAAGGAGAGCATTTATGAATACACAACATGAAACAGCACATTGTTTGATCCATCGCAAACGATGATGTGCACATCAGCCAATCAGATCCTTGAGATTTGAGTCTGGTTTCCATGCTCAGTTTTATAACCTTGGGCACAGGCTCGTCTTGTCTTTTCAGTAGTTTTATTGTTAGCCATCGAATCGACTGTAAACGTCTATGGCCAAGTAGAAAAGGGACGTTCCAAAATGAAGCGTGCAACAGACAACGACGACAGAAAAGAAAAAAATAATTGAGTGAAAAGTGAAACACTATTACTTCCATGCATATAACAATAAAGGAATAGTATTTTACTTTCGGCTATGTCGCGTGACATTGATCGTAAGTTTGATTTTAGATTATATTTTTATTCTTCAAGATTATTGTAAACAATTTTGCACAAAATTGACTCTACTAGATAGACTACACTTCCAAGAATGCAAATATTCATATTGGCTACACTGCTTTGTTAACAATGCAAAAACAAATATTGACAAATAGTAAAAAATGACAAATGTGTCCACTTTCTACCACAGCCTAATATTTTTATTTTTTTTTAATGACATTACTAAGGACATTGCTCAGATTTGCATTTTACTACGGCTAAGACTGGCTCCCGTCCCTATCTTTTGTTATATATTCATTTTTTAACCACCCATCAGCCTACAAAATTGCATGCAAAAGCTCAAAACATACAAACCATACAAAGCAAGTGTCATTGTTAAGCAAAATGGGTAGATACCTAGTGACCTTTCTGAGACCAGAGAGTTTAATCAGCAAAAGCTCGATATCAGAAATAAAAAAGTGGCCAAGTTTCTACCTTTCTTTTCCAGATTTCCCTTAAAACATTCATAAACTTTAAAACCCGTGCCACCATCGGTAAAAACAAAGAGGTAATTAAGTTAGATTTCATGTTAACTAATGATTTTTGGTTTTCAAAAATATTTATGGTTTCTTTGAGTGAAAGATAATCACAGCGGTAAACCTTTTCATACGAAATAATATGGTTTGTGTTTTTTCCCATAAATTCGAAAGGTGAAAAACTTCTTCAACATTTGAAAGTATTTGGTGATTTCGTATGGAGCACATAATTATGCGACCATAAGTTGTTTTCTTATTGTAAACATAATAGGCTAATTTTGTGTTCGATGGTAAATGTGCTTTCATTTTAAAAGAAATATTTGTAATAGACTAATTGAATTGGTCTGCATATATTTTTTATCCTGCCGTAAAAAGTCAAGTACTAACCACTTGTGGACAAGAAGTCTGCATTTATCAGTTTTAACAAAGCTGTCTCAATTGCTTCTGATTATGCACTAAGATTTTTTCTTATTGGTCATAGATTCAATTAATTGATATAAAAGGCTTTTAAGAAAATTCTTTGGGAGAGTTTAACATATCTAGGGTTACGCGCAAGACTGCTGTAACTACATGGAAGGAAAAAGGGAGTAACGAAGTCTTGTTTGCAACTCTCGATACAGTTGATAAATGTTTTATTTGTCCAATTCTTTAATTTTTGATTTCTGGGAAAAACGACATCATTTTAAAGTTATTCTTACTTTTCATTGAAGCATCACGGTTCGACCTAGAATGAATTAGGTATGCACTTAGGAATTTATATCTACACTTTAAAATTGACTATGTTCGAGTTCCTTGGATATGAACAATAAGCCAAAAACAATTTAAAAACAGATAATCATAGTTTAGAAATTTAAGGATATTTGATTTTTGGCAATTTAAAATTATCTCTCTCCTTATTGAAAATGTTGATTATTTCTGATCTTATAAAAAATAAACTCTCGTAAACCTATTTAGATTTATTTACAAAATGCGTTGAACATCAATAGAACAAAACAGCTTCAACTTTTTTGAACATGGCACGTGCGAAATGCAGTTAACCAAAGATCTATTATATAATTTATAAACTATATAATATATATACTATGTAAACTATAAAATATAATAGTTTAAAATCTTTGTGTTTTAAATTTTCGTTAAATTGAAACATTTAATTTTAAAGTAAGAATTAATTGCTAGTTTTTCGATTTCTGAAGTTGCATAAATCATTTTCTGTGTTAACGCTCAATACTTTCTAAGACTTAAATTGGAAATTTTATATAAGTAACCCAAAACTTCACAGTAACAAAATTGAAGGACTTCTTGGGACCGTCACCCATATAAACCTGTGCAAACATGGACATATAAATCTTAATCATTTTCTAATATCTTACCCCGGGCATATCTAAATAATCCGACGACGCTGCAAATCTCCATGCATGTTCATCTGCTCTTTTTCGGAAACTCATAATTCCAATTAATAAATATTTATTTTAAAAAATCAGTCGAAAAAGCACTCAAGTTGTTAAATCTTCCCAGATTTTCAAATCTGCAGCCAACGACTCCAGCGCCCACAGACCTTCTGCAAGCAGCAGCAGTCTCACACAGAATGCGACTTGGAGCACAAAAACACTGGCAAAAAGCTACTAGCTGTCGAAGAAAATCTATCGCAATAGGGTTATATTTCAAGCACCGGCTACATGTTCTGATTGTCATATGTAGATAAGATTCTCATCAATTATATGTTCCATAACAATTATTGCCTACAGGTGATTCTCATAAATTTTATTATGAAAACGAACATGCTGCTTCAAAAACAATGTTAATCAAATCAGTGCACTCTCTACGGCTTTAATCGACGTTTTCAGTGGCAAGCATTTATACCTCTAATCAACACTAAGCAACTTTTCTAATTGGTCGGTTAATACATAGGATGTTTTTAATTGTATGTAATCCGTAGTTTTATTTAACAAAAAGTTGCAAATAAGTCTAAATCAGTTTGTGAATGAACAGAAATACTCGTACTGTATTTAACCATTTTCAATGAAAAGGGGATAACTTCAAATGTTTGAAAATATTTTTGTGAGTTTAAAATATTTATGCGCTTCATTTGTCAGTTTATTGCAAACCGAAGTTAAAACCTTCTATATCGAACAGTGGTGTTTTAATTAAAATACAAATCATTGTTATCAATGGCATTAGCAACTCAGCTCTTTGATATTTGTGTAAGAACTGGGATGCACCCCAACCCGGGACTGACTTCTCGCCGTGAACAGTTATATGCCCATACACAAGCTAAATCAAACCGAATCTGCATTTTTTTATTTTTGGTGGTGTACAGTGGCTTTCGAAGTTCCTTTTTCATCTCCTTAAACTGATGTAGAAGTTCGACTTAAAAATAAACTTTCCAGATTGCATAAAAACTAATCTATATGGTAAATTCTAAAGAGAAAGTGCATTAAAGTTACTCACTGCCCATTCCCTAGCTGGGATGTTTTCATTAATATTAACACAATGCCAACTTCGGGCAATTGCCATAGAGAATACAGATTTTTAACATCCTGTGTCATGGACTGCACCAAACAATATTACAGACTGGTAACTTTTAATGTTAATTATATGTACTTGTTGCGAAAAAGTAAGTGAATCAATAAGCAGTTAACGTGGTTAAATTAAAAATCAGGTGTAACGATTATGGTCGGTTAAATGCGATTTTATGCATCTTACCCTTACGTTGTTATACATGTTTTTGTACAGAAAATCAAACGAACAAAACGTGCAAAATTCAACAAATCGCCCAGGAACATGACGTCAAAAAAGATGTGTTCACAATATGGATTCTAAGTACAAATGATATACATAAAACAACTTTTCAAATTTATTTTTTTTTAAATTAAGATTTTTTTCTCTTAAAGAAGTTTTTAACAGAATCAGTGAAATGGAACATTTAACCAGGAATCTTATTTTATCATGTTTGGCGGTTTTAACGTTCACAAATTGCCTATTTAAAAAAAATGTCGAACCCTTTACAGAAAACGAATACGCAAAAGTAAAAAGCCTTGTTAACAATGCATTAAAGTTAAATTATTTATTCTCTTCTCCCTGTTCATCACGAAAGATTCTTAACAGACTTCCTTTTTGTATTGTGGGTTAATTGTCTATTACTTATTGTAGATTTAAAAACTGTCGAACCATTTAAATGATAACAACGATGTTGCAAAAGTGCTTTGCAAAAAGTTATATGATTTATTCTCTTCTCCCTGTTTATCACGAAAGATTCTTAACAGACTTCCTTTTTGTATTGTGGGTATGTGCTTGCCGATGATGAGTGCGAGGATAGCTATATCTCCTGACAGCTGAAGATCGCATGATTAACGTTTATAACCTACTGACAAACACAATAATTATTATCGTTTTGATAAATTGTCTTGACCATACATGTAACAAAGGCATTCTTAGTCTTTTGCAATCAATTCGTATTTGCTTTGACCTTTGATGTCCGCAGCTATAACATCTTTTATATGTTAAAATCATAAAATAAATGATTTACTTAGATAGAATCTTGCTATAATGCATGAATGCATTGTGCAAAAGATGCACTGCACTTGTTGTGGGGTGCAATTGTGCATTGATCAAACAAATTCGTTTCTGTTTGCCTGAGGAATTTTCTCATACAGAATTATATTCTTCCATTTCTTTTGTATGTTAACATCGTGAACTAAATGCGTTGTTTAGATAAAATATTGGTTTAATGCATGATTGCACAATGCAAAAGATGCCCTGCACTTATTGTTGGGGCTGGTGTGTATAGATAAAACAAATTTTTTCTATTTGCCTTAGAATTTTTCTTGTACAAAATTATATCTTTTCTTGAGCCTCCTCTTTCATGTTCAAATAAACATGACCTGAACGAACTCGCTAATAGAGCCAATTAACCAATATAGCATCAAGGCTGTTTAATAGTTACTCATTTATGTTACAACAACAGAGATAGTTTAAATATGTGCGTTGGGGTACACATGGTACTCTTTAAGAGATTCCACGTTTCAGTTTTGCGTTCATTGTTTTAGAGGAATAATGTTAAGTCTCAAAGTGGCAGAGCGAATTTCAAATCAATTTTTTTTATCTTCCTCGTAATATGGAGTTTTTTTTGTAATTGCAGCAATTTGTCCTCACTATGACATTTTATTGTTGTTTTGCTTCAGCTTGAGTTATGAAAAAGCAAGCTAAATTAAAACATATGAAACCACCAAAAAGTTTATCTTTTTTTACTTAAATCCACTAGCTTGGATAGATCATCGTGTACCTACCGCCATTTTGCTTGCCATTGCCCTTTGCTACTTTTTATTTTATGTGTTTGCATGCTATTGCATGTAATGTTACAGGGAATACGGATGGACTAAAGTTTACCAAGGTAACTTGTACAAGTTTGAACTTGAGAACCTAGCAGGAGACGTGTGAGGTGGATGCAACCTAGTCGTGTTGAAATTACATGACCCAATAAAGAGGGGAAAGGGAGCAGGTTTCCGGTTTCAATTTAAAGAGTGAACCAGACAAATGTGTCTAAATGAATAACCTAACATGCAGTTCGAGTTTAAATCAGATGAACGCAATGGTACCTGGTTAATGAATGCCACTCGTTAACAAAAGTTACGGGTAATTTAAACAAGAGATGGCTTAGACTATTCTGCCAGTGTTGCACATTCTTTACACTTAACTCTTACAAGTAAAGAATTTAAGTTAAGTCATTTTATCTATATTTAAATCAGTCATGTAACTATGAACAAATACATTTCGGCGCTTCAAACTAATGTGAATTCTACAGATTGATGGTGGTAGTTACATAGTGTTCAAGCATAATTAAGAATAACAGTTGATATGTAACAAACATAAATTCAGCAACTGTTAATACCATTTGAGCTTAGGAACGTACAAAGCCAGAAATGTCGCATCTAGAATACATTTCGATAATATCGCATGACTCTTACGCAGGAATCAAAGGAATGCGAGTCCTAACATCACACAAAAAATAGAAAGCATTAACACATATGTAAATTAAAGATCCCAAACCTTTTTTTCTATCTAATTTATTTGAAATCAGACAAACAAAAGACATTTGACTTTGTTTTGTATATAGTTTGAACACACATATACTATGAAGATAAGGATCAAACATTGAAACTTATTTTTCAATAATGTGATGTTAAATGCAACGAAGACAGCTGGTCTTAGATAGTTTGCGATTTGGAAACCTTATAAAACAAGTAGTACAAAGGATTTGTCTTCAATTTTTAACAATAAAGCGAAATTTAAGTAAAGGAAATTGCTTAAGCCCATTATTTTAACCGGAGAATTTATTTTGGATTTAATGAATAGCATTTATTTGAAAATACTGTATTGATGATACCATGATCACCTTCATGTGCAAACCATCGTTGAGAAAATAAGAGGGTTCCTAAGAAATTAGGTGAATTTTTTTTTCTGTGAAAATTTACAAATGTGTGCAATATTTTTAGTGACTTAGCAATTTAAAATTTATCGTTAAGGAAATTCACTGTAATATCAACTTTTTATTTCAAGCAAAATGTTTGAGCTAAATTGCAAACCAATAAAATGTTTTTTGCAACGTCTCTTCCGCAGATCTAATTGGTGTCCGTATTTTACGTATGTAAAAGATCGTTGATATCACTGGCCCACGAAGCCCCCCCCCCCCCCCCCCCCCCCCCCCCAAAGGAAACATCTTCTGGCAGTGTTCTCTCCTTATGTTCTTTCCTTGTACAAATACGCAGGTTGAAAACCCTCCCATGTATGATGCGTTACTCAGAGAGGACCGCACTCACAAAGAAGACAGAAAAAAAAGAAATTATTGCCCTGGACACTGATGATACAACAGATATTTTTTGTTTCACAGTGGATCAATGAAATAACTTTTAACCGATTTATGAATACTTCGGGCAATTTCTCAAATTTTAGCTGATCCAGACGCCCGTTTTCTCAAATGTTTACTTAAATGAAGCAATTACAGGTTCCTGGCAAGCTAACATTATTGTAATCCTATTGTGCTCTTCACTTTCAATGTTGGGTTGTGATTTTAACTAACTGCAAAGAGAAAAGAAGCTTTCTCTTAGGCAATAAACACTTAAAGAATTAACACTTGATACTGCTTGAAATCGTTTTATGTCTTGGTAAACAATTGCCAATTTGAAATGGCGCAAAGTATCAATATGAACATGTCAAAATCACGAAATATCTTCACTGCATCACCCGTTAATGCTTTGAGAGGTCGTAAAATTCGCCAGGTGTTTTGTTAAAATTGCTGAGATCTTATCGGATGATTAGTGCTCGGATCGTTAACGCAATCTTAAGGACGAATTCCTCACTTTCCTTCCAACCCCTTTACACTTTGATATGCATTGTCCGATGCATTTTCGAAAGCACTTGGTTCCTTCCGTCTGATTTAGTACGCTGTTTAAACCAGGTCTACATTTTGATATGCATTAAAATTTCATCAATATTAAAAACAAAGCTCATTGCTTTTATTGCACGGATGTATTTTGTTTATTATCATTAAAAATAGGAAATGTATCATTTTTAGTTGTTTTTCGGTAATTTTGAAAACCTATATTTTCTTTATTATGTGGTCAGTATAAATAAAGGCTAGCGTTTGAGTCTGAATTTACGAGGATCATGTAAAAAGATGAAAAAGGAAATTGTGAAATTTTGCAAACGACGAATACGTATGAACATATTGCTGGTTCATTTTGAATCATCCTGCAGGAAATGCACATAACTCCTTTGTCACCTAGACCAAGACTATGTGCACAAGTCAATGATATTAGCTTCTTAATGTTTCTATGTGTGTGTGTTTTTGCATGCAACATCGTCGAGTTGATGGATGGGTTGGAGTTATTTCCTTAAGACAAATTTTAAGTGTTTGTTCACATGAGAACATGTTGGGGCAAGTGTGAGGTTGTTGCGTCCTTGAACCTGGATTAAACACTCAGCGGCAAATCGTTTTGTAACTGACCGTTCCAAGAGGTAACCCAAGAGATCTCTTTTTCGTTAATTGTTTGTGGTGTCTTATTTGAAATTTATATAATTATAAACCCATTCTCTCTTTTCCTCTCTACTTTTTGGCTGCGTTGGAAGGCTGTGTTTTTTAAGTGTGGCGATTCCTGATATGCATATTTCACTTTGTATCAATCCCAAACAACTTCGTACAAATGACGGTGACCGTTGGATCTAAAGTGCGATATTTTTAGATTAATACCGTTCCATGAACAGTAGGATATAGCACTCTGATACAAAAGGTTTGCACTTAACAAGAAAAAAATTGGCGGAACTGAACAAAATTTAGATTCGAAAAGGCAAAAATTAAAAAGCAGGAATTATATCATGAAGCTGATTGAACAATAACCATAGCTTAACTTACAGGGGTATTATAGTTAAAACGGGGTTTCAGGAAACCATGCCTCCTCAGTCAGTTAATTAAAAAAAGCATGCTTACAATAGGGCCAAGTTTTAAAATACATCACACAGAAGAACGTGCGAAAATAAGGTGCAGGGTCTAGTATTATTAAGTAGTATTATTAAGTTCAATTTCGAATATGACCTTAACGTTTCCATTTTGGGCTTTAAAAAAGTTTTTCTTTGGAAAATAAGATTGCAGATTGTAATGTTAACGCCAACGAGTTGATGGAATTTTCTATTTAAATCACAAAATCGATTTAGAATGTTTAAACTAGATCGATCTTAATTTAAATACTACCAATGCTGATTATCGCATTTCTTCCCAATTGATTACTAAAACAGACGATACAGACAACCATCTTGCTGATTATTTATTTTATTGTCTAAATGATTTGGCAAGATATCACGGCTTTGATGCACGGGCTGTTAATCTAAGTGCAGCTTTATGTCGGAAGCGCTTCAATTGAATACAGAGCAAAATAATAAACATTTTTATTGCAAACCGTTTCGTACCGAATTCCGAATCATAACATAACACTTATGGCATTAATACTTATGTTTATATATTTTAAAAGGTACTTCATTTTGGCGAACACGTTTTTAATAGTTTTCTTCGCTGAAAATATATACTCCTTATTAACAAACTGTCTCAGATTCTCAAACTTCATAAATAGTACTTCATCGAAACTAGTTAAATGCCACAACGAAGCGCGTTAAACTAGGTATGCATGTATTTACATCGCAATAAGTTAATAAGTAAATATATGTAACGGCAACCCATATTGAACAAAATATACGTAACCATACAGATAATAATGTTCCTATTTATTATTTTGAATAGTCATGTGTTACTATATTTGTGATTTCTTATCATATACGATAAAAAATATGAAAAGTCTTATTCACCTCGCTAATCATAATTACTGATGACACGCAGTGTGACGTAATACTTTAAAAGACGCGACTATACAGTATAGTAAAAGCCACTCATTATTGTTTGGACTGTGCACAATGTTTTGACTCGTAGCGTCAACGAGCACGCACGTTTTGCCACGAGTTGCTTCGAAAAAGCGTGCCAATGTGGCTATTCCAATAGCCATTCAAAAAACCGTGATATCAGAAATTCTTCACCTTTTAGTTAATGAAGGGAAAAGATTTAAATTACTTAAAGTATTTAACAATCCAGCTGTTTTCCAAACCAAAATGAAGACCATAAAATATCGATTCAATTCTTAAATACTTCCCTATATTTTATTTGCTTCTATAATAATTGGTTTCCACTAAATTAAATTCTTTTGACATTGTTATTAAACGTTTATCTTTAGAATGTTTAATAATAATGGTATCTAATTTCTCTTATTATAATACCTTGCCAATAGTGAATAGTTATTACATCATCTAGGTAACGAATTTATTTGTTTTCTCATGTTAATTACTGTCAAACATGTTGCCAGGAGAAGTAATAAATCAACAAAGACGATTATTGTTTTGCCAAATGGTCCATTAATAAATAAAACTACCTGGTTTTTATCAACGATGGATTTAGATCTTCAACACACATCAAAGGATGAAAACAAAGATCAGATGTCAATACTAGCATTAGCGTTACATTGTTAACAATACTGTTTCAATCGTCGTGTATTCTGAAGTGGACAGGTATAACATAAGTCAAATAAGGTGAGACATGTAAAGCATTGTCACCCATATTTCATTTTACAATCAATTTTGCAATTGTTTCAGACTTAAATTATAAGGTTGTCGTATTATTAAATCGATATTTCTCTGAAACAAAGATTAAATTTCTGTCGGGTTTGAATTCTTTATGAGGTACTTGGTAAACTCCCCCGCCCCCCGTTGTGCCGCTGACCGTTCCGAAGCGGTAACCCCGTTAGTTGTTTGTGGCGTCTTATTTGAATCGAGATACTTACAACAAACATGCTCTGTCTTCTTTTTCGCTGCGTGGAGAGGCTGTGTTTTGTGAGTGTGGCGATTCCTTATATGTATATTTCACTTATATATATATATATATATATATATATATATATATATATATATATATATATATATATATATATATATATATATATATATATATATATATATATATATATCCATTTTGTTTTTGTTTCTTTTGCTTTGTTTTAGTGAAATTGTAACTGTTATTTGCATTCTATAACTTATATAAAAATTTTGTTTATTACTTTATACTTGTGATATGAGAACCTGTTGGGGCAAGTGTGAGGTTGGTGCACCCTAGAACCTGGTTTGTTTATTACTTTACACTTGTGATATGAGAACCTGTTGGGGCAAGTGTGAGGTTGGTGCACTCTAGAACCTGGTTTAAACCCCCAGTGGCAATTTGATTTGCAACTGACCGTTCCAAGGCGGTAACCCCTCGGGTTCTCATTTTTGTTAATTGACTTAGTGGTGTCTTTTTTTAAACTGATCATTTTATTAACCATGCTCTCTCCCCCTCTCTTCTTCTTGACTGTGTGGGGAGGCTGTTTTTTCTGAATGTGGCGATTCCTGATATGCATATTTCACCTTTTGGTAAAAAATAAATGGTTGTGAAAATGTTTAGGCCATCTGTCTTTAATTATTGTTAATGGCAAAAGGAAAGATAATGTATGCCAATTAGCCAATAAATTGGAAATTTGAAACTGTTACGAAAACCATTTTTAACACTAAACATAATGGACAATAATGAAATATATTCTTTTGCTGGATTTTATTGTTTGGTGACTACGAATAAAGCCCCAAACTGCAAAACGTACTATTTTGCCAAAATATTTAGCATTAGACAGTTGGTCGCATCAATATAATATAAAATAGTAAATAATTGTACCAATTTTCAATGTAATTTTACGGCGATTGTTAAGTCTTCATACAGATTTAATATCAATATACTAACAATTTATGTAAAGATTTAACGCTCATCGTGCAATTCTTTTAATGTAGCTCAACATAGAATTTACCTAGGGTACACTTGTACAGGAGAAATATAGCTAATATAAACTGTTGCTCTAAGAAAATTTCAAACAATTAAATACATGGTAGATAGATTTAAGTGAAGAAAAATATTTATCTTAGAATATTAACATTTGCTCTGTGGGTTCAGTCAATTAAATGCTCTAGTTACCAAACATATACATGTATTTTAACAAAAGCAAAACTTTGAAATGTATAAACAACGTATAAAAATCAATAACAGGTATTGTTAATCTACAATATGTTTTGGCGTTTTGTGAAAAATTTATAGAGAATTTCGAAAAATACTTCTTTCATGTTTACGTTTTGTTTCAAGGGCAAACCAATTTGTTTTATCTTTTCAAAATCGGACATTTATACTCATTGAAAACCCACGTCACTACCAGCCCCTCCCCAATAAAATGGTGTCCTGAGGCTCTATTTACGTTTAGATGCTCAAATGATATGAATAAATCCTAAGAACGGTAGTTTTTATCCTCTACTAAATTCATAATGGACACTGGGTTGTGACACTGAAAAATCATGATAATTCAATACAAACAATGCTAATGGTGCGTATTACAAATGGTTCGGGTGCCTCCTGATACATTGTATGTCATTCCCAAAAGTCGTAATGTTCATGTACATAATTTTTTATATTTGCAGTTATTGCGATGCTAATACACACTTGCACATCATCTAATTTAAATTTCAAACTGAAATATTTCACACAAACCAAAGACAAAAAACTCGAATGAAAGACTCCAATAGCTCACTTCCAACTTTCACTCGGTTAGAACTCTCAACACTCAACTCCAAAACTCCACTCCTTACTTTATACTATGCCATGTTATTCTACATTTTTATAGGAAGCAAGTGTAAACATGTTTGAATCTACTACATTTATGCACGTTTTATCAATGAAAAAAGAAAAAATCTTAACCTAATTTTCGGCAAAAACAGAATAAGTTAAAAAAAAGGTAAATATACAGTATGTTAATGCAAAAAGTGAAGTGTGCATATCAGGAATCGCCACACTCACAAAACCATTATTGCAGGTTGCACTATTTACTGCCGGGGTATTGCTATAAACGAAAAAAATTTGATAATAGGTTTAATACAGATATAAAATATCTTTAGAAATGATTTGAATTGATAAAATGAAGCAAACATAGCCGAAACTAGTTCTTCATACAAAATATCAAATACATGAGTGATAATCCGTAGCAATACGTACTCAGGGAAGAAAGTTCATGATATATTACCTGTGCCAACATGAGATACCTTGAATGTTTGCCCTGTGTATAAGATTGCAAGCTTGTACTTGATTAGCTAGCAATTCTAAAGCATATTTCACGAAGGATAAGCACAGAAGACTTTTATTGGTAGTGCGCAAGCAAATAAGGTAAAGTCATGACATATGAACAACTAATCGCGTTTCATTTCTTTCTTAGCGACAACACTCATTCAATACAAACAATGCTAATGGTGCGTATTACAAATGGTTCGGGTGCCTCCTGATACATTGTATGTCATTCCCAAAAGTCGTAATGTTCATGTACATAATTTTTTATATTTGCAGTTATTGCGATGCTAATACACACTTGCACATCATCTAATTTAAATTTCAAACTGAAATATTTCACACAAACCAAAGACAAAAAACTCGAATGAAAGACTCCAACAGCTCACTTCCAACTTTCACTCGGTTAGAACTCTCAACACTCAACTCCAAAACTCCACTCCTTACTTTATACTATGCCATGTTATTCTACATTTTTATAGGAAGCAAGTGTAAACATGTTTGAATCTACTACATTTATGCACGTTTTATCAATGAAAAAAGAAAAAATCTTAACCTAATTTTCGGCAAAAACAGAATAAGTTAAAAAAAAGGTAAATATACAGTATGTTAATGCAAAAAGTGAAGTGTGCATATCAGGAATCGCCACACTCACAAAACCATTATTGCAGGTTGCACTATTTACTGCCGGGGTATTGCTATAAACGAAAAAAATTTGATAATAGGTTTAATACAGATATAAAATATCTTTAGAAATGATTTGAATTGATAAAATGAAGCAAACATAGCCGAAACTAGTTCTTCATACAAAATATCAAATACATGAGTGATAATCCGTAGCAATACGTACTCAGGGAAGAAAGTTCATGATATATTACCTGTGCCAACATGAGATACCTTGAATGTTTGCCCTGTGTATAAGATTGCAAGCTTGTACTTGATTAGCTAGCAATTCTAAAGCATATTTCACGAAGGATAAGCACAGAAGACTTTTATTGGTAGTGCGCAAGCAAATAAGGTAAAGTCATGACATATGAACAACTAATCGCGTTTCATTTCTTTCTTAGCGACAACACTCATTCAATACAAACAATGCTAATGGTGCGTATTACAAATGGTTCGGGTGCCTCCTGATACATTGTATGTCATTCCCAAAAGTCGTAATGTTCATGTACATAATTTTTTATATTTGCAGTTATTGCGATGCTAATACACACTTGCACATCATCTAATTTAAATTTCAAACTGAAATATTTCACACAAACCAAAGACAAAAAACTCGAATGAAAGACTCCAATAGCTCACTTCCAACTTTCACTCGGTTAGAACTCTCAACACTCAACTCCAAAACTCCACTCCTTACTTTATACTATGCCATGTTATTCTACATTTTTATAGGAAGCAAGTGTAAACATGTTTGAATCTACTACATTTATGCACGTTTTATCAATGAAAAAAGAAAAAATCTTAACCTAATTTTCGGCAAAAACAGAATAAGTTAAAAAAAAGGTAAATATACAGTATGTTAATGCAAAAAGTGAAGTGTGCATATCAGGAATCGCCACACTCACAAAACCATTATTGCAGGTTGCACTATTTACTGCCGGGGTATTGCTATAAACGAAAAAAATTTGATAATAGGTTTAATACAGATATAAAATATCTTTAGAAATGATTTGAATTGATAAAATGAAGCAAACATAGCCGAAACTAGTTCTTCATACAAAATATCAAATACATGAGTGATAATCCGTAGCAATACGTACTCAGGGAAGAAAGTTCATGATATATTACCTGTGCCAACATGAGATACCTTGAATGTTTGCCCTGTGTATAAGATTGCAAGCTTGTACTTGATTAGCTAGCAATTCTAAAGCATATTTCACGAAGGATAAGCACAGAAGACTTTTATTGGTAGTGCGCAAGCAAATAAGGTAAAGTCATGACATATGAACAACTAATCGCGTTTCATTTCTTTCTTAGCGACAACACTCGTCTTTATTATAAGTACTGCAGTCGAAACTTTGTCACATCTGAAAACAGGACTCACTGTTTGGTTTGACATTTTTTATTTGCAAAGAACTTACAGTAATAAAAGTGTGTCTCAAAACCTTCTCTCCAGACGTGTATTCGTTTAACTTATATCCTCTACAAACTTTAAGACCCAGAATTCGAGCACTTTGACGTAGATTATAAGTGAAAAGGGAACTTTGAAAGCCACCGAACACGACAAATATGAAAATATTGCAGGCTCGGTTTGATTGAGCCTGTTCATGGGCAGTAACGGAGATGAATATTACTGCCCAAGCTGTTTAGCCCCGGGTTGAGCACAGCTCAATATTTACACCAGTAAACAGGGTACTTTAGATCCATCCCAAACGATAGTATGCATATGGCGGTGAACATGGAACCTTCAATACGGCATTTAGATAAATATCATTCCATGTTCAGCGGCGTATGGTCCACAGATAAAAGTATTGGTTTGCCCTCAACAAAAAAAAACAATCTGCGGAACTAAATAGGATGGAATTTTGACAGCGGATCAGAGAAAATAAATCCTGCATATCACAGACAACACCAAAGGCAAAATTTAAAAATCAGGAAATATATCCTGGAGGTGATTGAACAATATCCAGTCTATATTAGCTGAAACCACCCATCTATAAATATAGGTGATTGAACAATATCCAAATCTTAGTTAAGTTACAAAAAATGAATGTTCAACAGTTCTAGAGTCCTTGGAGATACGTCTTCAGTCACGGGCCTTTTATCGCTTATATGCGATACATGCGTCATGTTGTCTTGTTTTCCATTAAGGAGATAAATAAGAAGTTAAAACACAAAGCGGCTTCTTGCAGGTCAGTCGGAAGAGCAGTCGTTTTGAAATTAAGTCCAAGGATGTTATAACTTATAAAGAAATTTTCTTAAAAGACGGCGCCCATATAATTTTAAATCTGATGCGTAGTTGTATTGCTCCGTTCACATACCAGAATATATGACATTTATTTATCAATCAAATGACCACACTGTTTAAGTGTTGATGTTTTTCTACAATAAAAAAAACAATCATTCAAAGCTAGTGTCCTTTGCATGCAAACTCGAAGGTGTGATTACCTTTTGCTGCAAAATGACACTAGCATTGTTTGTGTCGTGTGGCGGCTATAAAATATTTCTTCGTACATACAATCAGTGCTGTTATCAGTTACGTCCTTAAAGAGCTTGAGTCTTTTTAATAACGGGAAATGGTTATGGATAAAACACATGCAATATTGTTTTCTATGTAAGAAAAACGTTAAAGAATTATTCATAAAAGCCTATTTAAATACTGAAATAAAAATAATTGCATATTTGATATAGTTTTTGCATATGAACATACAGTTGGGTAAGAAGATATCATTCATTTACAAATTGGATCCTAAGTTATTAAACCTTTTGCCAGTACACATGAATTGAGAATAAAGCGGAACTTAATACCTCTTCTCATCTCAAACAGTTCAAAGTACGTTTTCTGAACAAATAGAAAGGCCGTTTTATTGGATTCTCCTCCATGACGTTGGAGAAATGAAACCCCTACCTCCAAAATTCCTTATGGAAAATAACATTATTTGGTGTTACAAAACTCATTTTAAATAATATGATTAAATTAAGGATTGAATCGATATTTGATGGTTTTCGTTTGGGTACTTTAAACAATCCAATTGTTTTTCATACCCGAATGAAAACCATCAAAAATTGATTCAAACCTTATATTTACCCTTATAAATACTCTCATTAATACAGAAATTATTAGAAGAATTTATGATATTTTGGCTTTTTTCAAATTGATGTTGGAACAGCCACGTTGACGACAAAGTGAATGTCAGCACGCTTTTTCGCAGCAACTCGTGACAAAACGTGCTCGGTGACGTCACATGTCAAAACTTTAAGCACAGTCCAATAAATTGTGAGCGGCTTTTACTGTAGCCACGCCTTTAAGGGTAATACGTCAAACTACTTGCTACAAGAATTATGATTCGTTAGTTGAATAACTTCATCGTAGAGGATCAAGTTGAAGTGTAAATGTCATATTGTAAATCTTGTCAACAAACATGTACATATTCATTTTTACTTTTCAAAAATGTTTTTGTTTAAATGTTTTTAATTAGTGCATGAGTGATCTCTCACTTTTATTTGGTGAAATTCAAATTAAGACTATTTAATTAAAAGTGAAAACTGCAAAAAGGCTCATACAAAACGTATGTAGGCATAACGATAAATATACTGTGAATATGAAATAAATAGATGAGAAATAATATGCAATTAACGTCAATGCAATGAGAAATCAACGAGTTTTGTTAGGGAGGAAATATTCGGTTATATTACCTGTGCCAAATGAGATACCTTGAATCTATGTCTTAGACGAGGAAAATATGTACTCGATAAGAAAGTATTTCTGGTTAATAAAGCATTTTTTTCATGAAGTAATATTCCATGAGATTTATGGGTGATACTAAAACACAAACACGTTAAGTGCTTTTGCATGTGCAGAAAGTAAGCAGTTTTGCTGTCAAAACGTTCTGGTATCAAGACAATCGACAAAAATGAGTGTGTTCATGTAATTAGTTGTTGAAAGATCGACAAAAAGTGATTACGATGAAAATTATCATGCATAATTATTATGTTTTTTACTGTGAAATTAGGTTTTTTATCTTCAGCTGGTTTTATTGTTGCATGCAAAACTCTAAACTCTTAAAAATTAATAAAAGTTATCTCACTGGTTACCATTTCCACCAATACTACATTAAGCAAAATTACATTGACCAACATTGCAGCATAAACGCTGACTTTATCAACACATACTAATAACATAAACGCTGAAATATGAGTTATCCATTTCATCAAAGTCAAACTTAAAAAAAAACAAGATCCTTCAGATTTGAGAAAGCTTATGCAAAACAAACGTTGGAGAATATAAATTAATTTAAATTAAATTGTAGATGTTGAAAGAGACAACGCCAGACTTGGTTGGGTAAATTGCGCAGAAGCGACTTCCAGTAAAACCAAAGCATAATGTGTTAACCATAGCTTATTTGTAACGTATTACAGGTAAAAGGGAAGCAAGTGCGAATGAAATACGAAAGATTTATTATCTCGCGTCGTTCCACCCAGTTGCCTGATAATTGTATAATTCTGCAGTAGACTAATGGAGGTATATCAGACTACAATGTTTATGATGCCAAATCAAGGTAATCTATAAGCAGACCATGCATTTACTATATGCTGAAACAGATATCAGAGAACGTCGACACGTGAACAATGTTGAAAACAAGGGTTTACCATAGTTGTAATTTAGATGAGAAAATACCAACCATGATCGAAAAGGGCTCTGAAGAGTCGCATAAACAGTTCTCAAAACCAGGTGTCAAAACCTCTCAAAAGACCACAAAAGGTTTTGAACAATTTAAGAGGTAAAAGGTGCTTAATTACCAAAAGTATGCCAGCACATAAGGGATTGTAATATCATGATTAAACTGACCGCCTCCGATTTTATTTCATCTACCATTTTTACTGGAAAAATACTTTATCCACGTTTGTTTATGTGTTTTGTGTTCGCATGCAACATTTTCAAGTACTAGTAAGTGGGTAGGTTGGATATGGTGCGCTCAGGCAACTTGTACTATTTTAATGGGCGTTATGTGACGGTAACCTGTTCTCAGTTGGTTTGTGTCTCGTTATTTAAAAAAAAGGTTTAGTTATATCTCGTATTTAGTATATGTCTGTAAAAATACTCTATTGTTTTGCGTGTGTGAAGGTAGAGGGGTTGTGATTTTACAGCGCCCTCTAGATAAATTCGAGGCAAAACACTTATTTATGCATTGTAACAATTTTACAACAGTGTTGATTGCTTATACGCTGCAGCGCCACAATTAAAATTACATGCTCTTTACGGTTCTCATTCATTAAAGTTAAGTGCAATAAATTTAATAATGATAAGGAACACTATTTGTGTCTTTTAGGGCAATTCCGTTATGAAAGAGTAACATATTCTTTCGTTTTAACAGCGGAACAGATTATCAGCATAACAAATTCATTTTGTTCAGGAAAATTATGGATTTGTTCTTTCCTAATTAAAAGGCTCTGTATTCTAGGCTTGTTTGTTTGTTTTAGCGATGCGTTACATATCAGTTACTAAAAACTGCATGATTTAAATGACTTGAAGCTGTATTTTAATCATACTTGATTTAACAATTTGCATTGTCTATCAGTAATGGTTGTCAATTAACAAAGGCGTTCTTCGAATGTAACAAAATGCAGACACGTGATGTCTTGTTTATATCAGGAAACTCCAAGTATAAAGCCAAAACACAAC
This sequence comes from Corbicula japonica, assembly GCA_038501625.1. NCBI lineage: Eukaryota > Metazoa > Mollusca > Bivalvia > Venerida > Cyrenidae > Corbicula > Corbicula japonica. Next base: position 12,612,663 of record JAZAYU010000010.1, read on the forward strand.
ATATTGATAATATCCACATTTTTTCATGTAAAAAAAAATATACATGTATCAGAATGTTCCTTACAAAACACGCTGCGGTATATTTTGGAAAGTATCCCCGTACATACCATCAGTACTGTTATCAGTAAATAATCGGTTACCTTTGTCATTAAGTGATGATTACATTTATCATGGTTATCCGATCAACCTTTTGGGGGGTTGTCCCAGCATGGCAATGAAAGACTAATATTGAAGTAACCTCGGTATCTTGCACAAAACACCTTAACGACTAACTCTGTTCTTAGGATTTGTTCATATAAACTTTGCTAGGACGTTATAGTTAGTGTATATTATAATTGTTAAAACTTCACTTAATATACACTAAATAACTTAGTGATCACCACAATTAAAACTTACATGACATGACGTCTTAATATTATGAATATTCAGTACTTAACAGACACTAAATAATTAAGTGGTTGAAGCGTGTAGTTTTAACAGATAAGAGGCGCAGAATATTTGAAATTCTGGCTCAGTGAATGGATGGAAAATTGTGGTGAACACTAAATATACCTTTATATCATATACCCTATGAATTTAAAGCATTCTGATTGGTCGAGAGCTCCGTACTCTCGAGTCCGAAAAAAGTGATAACTACCCCGAGAATTAATAACTACCTTTGCTATCATCATCATCAGCAGCAGCAGCAGCAGCAGCAGCAGCAGCATCATCATCATCAGAATGCTTTAAATTCATAGGGTATATGATATAACAAGTAAATACTAATGTTGAGGTCAATATGTAGTTTTGCGGACCTGGGTAGTGTGATATCGACCGAGGACGAAGTCCGAGGTCGATATCACACTACCCAGGTCCGCAAAACTACATATCGACCTCAACATTAGTATTTATTTGTATAATACTCAATAGATCAGAGAACGATTGCTGATGGGATGTGCGAGCAGTAATAAAACATTTTGGAATGTAGTTGATAAAGCGAATCTTGAAGCAATTAACAAGTGAAGTCAGTTATTGTCGCCAATTAGTTCCTGTTTACAGTTCTGATTAGATTTTCTCTTAGAAGTCGTTTATGATAATTCCGTGCGTCGATCATTCAGTTTGAAACTCATTACAGTTTACTAGAAAATAATTGCAATATGAAAAGCGAGTTGGTTCTTTATTTACGACAGACTCCAATTGATTGAGTTTTTGTTAAGAAATGGTTGGGAGAGATTACAAGATATCATAAAAGAAAATGGGTGATTGGTTTGGTTTTCCGCTGAAATGATGACAATAAGGCAGTTCATTTTTGTATTCGTCCTACATAGGATAAAATCTATATCTAATTAAAATCAACCGTAACTAAATAAACCAAACAGACCATATCATAATTTAACTATGCTTATTTCTTGTATTCGTTCTACAGAGGATGAAATCAATATCTAATTAAAACCTACCGTAACTAAATAAACCAAATAGAACATATCATAATTTAACTATGCTCACACTCAAGACTGTTTTGCTTTGGCTGTAACATTTATTTCAAAAGGAACTTACACAGTGCATTCTACGATTTTATTTTCTTGATCCTAACTGTGGTATTAACATACTGCGTATGAAGTTGGCAGTATTGTTTCGAGATAATTACTCGCCAAATCCGCCTATTCAGATTCATTTGAGAATATGATAAATCAGTTGGGCGATTTCCGCTTTATTTTAACCATAAATATTTTATTCTATTTTTTTCTATATTTTGATATAAATTTTAATTTATATATTCAGACTTTGTACCTCTTCGATAATTAATTGCCAAATGATTACGCATATGAAATAATTAAACATCAATTACGCGGAAATAACATTCTAATTCGAGGTAATGTTCTTTTGATTATATACATTAAGCACACTGAGCACATACGTTAAGTATATTATAAAAGTGTTCGCAATTACATTAACAGATATTTACCTATGATGACCTTCAACATAGCCTCTGAAGTCAATAATCGCGAGAGATGGATAGCAACAGTCACAATGCTTCGTTATTTTACAAAATATGTTAGTTATCTATTTATTAACGTTAAAATAATACAAATTGAGTTTTAGAATAGAATCTCAAAATATTAAGGATTAAAATCCTGGGAACCTACCAAAATGTTTTTGACTATCATTTGGGATGGAACAAAATTGATAAATGGTGTAAAATTGAGTTGCGGTCATCCCGTTGCTAGGCGGCTACGGCAATATTATGCCTTTCCACTACTGGCTATGAACAATCTAAATCAAAACTGAGCCAGCATTTTTTTCAAATTCGTCCTGTTCGGTGGCTTTCAAATGTCCTTCTTTATCTATTTGTCAATTGCCACTTATATTTTAAACCAGGTTCTTTTATTCAGCTATCGTTCACTTGTTCGGTCAGGTTCTGAAGAAGTATCTATGAGTTGCATTGATGAAATAACTCGAGCCTACCCACGTATTTTGCAATGTTGCATCAAGTAATATTCAAGAATATCTAATAGCTTGGTCCAGCTAAATTGGCAGGTAGCAGTTAATCTATGGTAGGGATAAAGAAATCTACCAAGCCTTTAAGTTATGTTTCAATATTTCCACGGAAAACTTTATAAAATTAAAAAAAATATTTAAGAACGATTTGATCTTTGTGGAAGTAATGAGTATAAGGTGCATATAGAGAGGTCAAGTGTCATTAAAATAGTAAGTAACGACTAAATTTAAGTTATCCTATATAACTTTCCATTTATCATAATTCAACACCAACGGATAAAATGTAACATTCAGTTTTCATACACAATCCAACCCACGAACACACTGTAATTTTATTTAATCGGGTTTGTACAATTATGATGTTAAAAATTTGTCTTTTTATTGAGAGGTGAAATATGCATATCAGGAATTGCGACATTCAGAAAAAACAGCCTCCCCACACAGTTAAGAAGAAGAAGAGAGAGAACATGGTTAATAAAATGAACAGTTTAAAAAAAGACACCATAAACAATTAACAAAAATGAGAACCTGAGGGGTTACCGGCTTACCGCCTTGGAACGGTTAAGTGGAAAATCAAATTGCCACTGGGGGGTTTAAACCAGGTTCTAGGGTGCACCAACCACACGCTTGCCCCAACAGGTTCTCATATCAGCACACAATTACAAGTTGTCTTGGTGAAATAACTCCAACCCACCCATCAGCTCAACAATGTTGCATGCAAAAGCACACAAACATTAAAACATAGAAGCTTATAGCATTGCAAAGCCAAAGGAGCTCGGAAATTCTTTGGCGAAATTACTTCACAAGAAACAGGCAGATACTGTCCTGTACAATAATATCACCATATTTGCGCCTTTAAGTATTTAAGAAAAGTCTTTTGACAGTGTTATTGCATTGTATTTTAAAGTGTCATTTGCAAAACATTTGCATCTTGTGTGTCAATTAAAATAACAAAAAGCTGATTAGCAATTTGTAAATTACCTGTTGCAGAAAAAATAATTGTAACAGTCTCTAAAAGATTAACAAACATCCCACTTTTACAAGCATGACATGTGATATAAACTTGACAGGTGCCTTCTGTAAAGAATTACAAACCACAAGCTTTGTTTACTTTTACAGCAAGGAAAGAATAACAGACAGTATAATTAGGGGATTGAAAAGTAGCTTGTTACCGACAGAAATGTTACTTTCGCGATAACAGTTAAATTGCATCAATAACTCAATTTTATATTTATTATCGGTAGAAACATTTGAATGTTTCAAGACCTATCGTTAAAAAAACTAATAATTTCAGCCTTTTATATATTTTTCCTGCTAAGCAATTTTGTTGCATGTTCTATTTTTTAATATGGAAACACCGAATAGCTTTTATGTACAAGCTTTACTAAGTTAATACATCTGGCAAATTGTTGTGGACAATTTTATGTTTTATTTGCATACAACTTTTTATTATTATTATAATAAGTGTGTTAGTAACCTCTTAAGAATTCTATCACAAATGAATGTTTCAATACCGGAACTCGATTGGTTTGTTCTTTTTTCTTCAGAATGCTTAAAATTAATGCCAACCAAATGACGTGAGACGATAAGACTACAGAACAGTTTAAACAACAGAATGGAGGGAGAACTTACAGGCTATCGTTCAATACATGTACTTAAATACTAAAACAGTTTTAATTCTTCCCCATTTAGAATTAACAAAGGACGTGTGGTAAATTCTCTGAAAGTTTATTAAATAATACGTATATTTGTGCTTACTGGTGATGATTGGTATTTTCAATATAAGTCGCCTCAATGTGTGTAAGGTTCAGATGGGAAAATGAAGCCCGGTGTGTTTACAAGATTAAACCGAGCTAATGCCCAAAAGCAGTTACCTGAGAGCCATATATTTTCATTCAAATTTAGCAAAAATGACAGATAGTTATTTCTTGCTTGTCATATACCTAAAGTCCCCTTATAATATGTTTACGCGTATTTTGTTGTGATATTGTCGCTTCTTGACTTTCAGGACTAATTTTTAATAGACACAAGGTGATTCATTTATGATTTACACGTCTTCTCCAAGACGAAGTGTTCGGCACTGGAGAAAATGCAGGCAATGCCGATTCTGGTATGCAAGAAAAGTTAACATACATCGCCATGGTATTCAGACTATTAATAAATGAGTGAATGATTTGGTCGTTAATAACTATGCTACAACAAGCAGAATGTTGATGCTGAACAGCATGACGCCGCAAAAAAGATTATAAATGATAGTGCCTCTTAGTCTACCTGGGAACGAACCCGCACTGTCACGGAGACAGCGGCTAGCCCTTCAATTCCGACGACGCAACCAATTCAGCTAACCGGGACAACCCCCAAAACGATTGATCGAATAGCCCTGATATACGATGTCATCACTGCATGACATCGGTAATGGGTTATTTTACTGACAATAGTACTGACTATATGAACGGCAGAAACTGCGGATTCAACTCTTAAATGGAACTAGACTATGAGGAAGATTCTACCTAGTTATATTGTTTGCAAAAAAGTGAAATATGCATATCAGGAATTGCCACATTCAGAAAAAAAACAGCCTCCCCACACAGTCAAGAAAAAGAGAGAGCATGATTAATAACATGAGAAGTTTCAAAAAAGATAACACAAACAATTAACAAAAATGAGAACCCGATGGGTTACCGCCTAGGAACTGTCAGTGGCAAATCAAATCCAACCTCAAACTTGCACCAACAGGTTCTCATACCACAAAACAAGTACAAGTTGTCTTGATGAAATAACTCCAATCCACCCATCGGCTCAACAATGTTGCATCCAAAGCACACAAACATAAGAAGCTAATAGCATTGCAAAACTATAGGGTGGGTACTCAATGATCTTACCGAGACCAGAGCTCCTGGAGTAAAATCAGCAAACCAATTGAAGTTTAACAAAGTTTAAAAAAAGTCTTACAAATGATAAAAATAAAACAACTTCACATGACAATTTCTTTACGGTGGTCAAGATTGCTAGTCTGGCGCTGTACCACTGATGAAAAGCCGTTTCAGTTCGATGAAAGACTGCAGTATTATATGAACATCTAAGCACTTCTAATGTATCACAAAATAAAATAACCAGAACAGTGACCATATATTTTACCTAATAAAATAATTATAACATATATATGAGGTTAAAGGTTTTTAAAGCTCTATAAAGATGGCATTAAGAGACCTTACTAGGACTATAATGTAGGTTTACAAATAAATTTATTTCATCTGTCCGGGCCTCAAATGATATGGTAGGAAATATTCAGTACATAACTGCATTTACCATTATTCCGGAATAAAGCTATCATAGGTATGCCTCTCATTTACTGTAGGACTGCAGTACTATTTTACATCCACATCCACATCTCAATAAAAGTCAATTCAAGCGTAGGGAGTATTCTGACAACTGGGAGTGAGAAACTGAGAAAAAAATCATCCCAAACAATTATCAGCAATAAAAGTAAATCCTAATAAAACAATCATTTATATGCAAAAACACAGATAATTTTGCGCTCACGGAAGTAAAATTACCTACGCATGTGCTAGAAGTCTGAATCGATAAGTGTATTAGGGTGGTATGTAGACTCTACCGAAACCCATGGCTCAAAGTTCGGATTGTTTTTTTTTCCTCCGACCCTTGTATACGAAAAAGAATAAAACTTCATGTAGCAGCTGCCGATGAAACGTTAGTTCTGACAACATCCACTTGCTAGCACTCACTTTAGTGATGTTTACCTAAGAAAACATGACTTCAAAAGATTTGGTTTTATTGTAACTGTTAAGAAAAAAATATAAATAAGCAGTAGGAAAAAAGATATCAGTATTCTGACAAACAAACGCCAAAGCAATGAGCAATCATACAACAATCTAATCTATCAACATATTTCGCCATAACATCTATCTTTTTCTGACATAAAAACAAAGCTGCCATACCTCAAAGTGATTTGAACGGTGAAATAAGTAATACAAACATCAACATTTGTTGAAAATAATATATTAATATTGTCGGTTGAAAAGTACAAACATTCATTACATGTATATGACTAGTCAAGAAATTATTTGATTAAATAGAACAGATTAAAGCTGCATTTTTGACAGTTTGGGGAGTGAAACACTTTAATGTCTCAGATGTGCTTAATATTCATTGTACCACTATATTATGTATTCAAATGACTGAACAGGTGCAAATGTCGCAGAAATTTATTTTAGACTAATGGTTTGTTATGAGTAAACTTTACTGCTTTAGCAACGCCATAACAAGTTTGGCTTGAAATAAATTTACTCGTACGTTTACCCTTAAAGAATATTAAATCACATTAACTTTGTCTACAGATCTTTTACAAATTATATCATAAATTTTGATATTTGAAAACACTTCATATTTTCTTCCGTGATACGTGAGAAGGCACCTGTAACTTCATAAAAATAATTCAACAATGTCATTATTTTCAGCTGAAGATTTTCTTTGTTTTAATTTGCATTGAAAATTTCCAGGTATCATAAAATGTTCGTAAAGGCTGCACACATATCAAAATATTTAAAACATTTCGTTCAGTTTATATCCACGTTCCAATATGATAAACAAATCAGCCAAAGAACAGGTGAACTGAACATTGACTAAACACGATTTTAAATGCACGTTCAGAACGATTGATACATATTTATCGCCAAAAATATTTTCATATTGCAGGTAAATTAAAAAAAAATGTCTTAAATAAAGAAAATATTATTGTACACAATTTTCTTCAAATAAATGAATTATTTTAGCAACGATATCCAGTGTCAGTCTTCTTTATACATGCAATTTATTAGGTCTGAAAAACTTATTACTACTTTTTGTAAATATTGAAGTACCTTCTGGTCGGCTTCTGTTCCTGCCCCGCGCATGAACTGGTGAGCCATGTCTTTGCCCTTTTCTCCCCTGTTTAATCCAAACTAATTCTTTAAATATTACTGACGGTGAAATGGTCCCTAATCCGTACAACATACAAAATTTGCAATCTGCAAGCCAGTGGCAGAGTTTAGTGCAAAATGAGTACCGCAACGCGTTCCCGGGACGCTGTCTTAGTGACCTTCAGAATGTCAGTGTTTTGTTCGCACGGATTTCTGGGATACACTTCCGGAAATGTTTAGTATAAGGTATGCCAGTTGTCACTTGAGCTTTGATAAGACAGTAATTATAACAGCAGAGGTAGCTTAAGTGGCAGAATGTTCACAGAATTTACTTGTTACCTGGTGGAAATATTCTACGAACAAGATCTGTAGACAACAGTCTGTTGAACTTTCCTTCCTCCATTATCATTACATTGTTTGATAATGTGTTTTAACTATTGCCTCTAGAGTCAAGAAAAGGTCAGTTCACTCTACTGTTATGTTGTTGTTGCTATGTGTTAGAATTTTGTAGACTCTTTGAACTTGTATTCTGTTATACTGATTATGCAGATCGATAACATGTTTCTTCTTAATATCAATGCGCTCTAAGATTAGTTATTTCTAAGACGGCAACGAAGTGAAAACGACTTTAAGTGCAAAATACACAGCCTCCCTAAATAGCCTACATCAACCTAACAAATGTCAAAATTCGGATATAACACACTATTAACGAACAAATGAACCCATCGGGCTTAAAGCCTGCGGCGGTTAGTAGCAAGACAAATCTTCCACAAGGGTTAGCGGAACACTTATCTCACATCACTACTACTAATGCAGTTTGCTTGGTAATTTAATACAAACGTGCCCATATCCTTGACTTGCATTTAAACGTACGAAACACGCATTAAAATAAAAATAAAGCATTGTCAAACAAAGAGAGAGTACTGATATCTACAAAAAAGAGCACCAGGAGCTTCATCAAAAGATAACGATGGCGGGAATAAAATAAATTGATCGAGCGCCTTAGTCCTTTTTTAATTTGTTACTAAAACATAATTCTGTCGTCGTCGCACAAGAAATCTTAAATTAAATCAACTTCTGAAAATTATTGTTTATGTCTGGAAAATTTAACTTCTTACTTGTATAACATTTATGATAACAAAATAGTTATCTTGAATAAACAACAACAACAACAACAACAGATCAAAACCGAGTATAGATGAATAACTTCGTCATAAGGAGACTAATTTCTCACGCCCACTACCGGCTTGTTGGTTGCAATCAGCTTTGTTAACGATCAAAACAAATTAACATTGTTGATCAAAAGGTCTAGAAATTTTTTACATCGGATTTATTGCCATTGCCGTAACACCCATTCAGTGCCTCGTAAAGATGGAAATTTGTCAGAGTATAATTTCTGTATGTACAGTAATAATGTCAGTAAGAATCAAGTATCTAAAGTGTTTAACGAAAACTCTGAACAGCCTAAGGAAGAGATGGATCACTTAGGCGGATCTCATTCAGACTTTTAAAAAACATTTGATGTCAGATGGGAAAAGACCTGTGATGTTAGGTAACAATCGGTAGATGGAATACCTGAGCAAAATAGCAATAAAGCATTCTAAAATTTTAAGTTGGTTTGATCTATTTCGTTATGTCACACTGTAATGTAAGATGGTTGGTTTTCCTATGCCATGTCATAGTCTAATGACCTCGTTTCCCTGTGACAAAAACTAACAGTTAAGGTTAAAACAAAAAATGTTTATTGAGCTTGTTTTCCATGTTTATATTAACGCATTCCTTCATAAAAAAGTCAGTTTTCCGACTACAGTAGTCAGCTCTGATTAAGATTTACCTTGCTTAGAGTCAAATATTAAAAGTCTATTATTTCACTTTAAAGAAAAAATTCATATATGTCTACGTGTATTCATTTGGCACCACTTCGCTAAATGTACACCATCGTTCGGGATGGATCTAAATTGTAGTGTTTATTAGTTTATATACTGAGTTGCGCTAAAGGAATATGCATTTCCTTTACTGTCTATGAACAGGCTCAATAAAACCGAGCGTGTAATATTTTCATAGTTGTTGTTTTCGGTGGCTTTCAAAGTTCCCTTTTCATCTATTACATTATATTTTCTTTCAATATTTTAGCTGGAACTTTCAAAAATATAATTATTTAGTTTTGAATTAGTAAGCATGTCCCTGTGATAGCTCAGGGTACTAAAGATAAGAGGCATGTAGAAAGCCTGTCATACATTTTTAGATGGGTGTGAAAGCGAAAATGTTCTATCTGCTTATTTATATTTATCATCTTTTAGAACTTTTCAGCTTTCATCCTCACGACTGAGTATTAATGTCTTTACTTCAAACGAGCTTTCCGACAAACCTGTAATCGTTGTAGCGCACTCTAGATGTAAAGCATTAACAAGAATGGAAGGTATGTCTACATATATAAACAGTTCCGCCTTGAAATGCTGTTATAATCACAAGCAGTACGAAGACATGAATAATGTTAATGGTAGACTAAAATCTGTAGATCATTAATGCCTAATAAACTTACCAGCGATTGCTTCTTAATTAAACATTATATCACACATGGCCTTGGCAAAGTCACATAATTATTGGACTTGGCAAAATACGCAGTCGTGTTATAAGGCTATAAACCACTTATTCGATTTCCACAGACCTCTATTATTGCCGTCACCTTTACTTTGGTTATTCTGTCTGGTAAACCCTTTCAATCTAACATTTCTGAATAAAAACCAAAATATGTAGAGCGCATGTCAAGTTAATTTGTCAACGCAAACGCGTAACATGGGTGATACACAAATGTTACATGCCTTAAAGCGTTGAAAATGTATGCATGCAATACTTTTCAAAATGAAATTTTTCAAATGTAACGCCTTTTACGGCAACATTTCAGAGAATGTGAAGACAAAGATTTTTGGTATGGTTAGTATTGACACAGAAGCGACACTTGGGTGATACACACAAGTTACATGCGTTACAGTATTGAGAGTTATTTCCCAAATTACACATCGTTGTTTTGAAACAATAAAGCCGACTTTCAAATAAGAATTGATTTTTTATTTTTACAAATGTATTGCATACTTGCAATAAGAGTTACAACTAGTGATGTTACGATAACCGCGGCATCTGATTGTCGGCGACTTTTCACAGAATTGTCGCTGACATCGATTACCGTGGTTCTATTGCCGGTCGATCATTTTTCAAACTTTCCTCTTCGTTTTGGTAATTATCGAATTTTCACAAGACAAAAATTGTACGCGTCACTCAAGAGGGCATCAAACGCAAGTGACGAAGAGGAAAATAAATTTGATGTACCATGGAATGACATTTTCAAGTGCATGGGATTTTTGGGCTCCTGAAAAAAGTCCACCTTTCAAAGAAACAATGAATAATCTTAAAACTCTCTGCAGTCACAAAACACACTACCCGTCAGGAATAAGATGTCTAATAAAAATAAAAAAGAACTTTCATTTCTAATTAATTATATTCAATGTAGGACTGAGAAGTAACAAAGAATGGGACTTCTGTTTGTTGTTGTTTCCTCTTCCCAGAATTCCAGAAATTACTCTCTGTTCTAACGTCATCCTGTCTATTTAGTATTTGGCTGTCTGTATCAGCCACATTTTGTCATTTCCTTAACTGGCGATTGTTGACATGTTTTATCGGTATAATTATAAGAATATTTTCGTGTGCCAGTCTGTTCATGTCTTTTGCAACTAAGAGATGTTAAAACCACTTTAAATTCCTGCTTTTTTAACATGAAGAACCCCTTTTCATCCGATGATAACCAACCTCAGTTGTTGATATGGACACTGTTACAGTATTCGCTCACTACTTCTGTGGAAATCAGTTAACGTAATACAAACACTTAAATACAAGGTTGCTCATCAAATTGTCAATTTCAGATAACCGAAAAACAGGACCCAAGATCATAAAACTAAGTTTTGAGATCAGTCTCAAATCTCAAGGATCTGATTGGCTGAAATGGCGACTGGTCGCCATTTCAGCCAATCAGATGCTTGAGATTTGAGACTGATCTCCAGATTTAGTTTTATGATCTTGGGCACAGTTCAATCTGACTGTGAGTAACTTGCTTGATTTGTCTATGAGTAGTTTTTTGCAATATGTGTTAACGAAGCGCTAACTTTAGCAGTATTTGGGACATGTAACCAACTACTTATCTGCAAAAAATATTAAGATGTAGTAGGCAATAACCGATAGGAAGTGACAGATAAAAAGAAATATGACAAAAAAACCAGACTTGCAATACAAGTAGAATATGCATACCAGTGACATATGGAAATAATTGAACAGACAAGTGCCGCAGGTTCATTACTTGCACCTCGGTGAGTTCTTGTAAAGGTTCTTCTCATAAAAGAACGCAGATTACTGTGAAAAAGGTATACATGGAAATAATAATTAATCGACAGTGAAACCGTGCTTAGATACCACTTAAATTTGTTTTATATTTGTATGCTAATCTAGATGGTTTTTCTAACACAACGTATTACATTGATGAAAAAAATGAAAGCCACCGAAGACGACAAAAATAAAATATTACAGACTCGGTTTAAATTGAGCCTGTACATGTTAGTGCGTCATTTACGTACATGTAAACGTGTGAATTTGAATTACAAAAAAAACATGTGTTAATGAAACATACAAATGATTCTGGAATTAATCAATAATATGAACAACATGATTCTTTTTTCAAAATCACATTAATTTCCATAAAAATACTTCTACTTAAATGAAATAAGTAGCAAAGCTATGATTAATACTTGTTGCTGAATAGATATATTTCGTAAAAGTCAAAAATAAATAGGTTTAAACCAAAATATCCCCAAGAAACACCATCACATTAATTTTCAGTCTTTAAATCATCAGGTTTTCCTTGTGATTATTTCTGTATCCTATTGTTATAACTTCAGCCTTCTTCCTTACAGTATCTGTATCCTAGTATTATAACTTCAGCCTTCTTCCTTATCTCTATCCTAGTATTATTACTTCTGCCTTCCTTCCTTATCTGTATCCTAGTGCTATAACTTCAGCCTTCTTACCTTCCTTATCGGTATCCTAGTGTTACGACTTCAGCATTCATGCCTTGTCTGTATCCTAGTGTTAAAACTCCAGCCTTCCTTCCTTATCTGTATCCTAGTGTTATAACTTCGGTCCCCATTCATTATCTGTATCCTAGTGTTATAACTTCAGCCTTCTTCCTTATCTGTATCCTAGTATGATTACTTCTGCCTTCCTTCCTTATCTGTATCCTAGTGCTATAACTTCAGCCTTCTTACCTTCCTTATCGGTATCCTAGTGTTACAACTTCAGCCTTCATTCCTTATCTGTATCCTAGTGTTATAACTTCAGCCTTCCTTCCTTTTCTGTATCCTAGTGTTACAACTTCAGCCTTCATTCCTTATCTGTATCCTAGTGTTATAACTTCAGCCTTCCTTCCTTATCCCAGTGATTTAACTTCAGTCTTCAATCAGTTCTGTTATCAGTTATCATCTTTGAAGGCCGATGAGCACGATACTTATATTTGTGTCAATAATGACTAGCGCTCAACTTTCTACTAATTTCACTTTAGTGAAAGTATTGTTTATTCTCAGTTCGCGAAGGCGACATAGACAGTAATATGAATCTATTACTGCCCATTAACAGGTTCAATCAAACATGTGCCCAAGGTTATAAAACTGAGCATGGAAACCAGTCTCAAATCTCAAGCATCTGATTGGCTGAAATGGCGACTAAAGTGTTTGTCAGCGAAACATAATTTCTTTGTATTTTTTATATTCATTGGTTGAACCTAGATACTGATTTGCTCAGGAATTGTATTAGATTAGATACGATTCTGCGTTTCCATGAATGTTATGGGGGAACTAATTCAATTCCAAATGTTTTATGAAAGTACCCTTGAAAGCAAAATTCCATGGGCTTAGAAAGTGAAAGTGAACAGGAAATGTTTGTATTAAAATATATTTTAAGGACAGATCAATTTAGCCATAAAATTATTTTCAAACTGTGATTTGGCAGAAATAGTTATTCAATAATGATTTCATCTAACGCAATAGTTCGTAAAATAACTTAATCATAAAACAAATGATATAATAAATAGTAGTAACCATAATTACAAAAAACAAAGGTTTAATTATTAATCTGAATATAATAGAATCCCATTACTATTTATTTACATTGATTAACATTGTTAGACATGCGGTTCTAGAAATATCCATATTGTTTAATATTTGACAAACAATGGAAAACAAAAAGCTATTGAACATAAACAAAGTGTAATTATGACATAAATTAATTATTCATCTTAACAATCTTTTTTTATTTCATTATATATTGCATATTGCCTGTGTAAGAATCTATTTGTTCCGCTACTTTATACTTTGAGTAGAACTTTTAAACTCATTTCTTTGTATTTTGTATTTGCACATCACATTTTTGGATTTTTCTTATTTGTTGTACAAGATTATTTCTTAATATACATCTACTACTGCTTATTCTGTATATCTATAAACATTTTTTTACAAATTATTTGCTTGATATTTCTGATACTGTGTCTTTTATCATTTGTTTATCAGTTTTGATGGTGCTTCCTTATCAAAATATTCGCAACAGGTTTTTAACAAACAAATTAAATAAGGAATATAAAAGTGTATTATAAAGCTTACGTTATCTATTTTCTATTTATAAGCTTTATTATAACTGATAAAGTGAATTTATGTTTCTTGTTTACTTTAACATTTTACATTTTGTACAAAATTAACTTACATTTTATTGATGCAATCTCTTTAATAAGCAATTTTGCGAAAGAACTTTTAGTTATTGGATTTTTTCTGTTCTTATTAAATTGGAGTTCATTTTATACTTTATATCCTAATAATTAGTATATTCGTAACAAGCCTAACACGTCTCGTTCAAAATAAAACAAAAGTGTGCAAAATATAATAAAAGTCAGTGCTTGTAATTAATACAGAGGTGTTTTGCAGATGGTTCTTATGATAAGTCTATATATGTTCTTGTCAGGACTCGATAGACACAATCTTTTTCTTACAGAATAATGTTAATTTGGTTTATTAAATTTGTTTATCTACTTATTAACAAATAATAGCTATTCATTCGTATCGTGTACCATTTTTGTTGGTCTGTTTCTATACTGCTAGAAACAGACTTTGTTATCTCTTTCTTTTGAATATCAAAATGACCTTACAACAGCCTTCTTTCGCTCCCAGCTAGAGACACTATCATTTGAAATTAACGGTAGCGCTATTTGTGCAGTGTGGCGGCCGTAAAAAGTCTCCCCGTACATTAAGTCAGTACTGTTATCAGTAAAATAACCCGTTACCGATGTCATGCAGTGATTGTTACGTATATCAGCGCTATCCGATCAACCTTTTTATGGGTTGTCCCGGTTAGCTCAGTTGGTTGCGTCGCAGGAATTGCAGGGCTAGGCACTGTCGCTCCCAGCTCGAGACACTATCATTTAACAAAACCTCTCGGTATCTTGACGATTTTCTAAATAAAGATAATAATAACTTTCAACCTTTGTCGATGAAATTTACCCTAAAATCTACAGATGCATAAAGAAATTACTTCTAAAACCAGAAATCAGATTAATCGACTTCTTTTTCAACATCTCTATAGTTTCAGACTGAAGCAATATCTTAAGGAATGTCCTTGAGATACGCATTCTCTATTAGTTTTAAATTCCCTGTGCAGAAATAACATTATAATGCATTTACGATCAGCGTTTAACTATAAATTTTCTGTTAATATCATTAGTTTATTTGTGGTGCTTAGATGAAAAGAATCTGTTACGCAAGAAAAACAACACTCTACGTCTAATAAATTGCTTATTAATATGTTTTATCCTTTGATCGTTTTATAAATTATCGTTGATAAAAATGCATTAATCTTCAGATAATACGACGTGCTTGTAATATTAATGAAGTTCGTATAGAAGAAAGTTATTCGACAGTAGCCTTAAGTGCGTATGTTTTGGCGACTAAATGTTGATCTACTGTTTTAGACCAATGAAATGCTGTGTATTTGAAGCTATAAACACAAAGCTATATCTTTTTTCTTCTTATTTCACTTTTTCGAGGTTCGATAGCTTTAAAATGTCATTTGATCAGTTTCAATAATTGTTTTTTTTACAAAATTGGATCTCTGATCAGTCAACATAACAGAAAAACCAAAGGGACACATGACAAGTCTGCGTGCATGGTTATCATCTCTGTTTTAACAGACAATAAACGTAGTATTATTCAAATCTATATAAAAAAGCTGTGATTACAAAACTTTCATTGCTACTTTGAAATCAAATTCGTTTCTCATTGTTATGAAATATTTATGAACGTCTGCCAATATATTCAATTTATCAGCGAATATTTCTTCCAGTTAGCATACACAAAGAGTACGAATGAGGCAACTGTGTTGAATGGTAAACAACGTACCAGTCTACTTCAAATAAGTCCACGGACAATGTTCTGGGAGATATGGGAAGTAAAATGCTTATCAATGAGGTACATGCAGGAGTTACTTTTCTTGGAGGTATTGACAATTATTGTATCAGGGACACTAGAATAATAGAACATAGGGACGGAAGCCAGTCTAGTTGTCTGTGATATGCAGAATTTTTATTCTCAGATCCCCTGTCGAAATTCTATTCTGTTTTATTCCGCCCCGTTGTTTTCTCGTTTAGGGCGATCTGGGGCAATATTTCTTCCTGTTATCAAACAAAAAGAGTACGAATGAAGCAACTGAGTTGAACGGTAAACAAAATGCCAGTCTAGTTCAAATAAGACCACGGATCTACGCCAACATTCAAGTAGTTTCCAAAGCGCCAGACTTAAATTTGTCACCAATTTATTAAAAGTTTTTGAGGAATGTTACACGCCGACAGGGTAACCATATTGTCCTATAAACGAGCCTGCAACACTTCATCAATATATGTCGTGTTCGATCGTTTTTAAAGTCCCCCTTTTTTTATCTATTTCAATATCACAGTAGCCTTGTTTGTGCCGTGTGGCGGCTGTAAAAGGTCCCCATAAAATCAGTCTTGTTATCAGTTACGTCCTTTGAAGGTCTAATTGTTTTATTTTGGTTTAAATATTACGGAAAGTTTAAAGATAGGAGGTTTAAATATCCCAGCCTATATAGTTTTGGATATTGTTCAATCACCCCAAGGATATATTTCCTGCTTTTAAAATTTTGCCGTTTGCGTTGTCTGTGATGTGCAGAATTTTTATTCTCAAATCTCCTGTCAAAATTTTAATCTGTTTTGTTCCGTCCCATTGTTTTCTTGTTTAAAGCAAACCCATTTCTTTTTCTGGAGACCATACGCCGCTGAACATTGAATGGTATTGATCTGAAAATACCGCATTAAAGGTTCCATGTTCACCGCCTTGTGCATATACCATCGTTTCGGATGAATCGAAATTGTTCTGTTAATTGGTGTAAATATTGAGTTTCGCTCGACCCGGTGCTAGGCGGCGTGGGCAGTTATATACATTTCAATTACTGCCCATGAACAGGCTCAAACCGAGCCTGCTGTATTTTTCTATTTGTCTTGTTCGGTCACTGTTGCTTTCAAAGTTCCCTTTTTTAATTTTTTTTTTTTATTTTTTAATGTCGTTTTGACGTTGCACTGTGAAATAATTGAAATGGAAAGTAAATATTTTCTATCTAAAATAACAATTATGTCACCTTTTGTGAAAAATCAGCATTTTTAATTGAAAAATAAATCACATGGCCATAAGATATCATAAGAAAAAGAGTCAAACGTAAAAAGGACATTTTTACAATCCAAGTTTTTAAATGTAAAATTTTGTTAGAACTTTGCATTTTATTAGCTGAACTTTTTGTTGAAAGAAATATGAAATTATTACTATTGTCACTAATACTTATTGCTTTTCTAAAAAAATCGTTTATTATGTTTACTATAAAAAATCATAAAGATTAGATTGTGCAGTATTTTTCAAAAAAAAAACTAAACACATAATAGGAAACACTACATCATTGACACAAAGCCTCCTTACAGAAGCAAGTAGAAGAAATATTTAGAGAGAATAAATTTATAACATTAGTTTTTTTTTAAATAAAGCGCCAAAACAATAAAACAAATAACCAGTGGTGTAACCGACTTGCGAGCGGTCAGTGTCAAAATATATTGCGGGTTAAATATGGAGCAACAAGCTCACGCTTGCCCCGTCGTGATCTCAAAAGTTAAATGTTTATTAAGATATCATATGTCAAGTTTACTTGGTGAATTAACTCCAGGCCACCTATCTTACCGAAACTATGCATGTAAACCTTGCACAATTACACAAAAAAGCTTTGTCAAAAGTGGCACAGTCAATCTAAACAGTATTTAGGTAGTCGATGGCATGTATGAGACTGGACACCTTGAATAAAGTCTGCAATATTACAATTGATGGAATAAAAGAAAATGACCAATCCCTATTTTTTCAATGTACATTGTATTTATAAATTTTTTAACTCTATTCCTGCTTTAAAAGCAAGTATTTGTCTGTGTAAGCCTTAAACAATTTAATTTCATTGCAAGTGGAAGGTTCACTTATGCCTAATACTTTCCTAAAATATTAAAAATGTTTTATACCATAATTCCAATATATATGTGTTTGAATACATAAATAGTTACATTTTACATCTCTCATATAGAACTCCAAGTCTTAGATGTTTTTATTTTTATGCACCTGATGAGGGATTTATAAAGAAAACTAGACAAATGTTTTGTAGACTTCACAACATTGTGTGATTAACTTTGTGCTTCGCAAACTTTAAGTAGTATAGTTTTGCATTGACAACTGAGAAAGCATCTAAAAAATAAAACTTCAAAACTACCTAAAATGAAGAAACTCTGGTAAAAATATTCGCAGGAAAAAATCTTTTCCTTATGATCTTCTATACATGGCTTGATCATCTGTGCAAGCTTGAAAGAAGCCCGTCTGATAGTTTAGGAGGCGTTGATGCCACACGATTTAGGGTACGTAAACGTACGAACGGGCGGACGAGTGCAACTCTATATGCCTCCCACTTTGACGGGGCGTAAAAACCCAGACCTTTGTCAATTTTTGTGTGCAGAGTTCAGAGGATATCAGTGAGAGCATACTTCTCCACCATACCAAATTTTCTAACATGAATTATGCATGCCTAGATAAAAATAGCATTATTTAAAATATTTTTATCAAGGCTTGTGTCTAACCATAATAATAATTATTATTTTAGAAATTTATCTGAATAAAATTCAATGTTAAAATACATTTTGATGGACTGAATGTTTGATTTTACTTATCAACTTTGTCTTCAATTCTTTTCTTACATCTCAAAGAAACCAACCATTATAAATAATAAATAAATAGCAAACTCCCTGTGATTTTATGCAATCAGAAAGATGTTGATAATTTTATGAAACTTTTGAGTCTTTGTGATTCCACCAATTTATTTAGAAATGTTTGTCTAATATTGTGCAACGTTGAGCTTTTAAATTGTGAGACACTTATTAAAATCATGATTTTTGTTGTTGTTGTTGTTGTTATTATTGTTGTTGCTGATGAGGGTGCTTGTGAGAAGAAATCTAAAGTATGATACACGTCTTAATTAAATTAAAATTTGTCACTTATTTACTTTGGGTTGGGTCTATAAAGAAACGATTTTCAAAATGTCAATGACATATTGAGATAAGCTTTTTCCATTTTTTTCTGTTCGTGGTTTATTAATTTCCAACACACGAAGAATAATCTAATGCATCTTGTAGGGTTGCTTAGCAAACTTCTCTGTTAATATCATTAATATGTGTACGATGCAAAGATGCAGTGAGCTTGTTTTGCAAGAAAAAGCAACATGCAATCTTCAAATAAAAAACTACTCAATTAATATTTGGTATCTGCTATTTTACATACAAGACGTCACTTGAGGCGTTCCTTTCTAACAACAAGGTTCTCATTTATTGCATTTTCATTCATAAATTATAGTAAGCATTTTGTGATAATTATAAAGTGATATTTATAAAGAAATGTTTACAAGCAAATAATATTTTATTATGGAAACGCATAGGGTCCCCCCAGGTCATCTAGATCGCGATAATTATTTTAACGTCAAAATTTCTTATTTTTAAACTGTTCCGAGATATTTTTACTGTTTATCTACAATATTTTATTAGTTAATGACAGATATTTAACAAGAGAACATTGATATGTTTGGCGTTATTTTGAATTTTAAGCAATATTTTTCGCGCCAAACTTCTTTCGATATAACGTCATCATGCTCTCTGAAAGTGGTGAAATGGCGGCTAGCATTATTATGTTGAAGGTTTGGACAGCCAATAGAGAAATAAAAAGCATGGAGAATCCCCAAAATCCTCAATTCAGAATACATAGCCTTCCCACAGAGTAAAAAATATAGCTAGCATAGGTATACATGCATTATAATCAATTTCAGACAGGACACCACAAAGAAGGAAAATCAGAACCTGGGGTCACACCGCTTTCATGGTTTAGCCAGGTTTTAGTGTGACCAACCTTATTTTCTCGTGTGAACAAGTACAAGTTGTCTTAATAATTTAACTCCACCAACATATCAGCTCGACAATGGTGAATTCTAAAGCACTCAAAATAGGAGAAGGTAATAGTGTTGTCAATTATGACCCCTCGAGATTAGAGCAACTGGGGGAGGCTGTGCATTCTGAAATACACACAGTACACCCAACGTTTCGATCACTTTAAATTAACACACTCAGTCAGGTATTGTTGTGGGAGTCTTGTGAAGATCCCTCACGAGGATTCCATAGCAATAATAATTATATACACATGGAAGTTTAAGGTTCCAGTTAGACTGAAACTTTCAGCACTGATGGGGACAAGTGATGAATAGTCAACATAATGTTGACCACGAGACAGAAGCAGATATATGCAGCTCTCAGTTGTTCTTCACAGAAAAAGCATTTGGTTTGCTCATTAAAAACAAACAAAAACACTATGAATTGTAACTGAGCATTTACTTTGACATTGTTAATACTATTACAATTAAAAGTTGTTACAAACCAAAGAAAAAAAGTAAAAACACTTTGGCATGTCTTTACCCTTAACCTTTTGTAAGGAAACATGGTGAAACAAAATAACCTACTTTCCAATAATAATTAATGTTATTAGAATTGTCACGTTATACATGATAAAAAATCATCTTTCGCTGAAATGTTGGTATGGTTTAAATCATTTCGCGAATAACAGGAAAAAATATCAGTTCCGTCTGCACAACTATTTCACGTGATAAAAAGATATTTTTGGCTATTCAAGTGAAAAATATCTCTCTATGCATGATAATAAGATGTTCCGATGCGTAAAAATTATCGCGATCTAAATTAACAGGGGGGACCCTATGCGTTTCCATATTTTAGCGTTATATAACAGTGCTACAACAAGTAAAAATATATTTGAATATAAAGAAGAGTGTATACTAAAATACCGATATATACAATGTACCAAGTTTTTCTCAACATACAGATTATCTCTCAAAAGCCAGACATATTAAGACAGATGGAAGTCGTCGAGTTTGTGACAGAAGTGAAAATACTGTCGTCTCGTTTTTATTTTAGCCTGTTCATGGACGGTAATGAAAATGTGTATAATTTCCAATAAATACACAAGTAAAGAGTACACAATTTGATCAATCCCAAACGAAGCTGCGCATATCACGGAACCTTTAATGTGGTATTTTTTAGATTAAAACAATGTTGGTAAATATTTAATAACGTGGTAAATATCACGTGAAATGCTAAATTAAGGGTTTTTTTAAGATGTCATAAAATATTTCTTGTTTTGTGATTGGTACAATTATAAAATGAAGTAAATGGTTTGATCAAGCACGGTATTTAACGATCTATGTTACTGTGAAGAAAGGGAGATTACTACGAGTTTGAATATTGACTAGGAAGGAACAGGTTTTGATGTTGACATAATTCTCTTGTTATGAAGAGAAAACACTCAGACCAGACAAAATCATCTGAAACCCATAAATAACTTCTGAAGACATTGCATGCATAAACACTGTTTGTTCAAATGTTAATAAAATGTTTATGAAAATTAAAATGGCACTTGGAGATTTCATTTAACAGAGTTTAAATGGTCACACAAATGAAACAAAGTAAAGATAATACGACAGACATATTTGAATTTATCTTTTCAATTCCAACTTCCCGGTTGTGTTATTGCAGAAATTTATCTAAATAAGTTCAAAGCATAATTATAGCCGGCCAGGTTCTAACTTTGAACAGGAAAATCACTTGACACTCTCTACTTAAAAAAAGGTGAAATATGCATATCAGGAATTGCCACATTTATGAAAAAAAGCCTCCCCACACTGTCAAGAAGAAGAAGAAGAAGAAGAAGAAGAGAGAGAGAGAGAGAGAGAGAGAGAAAACATGGTTAATAAAATGATAAGTTTCAAAAAAGACACCACAAACAATTTACAAAAATGAAAACCCGAGGGGTTACCGCCTTGGAAAGGTCAGTGTGGCAAATCAAATTGAAGTTACTCAAACCGTGTCATTTCGTTAAAATCATGAATGATAAACATCTTCTCTTTAGTTCTCTGTAATTCACATTAACATGTCTTTGAAGACCCGCCACCGTTAGTTGTTCAAGCCGTGGCGTGTCTAAAGAAAACATGGCTGCTAAGGTTGCGGAGTTTGTTATATTTAATTATAGACTTAAGTTTTCAAAATCAAAAACAGTTCGATTTCAGAAAACGAACATTCTAGTAGTGACCCCCTATAAAAGTTCGCTTCGTTAAAAACAACATAAACGCCAAATGGGCGTGTGGCTTGTTTTGCCTATAAGTCTATAGGATAAACTTTGAAAATCATCTTTTTCGAATGCGTTAATTTATTTTCAAAATATTTCAAACGGATGTTCTTTGTTGGCTCTTTTTACCTTAATGGTCTAAATGGTCAAGCTATATCGTTTTGAAAAAGCAAAATAGATGCCGATGTCTGAGCTATTTTTGTCTATAGGAATGTCAGTTTAATTTTGCCTTTCTGATATTGTATTGGCTGCAGCTAAGATATTTTGGGGTAATAGTATCTTCTAAATGAGCGCTTGAGAGTTATCATGATTGTGCGTGTTGTTATATCCAATCAAAACAAATGTAGTTCTCACGACGATTGCTTCCCGAGTCGGCAAGGTCATAACGTAAGTGATTACATCAAAGACGTGAGGGCTTGTTCGTCTTAGGTATATGCTCCTCGGGGCAGGATTCTTGCTGACTAGCATTAATGGGAGGAAAAAATATTCAAGCTGATAATCATTAAAATACATTTTGATATACTGAATGTTTGATATTGGTAATAATTGGGCGTGAATAGTTTTTGCTTCATAGGAAATTATGTCATACATTTTCAGCGATATCTCAAAGATTACCTGGCTAGGTTAATATAATATATAATAGAAATCACTTTTTATAAGAAACCTACCGACAGAAAACTTTTAATGTGGAAAACTGCAGCAGAGGTAGAGCAGGTAACGGAAAAAATACTGCACTTGTTTTGAATCGCAAAATATATCAGGTTTCAGGTATAGAAGCAATTCTGGAAACACGTACTTTTGGTTTTATTTAAGATTGTTGTAATTTATGAGAAACGCAATTATAATGTTTGTGTAATTAATTGACGATGATATTGACATGTAAGGGTCCAAACTGTTGTTTAAAGAGAACTTCAAACTTATTTCTCGTTGTATATTACTTTTCTAATCGGCCTAACGAATGGAGTTCAGAAAAAAGTTTCATCTTATATAATAAATACATCCGTCGAACACTATTTGTTTAATAAGAAAAAGACGTAAAAGCAAGTAATAGATATAAAAAAGGAAAATTGAAAGCCACCGAAAGTCGGAGAGAAAACAACTACTTTAAATGATCGGAATAAAAAGATACACAAGCAATTCCGACACTTTAGAAGATGTTGCACGAAAATAATATTTATTTGAAAAAAAAAGTTTGTTTTAATTGGAGTCTTTGCGTTTTAAGCAGTAAGTAGTTTTAGTCTCGAATTGTTCTCTTTTTTATTTGATTCAAGTTCAGAAGGTGTGAGCAAAACATTTTCTGGGATGAAATCAACGTCAGCATTTTTTGCCAACAAATATTTTTGGATCTTTAAATAAATAACTGTGGCAACATAATAATGGGCATTAGTTCAACACTTATCACCGAATGCAAAATGATTACTGAAATCCTGGATTCCTCGTTTAAGATGACGAAAGGTTATGCGAATAACAATTGAATTTGAAACAATACCAAACGTAATATATTCATTTAAACCATACAATATTATTTAAAAAAAGGTTTACCTACAGAATAATCTAAAGGGCTATTCATGTGTGTTATTTATATTTATGCAGCAGTTGTTTGGTTAGTTTCCCCTTTTGGCTGCGCGACGGAGACAGAATATTTATTTTAGATTTCTAAGAAAATATTGAAATTTAGTTAATGCGCTCTGATCACAGAAAGATCATTGAGTTCTTGTCCATTTTACTCGTCAGCGGCTTGTTCTGTCTGTATTTTATGTGTTCGTGTAGGTAGGTGGGTGGTTTGAAGTTCATGCGCTAAGGCAGCGTGAACATGTTTAGTCTAGACAGAATTTGACGAGTCAACACTGAACTTAGTACATTCTACAAATTTATTTAACCCATTTCCACCCCCACATTGACAAACTATACTGCGTCATCAACTAAATTCCAAGGGCTATTTGTTTGTGTGATATATAGCTTTTTTCTAACTCCTGTATACATGGATTGTAGACATTGTCATTCAATAAAAGGTTTATTGATGTTAACATACAGTACTGATGGCTCAAATTGAAATGTCCAAAACAATCTTTAAACTGCTGATTCTGATGCCACAGCAAGCGTCGATAGAAAATTTTTATTCCTGACCTAATTACTGGTCTGGGTCTGCACGAGTTGTAATGTATAAAGTGATTAAGTGCACACATACAGAAGTAATAATAACACCGCAATGCAGTCCGACAAATTAAGTTTAACAGGGAGACGGTTAAAATTATCTTGACACACCCTTTACAGAGAAATAAAAACATGGCAAACATTATGAAATGTTAATTTTTACCTAAAGATAATGTTAACAACAGAGTGCAGGTGGCTGCTTATATATGTTATGATATATATCAATTACTTTGAAGTTTTACGATACTAAGAAAATTGTACAACAAAGAAAAGATAATGGCTCACTTGAATGCAAACATCTTTTGAAATATTGCCTCACGGAATGTGGCCAATTCATATAGGTGCGTCTACATCAGAAATAGTCACTTCTATAGTAAAATGCTAGAACTATTTTGATTCGTGCTTGCTTTGTAACATTCATTGATAATTTGTTTTATTACTTATCTGTCTAAGGCAATATAACTAGCATTTCATAATAAGATAATCCTTTTACAATCTAAATAAGTAACGCAGTAACTTAAAGTTAGATACATATATATTTATGGCACGTAACTTTAAGTTTCTTTTGACCTAATTTTATTCCTAAAAATACATTTAAAACAAATGAGGGTTTTTTAATCTTGCTTAGAATTCTGAATTTATTTTCGTGTTGATAAATAATATGTATGCATTTTAATGCAGATCGTATATTTCTTGAGTTTTAAGCAGTAAATCGATTTACTTATGTGAGTCATTTGATATATGGTGATAAAGTTTATTATAAGTTTTCGGATTTGTCTCTATTTCGGAGAGTCAGATGCTTAAGATTTGAGACTGATCTTCAGTCTCAGTTTTATATTCTTGGACACAGTTCTTGGAATCAGACCTTGCCTTGGATGTACAATAAGCGCTGCCATGACGGACAATTGGATGGCCACATCAAATTCTAATTAACTGAGTGGTTGCCTCACTCTTTCCAACCAAGTGCATGAAAATATTACGCACATGTCTAAAGCTCAATAACTTACTATACGTAGACACCGGTCAAATATTTAATATTGTGAAATATTCAACTACAGCAGAGGTTATTTTAGCCCGAAGTTGACCGACTTTTACAGACCATATACAGTTAATTAACAATACTAATTTAGGTTTTGTATTCTGAGTGATATTGTTTGAATACAGATCATCCGTTTATTAGCTGAAATTGACAGCTTTATCACTAGAGCTCTGTTAAGCCTATGTATCTCAATATTATTTTGCCAATAAAGGAGCCCTAAACATTTGTCTTTGTAACGTACATACAGTAATTTGCATGTCCATTAAAATCAATATCCATTCTCAATGAAACCGACCATTAAATATCCACTCTATGGTTATTTTCAGTGGCCTTTAAAGTTTTGTACGAGTTCATTATGAAAGCAGGAAAACAGACACTTTCAGGGACAAAAGGAAACACAAAGCTACAAGCAACAAAAATGTTCCTTTCGGTGTTTGTCTCATTTCAGGATCAAAACAAAAAAGACTTTAACAAAGATTTTGGCCAACAAGCCGCACTGTTTTACCAACTACCTAAGTATTTCATGTAACACACATTTAAAGCCAAATTTTCATCTTAGATATTTGGCAGGTTTGCTTAAAAACACTTAACACTAAATCTAATAAAGAAACAGTTTATGCATATCTTTCTGAATAATGAAAAGCATAAAAAGCAGTCAAACATGTCTTTTTGTTGCTTGTAATATTGTCAAGGCTTATGGAGGACATCCTCTTTTGTCCACGTTTTTTGTCTGTGCCTACTTATTTAAAAAGGAAGGTAAGGAGGTTGGTCAGACAAAAAATACTTTTTAACATGAAAAAGGAAATTTAATTAAACTTACTTGTTCCTTTTTGCACAATTTTCAAGAACTCTGTCCTAGTTTCTTTAAATGTAAGATAACTCACTCAGCATACACATGTACAAACACAACAACGATATATGCACCAAATGTACAACAATTCACAAAGATATTCCCCTTAAAATTCAAACCTCTTTGAAAATTCAAAAAGGCTTGAAACAGGGTTTGAACAAGAAACGCAAGTAGCATACGGTTTATACGTAACAGACACCTGTAAGGTACTGATTAGTTAACTGCTTCCTTCTTATCATAAAAACTTTACCTTAAAACAAACCTCCGAACTCTAGCTTGTGATTGGTAATATTGATGAGTTTCAACCAACAAGCCCTATTTCTTGTATATGCTGTATTTGGAGCATACTGTGCCCAAGGTTATAAAACTGAGCATGGAAACCAGTCTCAAATCTCAAGCATCTGATTGGCTGAAATGGCGACTGGTCGCCATTTCAGCCAATCAGATGCTTGAGATTTGAGACTGGTTTCCAAACTCAGTTTTATAACCTTCAACCCTGAATCCTATGAAGTAAAATATTAATTTGACGGACCGGCGAGCATTTTGAGTACTGGCACCGATGCGTCAGTAATTTGACGGACCGGCGAGCATTTTGAGTACTGGCACCGATGTGTCAGGATCGTGGTCATTAATTATTGAGGCTTTAAAAGTAATCAGTTTAAATATTGTTGCTTTTGTTTTGTTGTTTTTTTTACGAAAAAAAAATTGTCTTAAAACCACCTACCTCAAACTGATACTTGTGCAAGGCCCTTGCGTCCGCTTCTGTCCACTTTGGAAACTCTCTTTCCCTGAGGTATTCCGGATAGACATAATGCGTTATTTCTATGTTCTTATTTTCCATTGTCACTAATTTGCTTTTTTGTCACAACCTGTCGTCAACTATTTTCAAGAGGCACTTCAAATGGACACGTATGAACGAAAAACACGATGTGATGGCGCTTTGTACAAGGAAATAAACCTACTCAACAAAAGGCCAATACGCGAACACGTATCCTGGATGCTGTGATGAAATTCAGATCTAAAACGACAGTAACGATGTAAAGTCTTTAAGTATGTGTCATGTAGCTTGCATGCAATGTGCATTGCTGAGATCGAGAAGGTTACCTGTTGGATAAATTAGTAGCGACTAAATACACAGCACCTGCCAAGTTTCATTTAAGTTTGTAAGCCTATCGCGCTTGTATCTCAGAACAACCCACGTGTTGTCTTGTTCTACGGAATGTATATTGTGACCCTGGCCTGTAACCCTGAGAATTCATCCTTGCAAGATTGTTTTTATAAGTACTCGGTTAATGTGACAGGAAATTACACGTGCTTACAAAAATCTAATAACGGATGTTTTGTCGTTATTTTAGTTGTCGTCATTGTCGTTTTGAATTTTTCTACCTTAGACCCCACCCTATGCTGAGCTACGGGTAATTTTAATGACGGTGTATTTAAAAAAAGTGGACAAACGCAAGAAAAGAAACTACAAATATTGGTGTTTGTCACATGTTCAATATAAAATAGATATTTTTTGATATTTAAAAATATAAATTAAAATGAAGTTAAAGCGATTGTATAAGTGGTAAGGTGTACTGATTACAATTTAATATGACTTGCAACAATCTTAGTATGACCCTTGAAAACGTTCAATTAGGGTCAAATGAACCCTGTTTTTTAAAGGTATTAGAATCCATGTTTCTGTATGTGGTGACATTACGCCCCATTTCATAGTTTTTACAGGATTTATTAATTATAAATTAAATGACACCAAAAACAAATTTTAAGAATCATACAAGAATACTGTTTACAATTGAATGAAGATTGCTACCTTGTTTTGCCCTTAATGTTACCATCAAGATTAACCACAGGATTGCTAAAGTTGACGAAAGGTCAAGATAAATTTCAGGAAGAAAATATCTGAATCGTGCTGTCTGTCAAGTTTGAGCTTAAAATTTTATTAATTTTTTCATTTACAAATGATAACATCAAAATAAGGGCTCAAACTTGACAGCCAATTTTAAGTTAAGGGGATGGCTAAAAGTTTTTCTTCCTGTTATGTAAATTAGGCAATAATTTATATTTATGTTGATAGTTTTTAATACCTACCCATCACGGGAATAGTAAATTTATAATATTATTAATATAATATATTATTAATATAATATATAATAAATAAAAAATAATATAATATATAATATCCTGGTATTTTCAGTTGATGGGAATACATTTCCTGACTACCTAGGTATTATTCATGAAGAATTAATGAATTAAAACTAGCTTACAACAAATTTCGATTTCAGTTAGATTTTCATTTTGCAATTAAATGATCAAACGCAAGGTGCGGCAACTGATATTTCCTTTGAGAAGTAGCAGGAAATTTAAAGTGACAGAACGCTGTTCATAGTAAATCATGCCTTCAGGTCGCTTTACTTTACCTACGCCTTTTATTGCTTCATTGCTACATGAACCATTCAAATCTCCAGTTCAAGAAGACAAAAAAAATGATTGATAGCAAAACATTACTTGGAAGTTGAACGCAGCGTCTTATGAGTGGAGCGGCAGTTCTAACCATAGTCGCATGACATAAAACTTGATCAGCGTCTTTTTTTAAGTGTTGCAGTGCAACATGTGTTTACGGAGGTCGCTTGCTGGTTCAAAATCTAGTTTACTGTTAACCTTATCAACAAGCTGGACAGGTTGCAATAGCCGACGGTTACTGTGTGGACTGTCTTGAATATCTTTTGTGTATCATTCATCGACAGCATAAAGCTTAGAAAACCATCTGCTTGTCAGAAAGGACTTAATGAAACTGTCTTATTTCAAGAGATTATGGCAACTTATTTTTACATCCCATGCACTACCAGAATAGATCCGTATCAACCTGCACATCCACTTAGTTTGAACAGGATCTGCATGGTTCTCTTCTTGCTCAGAATAACAAACTGAACCCAAAAGCTCTCCAGTGCCCAATGTTATAAAACTGAGCATGGAAACCAGTCTCAAATCTCATGCATCTGTCGCCATTTCAGCCAATCAGATGCTTGAGATTTGAGACAGCTTTGCAATCTGCTTTATAACCTTCAGTCCAGTTGTAAGGATCCTGATCAGCTGCAATGATGTACACATCGCATAACTGGTTTGATTTTAATACCTTTTCAAGAAATTACATCTGCTAAAAAAAGACATGGTGCCGCAACTAATGAAAGTCATGGTGAGGCACAATTATACACATTATAGATCTAAATGCTAAGTAATATCATGGGTGCTCAATTAAAAAGAACATGCATAAAAAACATTGTACAAATAATTTATTACTTGACATTTTTATTTGTCTATAAAAAATTCATAAGAATGTTGGTGATTCAAACAATTTAACACCACTTTTACAGTAAAAAAATGACCTGTATTGATTAGCTGTAAATACTATGATTGTACATACAGTAATTGTATTCGACAAAAATACTGTTGTATTTTGAGTGTCCCACTCTGTAGCTTAAAATGTTCATTTTGGCTCAGTATATTTGAGCCAAGTCATGAATTACATGTCTTCTGGGTTATTTTTGAGATCCTTAGCTGTTGTTGTTTAAAGCAGCAGCTTTTATGTGATTTTGTGAAAAATTTTGACTACATTATCTGATATACAAAAAATCGTAAAAAAATTATAAAAAGCAATGTCATCTTGCTCCACTACATGATGTTGAATTCCAGAAGACACAATTTCCCACAACTTGGCTCATTTGAGGAAATTTTGTTTTTATAACTGGCCATGTCTCTGAAGCAGCACTCAAGAAACAGAAAATCTAAGTAAAAAGGTTTTCCATGTGATCACACGACTGTATTCTCATGTGTTCTTGTGATATAGGTGAGAACATGCACTGCTACTGAATACTGGCAGCATGACAGGACACAATCTTTCCCTGTTTAGATCACTTTTATTTGATAGTCACTTTCTATCTATAATGTATTATAGCCACTAGGTTCTTCCTTGTTTTGTTAGAATTAGCTCCCTTAAACTATCTTCACTTTCTTTCATATTACGTTCTAAGTAGGCTTTAGTTCCCTGAAATAAAGGCAGAGAAAACCATTTGTAGACAATGCATTGTAAAACACAAATATGCATTGCAATCTTTATAACACAAATATTGTCATACAGAGAGACTAAGTTTAAACTTTAATATTTGAGAACAAGGTCCTAACAATAAACATTTGATCTATCTACAGTAAAGATGGAATGAGGTTATAAATGCTTTTTCTATATTTATAAGGTTTACTTAAAATCTATTTTTATATATATGTGACCAAGTATTTTTTTAATTGATTTCTGTGTAAAAAATACATACAAGAAAAATTATATTTCAAAAACTAATAACAAATTTATCATTTGAATCAAAGCCGAAATGGTTCAAGATCAAATATTCATCATACATATTATATATAAGTAGATACATTGTTGCTGGAGCCTTTATGGTAGCATTGACTGATATTTCCTGATTTCTTTAATATGCTGCTTCACTGTAGTTCTTATTGTATTAATATCATTTTTTATCATAAATTTCGCTATGTTTCCTTTGTTATTTTGACACAAGAAAATAATCGATAAATAATGGTAATTAGATCCCCATACAGAGTTAAACAAATAAACATACCTCTATAGATTTGATTTTATTATCTGCAGCCTTTATTTTGTCTTCTAAAGTCTTTTTCACATCAGGTATTCCAGCCAACATAAACCTACAATCATAATACAATGTATTGATATATATTTACAACATGTTTGGAGGCTGTGAAGCCTATGATCCAGTGGTCGCATCATTTCTGAAAGTTCAATGTAGTAGGAGATATAAACTCCATAGATACACCTTTATTGCGTGGACAAACTGTGTAGATCCAGATCGACCAGCACATCTGATCAGGATCTTCACTGTTCTCTTCTAGATTCATTAGAATATTTCTGGCCAAGATGTGACCAGTACAGATTCTGATCAGATGGCACTGGCCAAGACGTGACCAGTGCAGATCCTGATCAGTAGGCCCTGGCCAAGTTGCGACCAGTGCAGATCCTGATCAGATGGCACTGGCCAAGATGCTACCAGTGCAGATCCTGATCAGATGGCACTGGCCAAGATGCTACCAGTGCAGATCCTGATCAGATGGCACTGGCCAAGATGCAACCAGTGCAGATCCTGATCAGATGGCACTGGCCAAGATGTGACCCGTGCAGATCCTGATCAGATGGCACTATCCAAGATGTGACCAGTGCAGATCCTGATCAGATGGCCCTGGCCAAGATGTGACCAGTGCAGATCCTGATCAGATGGCACTGGCCAAGATGCTACCAGTGCAGATCCTGATCATATGGCACAGATGTGCAGACTGATCTGGATCTAAACTGGTCAGGCACAAGTTAAAACTTGTATGGAGTTAAGGGTTAATGACAGCAGAAGTGGGATTCTAGGCTCAAAACAAACAAATCAGCAACGGTTACACTAAAACAGCTTGGTCATATGGTTGATATTTCCAGGGAAAATGCCCACCTCCTGCCTCTTATTGAGACCACTGATAAGTGATGATACAGTTGAATTTATCAAGAAGTATATTTTCTCTAGTCAAAAGTTTAAATCATAAGGCCTAAAAAAAATATGTCTGTTTCCTGTAACCCGACCGACCCTCTGTTTTTACCCCCGACCGATTTTTTTTACGACTATCAATTCGCCGGTGGTTGAAAATCGTTTTGTACGAAGCCCGTAAAAAATAGTGGTGCGTGACCTTCGCGGTTTGTATTTTTTATTTAGCACCGCTTTGTTGCTTAGATACGACCATATCCGGTATTGCATAAGATAGCGGCATCTTTACTCGCCACGAAGCTGGTGTGTGTGAACAAAAACGAACGGAAACGTGTCGTATCAGCAAACAACTCCCAGACAATTGATGAAATTGATAAAGTGGTTCATTGTGAACCATACTGCCAAACATATACAGCCACATTTTCGGTAAGTTTTGACGAGTACAAAACCGGAAACGGTGTCACAGTACGCCCATCATAACATATTTTCGCGATCATAAATATCGGCCAGATTGTCAAATATCACAAATTCTGAAAATACTTATTTCTATGCCTCTTCCCAATTTACCGATGAATTCCCTTTTATTCTACTGCCCCAAAAACTAACTGTAGAGTTGTCACTGCATCCCCTACTGAACAGTCCTGAAGCATGAAAAAAAAAAATAAATAAATAAAAACCCTACCTACCGACCCTCATTTTTTTAATGATATTACAGGAAACAGACATAATTTTTTTTAGGCCTAAACTGAAGACTGTTATTGATAATTAATGACAAAGAGTTAAGTCAATGTTAATGATTTTTTTAAACAAAATGTGATCAATCAACACTTTGGGCGAGTGTATATTTAGTCTTACAACAAATCAACATGAAGTTAAATTTCACACCATGACCCTTAAGTTAATGTAAGAAAGGATTACTCTCCCTATTAACACATTTTTATATGTTTATATTTGTACCAAATCATTTTAGTATCTACTATCAATGTAGCTTCATAAAAAATATGTGCAAAGATTTAACCATGCACTTTGAAATCAACCTTTCATTTTGAGGTGTTAAACATACAGGGAAAACTTCTAACATTAAGTCTTGGTTGGGCACAGGGAGAAGTTCGGAACAATTGGAAGACAAATTCCTCAGCCATTCTTTAAGAACAAAATAATAACTAGTGCAAGAGGTTAACCCATTCCTGTATAGATACGCATTTTTACGCATGTGCGACCAGTGTAGATCCAGATCAGCCGGCACATTCGTGCCGTCTGATCAGGATCTGCACTGGTCGCATTTTGGTCAGAAATAACCTAATGAATCAAAAAGCGAACAGTTTAGATCCTGATCAGACGGCACGGATGTGCCGGCTGATCTGGATCTAAACTGTTCGCCCTAGCAATAAAGGTGTATCTGTACGGGATAGGGTTAATATTTCACAGAACTTACATTCGTCCTACCCCTTCATAGACTTTAGTCTCTTGGGGTAATCTGTCAATCTCCTTCTCTACAAGCATCGAGTGCTGTATACTCCTCTTCAAGGTCTCTATCTGAGCATCAGACACTTTCAACTGCTGGGTCGTCGTTATCAACTTGCCTTGAAGCTCCTGGAAAGCCTGTGAAAATATAACCTTTTACTTAATAGCAAAAATATAACTCTTTTAAAGCAGCAGTGGTAGAGCCCTCGCTTAGGGATCGAGGTGTTTGGGTTCGAGTCACAGCTCGGAACAATGGCAATCTGTGTAGATCCAAATCAATCTATGCTGCCTGATCAGGATCTACACTATTCCCTTTTAGGTTCAGTAGGTTAGTTCAGACCAAAAGCAATCAGAAGCAATCAGTGTAGATACAGATTAAATGATCTCTGTAAATACTGTAATTCTGCCCGTCGGAAAATATTTCAGAAGAATGGCTTCAAGTATGTCTCAGTATCAGGGTATAGCATATAATGTTTGTGAACAGTAACTCGATGTAAGTCAAACATATTTTAATAGATGTGAATTTTTGCATTATGATGCAAAAAAGGAGATTTTAGAACAAGAAACGTTGCCATGACACAAAACCAGGTTTTCAACGCTTTAACAAATTATTTAATGGTCAACTAAAAAGGCAGCAGTTTCAGGCTTTCTCTAAACTGGAGTTATTAAGCAGTCCAATCACAAGGTAGGGTTGCACATAAATTACCTAAAAACCAAATTTAAGCAAATTATCTCCATCTAAACTCAAGTTTATGAACAGAAACTGTTTTTCTATTTTTAGCAAAGGTGTCCTTGACCTGACTTGCCTCAAATCGAACTCAAGCTTTGTTTGCTCATAAACCACCTAGAAATCAAATTTCAGGAAAGTCCCTCCGTGTTTACTCAAGTAATTGAGCCCAAACTGTTATATTCTCACTAATCTTAGTAACAGTTACCTTGACCCGACTGGACCCTAATCCAATCCCAAGTTAAGTTTGCACATAAGCTACCTACAAACCAAACTTCAGCAAAATACCTCCATTTTAATGCAAATTATTATGTCGAGACTATCACAGTTTCGATCATTAGCAACAGTGACCTTGACCTTTATCTGTTTGGCCCCAAATCCAATCCCATGCTAGGTCTTCATACAAGCTTCTAATATTCAAAGTTTCAGCAAGATTGGTTTATCCAACTGTTATCAGGTATAGAAATTAATGGTGACCAGAGTAACCAGTCATTCCACACGCTTTTTTAAAATACACATTATAAAATCATGAAACACTGAGGAATATGGGATGATTTCCAGAGGTGACCAGAGTGACCAAAGAGTAATAGTAGGTCACAAATGAACATGTATGCGCAGAGGTCATTTTGGGCCATAATTGATCAGGTAAGGTGAATGGTTGTTAGGGGTACAGCATACTGAACCACACCACATGAAACCTACAAAAGCATTGCTCTACTCATATTGTAATAGTAACAGCAATAGACGGACAGGTCCGGAATGCTCTATGTATGTTCAGATCAGTATGATTAGAGTAGAAGGCTCCCCTTAAACCAGTCAACTGATTAAAATCGTCTCCTGAAAACCACTACTCTATCTCGAAATGACAATGAGTCACTAAAACATGCTTTTATTACAAATCAGATTGTCGCCTACAAATCCGCAAAAGTACACTACATGATGAACATGGTAATAATTTGGTATTGTAACCGTCGTAATACATATTTGTTGATTGGGTGTAGAACTAGAAGAGTTTTTCGTGACAAAAATTGGACAGAAATAACATGTTTTGCTTGGTGATGATGACGTTTTTTCGGCGTCAGATATATAAGGCCAAAATCATTGCTATGGTATCTATAAACTATATTAACTTTAGCTACAGACAATTAATCAGTTTCGGCATTCAATCAGTTCCGGAACATGTTAACAATCTTGAATTAACAACCGAGAATTGGACAAGAAATCATTGTGTGATTTAGCAACATCACTCTAAATAAGAGAAATGTTACAAGAACACAATGATTTCTTAACACATTTTCGATTTATAACTCAAATGTGCCGGAACTGATTGAATGCCGGAACTGAATAATTGATAGTACTGTAAACAAACGCGGACAATTCCGATGTATTCGGATGACAACATCCGAAATCTAATAAAGTCTGTATTCCGCTTACTTTTACACTTGAATAATGAATTATGTTAAAAACAACATATTCCAGTTTAAAATTTGTTTTTGTCCGGTGAGACCCGTGTCCTTTATCTCACCTTTTTCAGCTCCATGTCAACTGGCACTTGTTTACCTGCCATGTTTTTTCACGTTGTACCTCCAAAATGAAGAGTCTGAAAAAAAAAACAACCTAATTACTCCAATCAAAGCGCTGAAAGCGTTGAAAGACTGTCGCGCCGGGGAATGACATTACCTATCCAGCATCTCTGGATAACATCGTTAAATATGTACACATGCTAGAAACTGCTAAAGACCACAGGTTATTTCCAAGATCATTTTCTCAGCTTCGAGCTCAACTCAAGCACTAACACTTTTGCATTGGCACTCGTACTACTATACTATGAATGTGAACTTAACAGCCCTGGACACTTCAGTTTTGTTGTTAATGTAAATGCAGTGAAAATGTGATTTCAGAGAACACAAGAAAAATTTTGATGCAAAGCATAAAGTCGTAGCGAGAAATATTTTTGCAATCAGATGAAACCTAAGACGATTTAATAAGCGAACTACAGCCAGTGTTGATTGCCATTGAAAGCACTGTCTCCATAATCAAGATTACATGTACAACTAAGAATGTTTTTGTAAGTTTGGATTTGAATATATAGTATCGAGACGAAACAGTCCAGGATACAAAAAAGGAAGAAGAAACACTATTACACGATTTCGAAATTAACCCTTTATGTTGTTTTTAAGTATGGATCGTGATGCTAAATTTCAAGAGAGTATTGCGCAAAATTTGTTTTATGTAGTAAAGGTAAAAGTTAAAATAGCGAATATTTTTAAAAATATTTTATTCGACTCAGCATTAAATTGCCATCAAAACATTCATAGTTCTAAGTGATTTGATTCGTTTTTGCTCAGAAGTAAATTAATGACACATCGTGTAATCAGTGTAGACTGAAGATACAATTTTAGGCATGTAGAATTTAGTAGCTTTTAGTTGTAATCTTAATATGATAGTATATTTTTGATATACCTATTGTTTATTATATTTCCAAAGCAAATAATACGCGCACTTCTAGCAACGAGAGGGCAAACATCGAGATTTTTAAGCGTGCCACATATGCAAAGTATATGTTCCTCTGCTCTTCAATGTAAAAACATAAAATTAAAAATAAATAAAGTTATGTACAATTGTACAATTGATCTAATTGCTACATTTTGCGATAAGACAGACAGTATCCGCCACACAAACTCGAGTACTCGCTAAAATCCTGTTTCAGACGGATATAGATTGATTAAAGTCGCTTCCTTTCATCAATACTGATTTTATCACTTTTAAGTGTCTTAATTTTTTGTTGCAATTAGACAATAAAAATCATTTGCATTTGATATTTGAACCTCATTGTGTGTTTGAAAATGACGTTCACGGCATCAATTGTTTGCGCTCTTGCGGTTCTTGCGACCACTGTCTGTAAGTTTTGATTTTTTTATTATTACATCTTATAATTCATAAAACAGATCGTATTTTGTTCGACAAATTTTAAGATATAAATTCGGCACAAGAGTTACGTATTTTCGTAGCACACGCAACACATTAACGTTAATGCTATCGCTATCGATGAGGATATGCATGTGTCAGTTCCTGTTTCCTTTTTCGATAAAAGAATAAGGAACTGTATGTATCAGTTCCCTATTCCTTTTTGAAAAAAGGAAAAAGTTACGGGAAACAGGAACCAACTTAACGCTGAAAAGGAATAAGGAACCGGAAAACGGGAACTAACTTTACATTCATTCGCTATCGGCTTCTTCCGGTTCGTCCTTTTCTGTAGTTTTTGCATGGCGTAAACTTTATCTCGGCCACACAACATTTTTTAAATAAGTCTTTTTCTGCATTGAATCAGTAAGTAGAATATTAAATTAACACAAGCCCCAGTATTCTAGATTCCGGAGTTCGTATCGAGAACGGAGAAGCCGTTGTAAAAAAAAGCTTGTCAGGACCAAATTATAATAATTTAAGTTTAATGGAAATAAGTTCAATCAAAGGCTTTAAAAATATTCACTTTATACAACCTGCGACATTTTATTATTTTATTTTAATTAAATATATTAGCCCTAAATATGCAATAACGTGTCAAAATTCCGTTTTTATATAAGTTTTAGGTTCAAACTGTCAATATCATTCTGAGGAATGATGAAATAAACATAACACATATTTTAATTTTCAACACGGGAAGCGCGATAGATTTTTTCTTTTATTATATATAGTATACAATGCAATTCTATACATGCGCAGTGTATTGCATTCGCGTTTACAATAAGCTATAACAAAAGATAACAGTTTAGAAATCTTTATTTCTTGCAATTTCATAGAAATTCGGAGATTTTGACTATAAATCCGGAGAGTAACATTCAATCCTGAGATTTCGGATAAAATCCAGAGATTTGGCAGGCCTGTTATAACAGTTTCTATGTAATTTTGAAATAGGGGAAATACTAGGGTGACGTTATTCAAAGGCAAACAGTACCAAAATGTTATTAAGGTAAATTTGATTAAAATAATCTTTTTATTCTGAAGATTCTTTTCTTTTCCTCATTATGCTTTCTACTGTTAAAAAATCTTAAAAAGACTTTGTAATAAAGAACTTAACTGTTTCTTCATAGTTCATTCATAAGCTTTTGGCAATTTTTGCTAAGACTCGGAAAGTCAAGCGAACGTAAAACATTCGAATTAAATTTTACAGACTCGGACACGTAACATATATATTGTCAAGATGTTTGTCTGTTTTCAGCATGCAGTGCTGACCTTGACCGATGCAACACGTGCAAGCAGATAGTCGATTATGCCATATCGCTGCAATGGGATGATGCAGTAAGTAATTTTCTACATGTGCCCAAGGTTATAAAACTGAGCATGGAAACCAGTCTCAAATCTCAAGCATCTGATTGGCTGAAATGGCGACTGGTCGCCATTTCAGCCAATCAGATGCTTGAGATTTGAGACTGGTTTCCAAACTCAGTTTTATAACCTCCAACCATGGTTTCGAATCGCATCCTATAGGCTCAGTTAGTAATGAAATGATGGTCAATTGTCTACACGTGTTCTTATTGAAATCGAATCTCTTACACCGCTTTTCTTTGGGTATATTTTAGATATTGAGGTAACCCGCACTCGCTAATAAGTGAACGTTCTCGGTATTGTCTCATATCTTCTCTCAGCTAACTTACAGAAAAAGTTCAAATAACTTATAATATAAAAGACGTTTTGTTGTACTGATTGTAATATATAAGACTGCGATCTGGCCTATACACTCACCCAAAGTTCTAACTGGTCACTTTTAGTCCGCATTTTTTCATTAGAAAGACATTGATTTAACCATTTATTTATGATCATATGCCAACAACAGTCTTCAACTTAAGCTTTAATCTTGGAATAATTGACGTTGGAACAGTTTGGCGAGAGTTATCCTTAATTTTGCTAAAAATGCATTTCTTGCATAAAAAGGTCAAGTAAACAGAAATTTGCTTTTAATTTCTTATTTTGTTTTAATAGGACCCCTAATTAGTATGAAAAACATAAAACCTTATTAATCAACAGCACATTTGTTTGAATAAATCCCCTTCAAAGTATCCAATTTTAAAATTACATCCCTTTAAATTAAGACTGTTCTAATTTTGATCCTGCGGTATAAGTAAATGGTATTGGATTCATTTAAGAAAACAATCAATAAAGATTAAAAAGACATTAGATAATTGATTTCAACACAAAACAGTTCTTTCCACAACCTTTCTTGACGAAGGGACGAAACGAAACTAGCATACATTGTAAACATATACAATTGATGACCAATTAGAACTTTGGTTGAGGGTATACTCTTACATGTTCTCCCTATTTATTCTAAAAGCGCTTTGCCGTGTTATCGTTTTCGCATGTTATCGTAAACGTATCATCCTCTTTCGATTATTAAAAAAACTATAAAATTAGACACAGCTCTATAACAAACTTCAGAAAGGAATATTTTCAACAATATGCAACACCGTAAGCCCAGACGCAGACGAAGAATGGTGCAGGCAACTCTTGGGCAAGATGTCACCAGAGGACGCATGTTCCGCAATAGGGGCGTGCATATCAGACTCCGTAAACAAGAACAGCCCATATGTGTTCAGCTCAGAGATAGAGATGCCAGGTACTAGTAAGTGAAAAAAAACCTGACATTTTCAATTGGTGTAATGTTTTAGCAAAAGTGATGCACCTTTCCATTCTTGTCAAAAAGAAAATCTAGTAATTATTGCTTCTCCACCTCAATAAACCATAATCTAAAACATGATCGAATTCAAATTTAGATTTCTTCTGTAAAATCGTATACTTAGTTTCTATACAATTCTATTGCGTTATCAGAATATATATCGACATTTTCAATGTGCGTTTCAGGTTTTTTCGTGTCAGAACAACTACTAGCGCGCACACATATATAGAGTGCACTCTTTAATTTTGAAACAGTTTTCACCTCTTTTCACAAAGTTGCCATCAAAATCATTGATGCAGAATCGAATAAAAGAGCTCAAAATAACTCTAAGATTTTTTACTCTAATAAAGTGGCATTTATCTGCGTCAACATATCTGCTGCTGATGTTTTTTTTTAATGTTTTTTTCACTATCTTGATTAAATGTCAATGATTTTCAATGGCTTGTGGGGAATTCAGAGGCAATTTCATCAAAATAAGTGAAAATCTTATTATTATTTTAATATTTATTATAATCTTATGGTGTTTTAAGTTTTAAGATAATAATCTAGCTCTGTGCTGAGAAATTAAAATAATATAATTGATTAAATGTTATATAATTGGTTAAATGACTTTTATTATTATTCAAGGCACTGATTGGACCTGTGCACTGTGTCAAAATTCTCTGAAGGTTGCACAGCACTATCTCACATGTCCAGCTCATCGGGTAAGTTCCCAAGGTTATAAAACTGAGGGTGGAACCAGTCTCAAATCTCAAGCATCTGATTGGCTGAAATGGCGACCAGTTATTTAATTTAATTCGTTTAAACCAATTATATATCGTGTTTTATGTTTTGAGTTGTGAAGTTTTAATATACCACCATGATGAAGGAAATAAAAGTGTCTGTGATCTTTAATTCAACCACACATACCTAAAGCTACAAACCTATAGCACGTTTTGACATATGTATTTAAATATATTTTGGCTTAAAATGTAATTGTTATAATCATTGTTTTATAAATATTTATTATGAATTTCTTGTTTCTGTTTACAGAAAGAAATTCTTAACGTCCTGAAGATGGTATGTCAGTACATACCTTTCTTTGGTAGCACATGTTCGAGGCTGATTGACATGTACGGTCCTATGGTGCTAAGTTATGCTGCCCAGTTCCTGAACCCTTCTCTCTGCAAGCTCTTCCACATCTGCCCTAAACAAGGTAATCATTTTCCTACGCTTATGTTTTGACAGGACCAAAGATTACGGAAATTCTAGATAAGTATCAAAACTGTAGTGTGTAACTGGTCAGGTGGTACTGTTAGATTTGATTAATGGAGATTCCCATCTTGAGGTCTGATGTTGCCTGTTCTATGGATTTTGATAAAATATTCTGGTTTTTCGTTCATTGCCGCCCGTGTTAAAAATAAAGAACCTTATCTTTCAGCTATAGCAACCTTCGGTGACCGAGTTTTTGCGACAGTGACTTTTTTCCCTTACTCCATAGTTTAAGGCTTTTATCTCATAGGCGACCAGTATTAATCAACATCAGCCTGAATACTTGATCACGATATATTGATCGCCGTTAGAT
The DNA here is from genome assembly GCA_038501625.1 of Corbicula japonica. NCBI lineage: Eukaryota > Metazoa > Mollusca > Bivalvia > Venerida > Cyrenidae > Corbicula > Corbicula japonica. The sequence goes on from JAZAYU010000010.1 coordinate 12,653,927, forward strand.
TCATGTGGTTATTTCTGACCAAGAAGCGAATAGTGTAGATCCGGATATGATGGGTGATCTGGATCTACACTGGACACCAATCATGGTTAAAAAAATGGCATATCCATGGAGTAAAGGGTTAAATCATTCGAATGTAAAAGTAGGGGTGGTGTATATTTCTTCAAGACCAATAAGTAAATGTCATACCGAAAGATGTTTTTGGTCATCAGATCCATCAAATGTGTCTGGAGTGGAAAGTACTGTTTCATGATCTGTTTGAGAATTAAGGGTGACCTTTTCAAATCTCAAGTCTACTATTGATAAATTCTGGGGTTTAAAACCATGTGAAATTAGTCTCCTTTCTTAGTTATATAACTTTTCTGTCTAAATGTGAATAGAAAAAAAAGAAACTTCAACTTCCGAACACAGAAAACTTTAACAAATACCACAATTTACCACTGATTACGGAAGATTACTTGTCATTTAATCCCCTTTTTTAAATATATTAATTTCAGTTGTTATGGTTGAAAACGAATGCCGATCTTGTCAACTAAGTATGGGAATCGTGCACGACACACTCCGGGATCCTGCCTTAGGTACAAGGATCGAACAACTCACAAACGAGCTCTGTAACCAGTCAACCGGCTTCAACTGGACGGTAATCCTTGAAACTTGCATGCATGATTTTTCGTCGTTACCTTAACGGAAAATTCAAAATACGGTTATTGATTTTCCAAGATTAAAGAATTTAGAGAAAGTCACATGCCACTATTTTGCTGTTGATTTTTCTATTAATTGGCGCACGTCACAGGACAAGGTGTCTATCATTTTGTGATAACTTTAATGTTATTATCACAAATTTGATTTAATTTTAATTTTACCGCAAAAAGCATAAAAAGCAATATCGTCTGTTCAAAGTTTGTTGGGTTTGTTTTTTTTGTTGTTTTTTTTTTTCAAACAAAGCGTCCCGCATTAAAATCTGTGCATTTAAATTCTTGAAATAATAGACATTTTCTTTTTTTTTCAGAATAAAGTTATTGACTCAGTTACTGATCTTTAAAATAAGAAAACCTACATTTTTCTCAGGAATGTTTCATTGGCAATATTCCCGCCGTTCTAACCCAGTTGTCATTAGTTTTTTTCCGGGCCAAAACTCATTGAAGCTGTAGCTGAATTTCTTTTATTTAAAAGTGAACATGTTGAAATAACAATTTGAAGCAGACGATGAATGATTTAATGTTTTGTTTTGTTTTTCAAATTTTCATATTTAGTTAGTTGCCTGGCAATAGTGACACACATTAACATATTTAGTTAGTTGCCTGGCAATAGGGACACACATTAATTGAATAAAAAAAGTGATTGTTTCGATTGGTACACATAAACTCAAATCAAACTTTTAAATTCGAAAACGAATATGTAAATCTTGAGCATATTCTGTAAAATATAGAAAAAAATGAATACAATAAATACTTCATCAATCGTTTCCGAATGTATAAATTGTTCTGAATATTTCAGTGTCGCTCCTTCGGTCGGGACATGTCTAAGACGTTTCTTCCCTTGCTACAGGCGATAAGCCAGTCAGGCTTCTTCAAAAATGCTTGTCAGGTAGTACGAGTAATGTTATGTTTTATGTTGGTTGATGCTTCCGCTTGGTACTTGGTTTTTCGCACGATTATTTTACCGAGAAAATTCAAATGTTAATGTCGTCAAATGACACTGGTTAGCCAGTAATGTATATTCACTTTTATGTCGTCAAATGACACTGGTTAGCCATTTATAATGTATATTTACTTTAAGCTTTTTAACCTTTCTATTAATATTTAAATTAAAAAAAAACGGCGAAACTGGGATGCAGCGGCCGCTGACCACTGAAACATGTATTAGTACGTGTGAGCAATTGTCAGTTCCGTAGGCTGTAGGATCATCGTGACTAAGGCCCACCACCCTTTCCTCCATAGATACACCTTTATTGCATGGGCGAACACAATCTCCTGCGCAGAGTTGTCGTTCCTTACACTCACTTAACATCTCTGCGAAAGGCTCAATGTCAAGATTTTTGACCAAACTCGACAGCCTTATTTTATACAGTCATAATTTTGAATTTGAAAGCTTGAGGTAAATCAAATGACTGAAATCTTCACTATCTTTCATTAAAACCGAAGAAACCCAAGCTATTGTATATTATATTAATGTCATGTAGTTCTTTGTGAACCTGATTCCAAATAAAAGAAATGTTCTGTTCTGTTCTGTTCTGTTCTGTAAATGTAATTGGTGAACTATTTCTTTGAGTTAAAGTAAAAGTAGTTGAAAGTAGTCCCAGCCTATAACAGAAGTGAATGCAATGAGCCGAAGTGTAAGAGAGTGGGGCGAACAGTTAAGATCCAGATCAGCTGGCACATCCATGCCATCAGATCAGAATCTAAACTGTTCGCCTTTTGATTTATTAGGTTATTTCTGACCAAAATGCGACCAGTGTAGATCATCATGCAGCGTTAAAATGCGTATTAATGGAGGAAATGGTTAAGTTGAGTCTACCTTCAAACAGAGCAATATTGGACAGCAATTGAGTAGAAGTCTGATCACTCTCGGTTGACTTATGTTTCGCATAAAGACGGAAAACACTTCAAGCCAATCAAGATGTTATTACATCAAGGATACGATCTGCACAGTGTGATAATGAAGTATTATCAAGTACCACAGAGAGTTATCAATATAATAAATTATATGACACTTAAAGATTCAAGTTTTAATATTGAACATTATGAAGCCCCACCTCTTCACTACTTGCATAAACAACCTTGTCGTGATTGGGAAAAACACAAAAGAGACAGGTCAGCAAGCACACCCCACCCATCTCTGCGCCTGGTAAGAAACCCAAAAAGCAGATAATATTCATAAATATGTATTTATTTCATATTAGCCTTTGTAAGCAGGTTATTTTTGGAGAGTGAAAATTTGGAAGGCTAATAAACTGTAATGTGGTGTTGGTTGCTTTATGTAAATGTAGTTAGTGTATTTTGAGAGTTGTTTTCATTCTTTTTCAACACAGTGTTTTATAACGTCAAAATTGAAACATTATTTCTAGAAGCTAAGGTTCGCAACAAAAACAACGGTTCTTTTCTTGATACAGTACAAACCCCCACAACAAATTAACCATGGTTTTCTTCAAATTTCAGACAACAAACATCTGTATTGATGATGAGTAATGATGTGAGTAAATACATTGATTTCTAGTTTCCGATATTTCGATTACTTCCTACATTTCATGATTACGATAATGAAAACTTTGAAAATAATTAATCAAGTATTGTTCAACATTGTTTATTGGCCTTTTATATACAAATTCATTTGAACAAAAGGTTTGATCAACTCTGTGACCATGAGCTTGTTGCTTGAGATTTGAGAATGGTCTCAAGTCTAAGTTTTTTTTATCTTGGGCCCTGATCAGTAATTTGAGACGGTTAATTTGGAGGTAATGACCAAGTTCAGTGAATCAGAATCGCAAGATGCTTAGCCCATTTTAATAAGTACAGTTTTTGTAGGATGTACTTTTTTGTTGTATAAGCTGTTCAATAGAGAATTTAAGCATTTGTTATCACGCTCTTTTAATTTTATTTTTAGGAAAACAAGCTCTTCAGACCAGGTGCCTGTTGACAGATCATCAGAAGATTTTCTCAGCTAGTCAACCTTAAAGTCTCTGAGACTTTGTTATCAGACTTTTCAGCTACATGTATTTATTATATGTTCATTTAAATGACACCTTGTGTTGAATTAGACCTATAAAAAACTTAATTAAGTGCTTTAATTCGTATTTGAATAATGGGATTATAAAACTTCCAAGCCATAATGTGTAAAACACGGAATTAGTATAAAAGGGAAACCAGTTTCATAAATATAGCTTGCCTATGGTTAGTTTTGTAAGATTGGTTTCTATTTTTCCTAATCAGCAACTGGTTTCCAGTAACTTTGATCCCGTGCTAAATTCTCAGCTAATAAAGTTTTATAATCACGACTTAAGTACACATTGAGCGTGATAAATTCTTTAACAATGCAGAAAAAACATGTGTAACAAAGTATATTCACAATCTGGTATTTATAAATAATTATATATAATATGTTAGTGTATACTTCAGTTTATTAAATACAAACTATATATTCTACGTGGTATTGTAAAATTATTCCGCTGCTCGGAAAAATAGTTTCTTATTAACGTAGAATTTTGTAAGAAGACCGGGCCTTTTATCAAAAAAGGTATTATATGCATATCATGGATGGGTTCAGAAGACACAGCCTCCCCACACAAATAAAAAGTAGAGAGGAAAAGAGAGCATGGTTTATAAAAAGATCATTTTGATTATAGACATCACAAATAAGGAACGAAAATGAGAATCTGCGTGGTTTCCGCCTGTGTCTGAATTCTGAAGTCATCCTTCACCCTGATGTCTTACAAAAAATTATCACTTGGGTTTATTTTGGTTCTGTTTTTTTTTTTAATTTTAAGTCATAATGGTTAGCGTTATGCCGAACCAACACAAATCCCCTAACATTTGCTAAAATTTGCGAATTTTGCACAAAAAGTAACCAGTGAACTTTGTCTTAAAATGGTTATGCGGCTAGAGCAGTAGTATTCTATTCTAAAGTAAGTATTGGCAACAAAAAGTAACCAGTGAACTTAAAATGGTTATGCTGCTAGATCAGTAATACCCTATTCTATTTAGTAAGTATTGGCAACAGAATCTTAAAACAATCTGTTGTACAACACCCACAAGTAATATGTAGTGTGTGGCTAAGAGATGTGTTTTCAAAATGCAACGTCCGACATTATCATGGAATGATTGAATTTAAATCGAAGAATGAAGTATGTGGAGTTCCATGCTATGGACGTAAGGGGTTTAGCAGTATTGAATGGACTATCAAACCGAAACTATTACTTTCAGATATTATTTGTGTTCTCTGGATTCAGCATCGGAGATTATTTATTAAAATTTCCTCGATGAAATAATAGCTAGTTGAGGTTCTCAATTATTTCAGCAACGAGAATCCTTCATCTGCTTTCATTCATACACACTGGTCCAACTCTGGAACATCATCACCAACCCCTACTTGAAGGCTTCATACTATCGGATATCTGAGTCTGCATTGAAACAAAGACCTATGTATTATATCAATCTCACTTAAGTCGGATCTAACAAACTGACAGCGTAGCGGTTTTCAGGAGAGGATTTTAATCAGATTGGTATTATATAGGTCTTCGATTGAAATTATAAGTAAACTTATAATGAATTTAATACTGAACTTTCCCTTTTTATCTATTTAAATAATTAATTTAATAAATACAGTTTTGTTGGCAAAAAAGTCATCTGCATAACTTCATGATGCAAAATTCGTCAGATACTCATAAACACACTTCTTCATGGGTCAGATTGGGAAGGTCAGTTGTGCTTTATAGTCTCAATGACTATAATTATGATTCTGAATATTTCATTGGTTTTAAAGAATACATATGGCCATTTTGTTTTCTATATTTTAATATATCATAATCCAGACAATATTTTACTGAGTAAACAAGAAATAATTTTTATTGTATTTTCAACAGACTTTTAAGTCACATCTTTATAAATAAAAATTAGCACATTAAAAGATTTTCAGTAATTATTTATAATTTTTTCTACTCAACTTAAACAAGAATCTTCAGCACACACAATCTAAATGAGTCTGTACTAACACTACTGAAACCATCTGAAACGTGAAATTGTTTTATTGTTAATAAATGAATCTTAAGTTAGTTTCATCAGAGAATGTCTCGAGTTATGTAGCTGTCAAATTCAAAAATTCCTAGCACAAACATCCTCTTATGTTTAACACAGAGTCAACAGAAAACAACTAACAGTCCTATGGTTGATGTCCATCATAAAATTTGGAGAGGAAGTCTTTAGGTTTAGGATTGTGTGTATCCTTGAAGTATGCCATCACATGGTTCATCTGTTTCCAGATGTTCTTTGTCTCCACCAGATCTTGTTGACCCTGAAAATATGTACAAGTAGTGTAAACAAAAATTAACCATTTCCTCCATATGCACACCTTTATGCATGGGCGGACAGTGTAGATCCAGATCAGCTGGCACACCTGTGATGTCTGATCAGGATCTGCACTGTTTGCTTTTTGATTAATAAGGTTATTTCTGACCAAAAAGCTCAAACTGCCGATACTGATCAGATGGCACAGATGTGCCAACTGATCTGGATCTACACTGGTCACACGTGTAAAAGGTGTACATGTGGAGTATTAAGTTAATTTATAACCAAGTATTTAGTTACCTATGTGTCAATACCGAAAATGGTTAACCCTTTACTCCAAGCACACAGCTGGTATCTCTTGTGCAACTAGTGTAGAATCCATGCTGTCTGATCTGGATCTACACTGTTTGCTTATTTGACACAAAACATATAAAAGAATCTTCGTGGAAAGTGATGATCCTGATCAGACTTCATGAAGTGCAGGCTGATCGGGATCTACACTAATCGCAAATGAGGCAAATGTTGGATCCAGTATATGTGCAAGGTAAGTTAGATGAATACTGGGTCCAATAGTGTCTGCAAGAGAATTCCACTGAAATGTAGGATTGAAACCAGAAAATAAATTTCTCATCTTTTTCAATTTCTTTTACTAGTACCACTAGTACTAGCAAATTGGGCTTAATTGTTTTAACAAACACCTGCAAAAGCAAATATTCCCTTTTTATATCATTATCTATATTTTTTAACTGATGGATAATTAATTTTGATTTTAGAACTCAAATTCAAGATAATCATCGAAGCTTACTGCTGCTTAGAATTATTTTAAATCTAAGTTGTTCTTAAATTTCTCTTTACACCTTACCTTCACACATAACATATCTATGACACGAACATCAGTTACATGTTTATTTTTATAAAACTCTTCCCTCAACTTCTGTCTGCATATTTCTGGTGTCAATGGTACATGATACTCTTGACCTGCAAATAGAAAAGAAATGCTGATATAAACAACAAATTCTGCAATATGTTTACTTAATTTCCAATCCAAGCTTTTCAATCAATTATATGAATGATACATGTAACACTATATATGGAGAAAGGCAAGGTGGTCACAGTCTTACAGATTGGTCCAGATAGGCAAGATTTAAGTCCAACCCAGTAAAAGATCAGGCTATCGCAATAAGTCCATTACCGACATCATTATCTCTGGCTACCAGGGTCTTGCAAAGCACTTCAATCATATATAAGATCAAAGAAACAAAAATCATTTGGAACAGTTCAGCTCAAAAATAAGGATAGCTTAATAAACAATGACAACAGTAAGGCAAATGCAGAAATCCTAAATGAACAGTTTGGTCATCAGTGAACAATACATGTATACTATGCAGGACAATAGTAGCAGCTAAAATCAGCCAATGGCAACATTACAGTCCATAGCAGTGAAATGAAAGATAACCGGGCTGGTTTTAAATAACTCTCATAATCACAGGCTGTCAAGTGATCTTTCTTCAAAAAGTAGGAAAAAAGTAGGAACCCTTTTGACAAAAAAGTAGGAGAAAAGTAGGAAAAAGTAGGAACTTTTTCCTCAAAAGTAGGAATACATAAACAGTTTTTCAGAGTTGGGACTTCACTCTTTCTGTTACAAATTATATGTATCATGGTCATCCAGCTGAGGCCCCAACACATAAGCCAGACTGCCACTGCTAACTTAAAGAGATGTCTATGTGGAGTCAGTATGGGTCAATGGGTTCTCATCTTGATGAATAAAAACAGCACTTACAGCAATACCATGGGTTTAGTCTTCCTGCTATTATGAGAGATGTTCAAAAAGTAATGAAAATGCAGTTTTATTGCAGAAAAAATATCGACTTTCAGTGTTTCAAGTTATACATTGATCAGAGCTCTTAGCAGGCCTGAAAAAACTAGACTGTGTCCTGGGAACACGGATGCCCCAAATGCTACAAGAACACTTGTAAAACAAAGGGCCATAACTGTGGTTAAACTAGTCGCATTTTCTTTACGATCATCTTCACATCCTGCTCGATCAATCTTTGCAAGTTTGAAAGAATTCTGCCTATTGGTTAATGAGAAGTTGATGAGAGAGGGACAAGTGCAACTCTCTATGACCCTCACCGAGGGGGCATTATGAGTGCAACTCTATATGCCTCACACTTCATGGGGGCATAAAAAAGGGTTTTTATGAAGGCTCAAGTCTAAAAAGGCCTTTTACTGTAAATATTTCAAAATAACTAATTAATAAAGGATACATTTGTTAGAATTCTCATTGAAAAAGCATAACATATACATTTGTAACAGTATACAAGTGTAGGGGAAGGGGCCCATACCCTTTTTAATTTTGGGGAAAAAAGTTAATTGACATGGAAACCTACTCTAAAACCACATATATCTGTAATAGGCATGTTTTATATCTAAACTTTGCTATAAATGCTTTTGCCCACAGTTGCAATAGTGTAAACATATCACCAGACCCGATTTAAAAAAAATAAATTTTACAACTCAGCATTTGTTAGAATTCTCATTGAAAAAATTCAGACATTCATAACGCAAGCAGTGCTCAGTTGCAATAAATAATTGGCCATTTTGAAAAATGCTGAGTTACATTATAAATGCTGAATACATGGAAAACCCATGGTCTTGAAAACACTACTGCCAACATCTAAATGTATCTTGTTGGTGAACACAACAGCATTCTGAAAAAACTCAAAAAGAAGGGAGGGGGAGAAATACAGTAGTACAACCATTACAGTGACAAGGCTGGGAGTCTATAGATTTTGAGTGAAAACTACAGGCTTTTTGGCCTTTTTTCAGAACCAGGTGTTTTTCAATGCCAAGGGATGGGACCCATGCCCAATATTTTGGGGGAAAATAACATTATTTCTTCTGTAAGGGAAATAAAATATCTTATGTAAAGTTACTTTTTGCAGAAAACTGCAAGATTTTAAAGAAATTTTCTGAGGGGAAGACTGTCTCTACTAAAGAAGAAAAAAAAAGCCCAGAGAAAATTTAAAAGCTTTTAAGTTTGCTCTGAAATTACAGGTCTTAAAGGTTTTAAAGGTTACGCTAGGAGGCTTGCTAGATGGCTCAAACATTCCTCTAAATACTCTTAACATTTTAGCCACTTTCTATCACATGAGAATGACGGTCAGACCTTTTCTACGATGTATAAAGTTATGACTATTTCTGAGGTGTTTAAAGGTGATTTCCTGTTAAAAAAATACTTTTTTGCAATTTAACGGTTAAATTATCAGTTTTAAAAACTTGCATTTTAAGGAGTTTTCAACACTCACTTGGCATTAATGAAATTAACTGTTATCTATTTTACCCACATGAGTTTTATAACCCCTTTATTTCTATTTTTGACTTAGACAAATGACATTGTCAGGCCTGTTAGACCAATAGCGGTAGTTATGTAGACAGAAGAAATTCATAGAACTTCACACTTATCAATATGAATACAGGTATGACATTTACAAGTACATTACTTTCTGAACACAAAAAAAATATTTTTAAAATCTCCTTTTAAAAGTAATAGATTTTTTCTTTTGTCCATCTGACAAAAAAGTAGGAATAGTCGGAGGTTTTTGTAAAATAGTAGGAAAAAGTAGGAACAAGACTAAAAAGTAGGAAAAACTAGGAAAAAGTAGGAAAAAGTATGACCGCTTGACAGCCTGTAATCAAGAAGCCCAGACTTCATCACTACTGCCAGTCTTCAACAAGAGTAAGAAATATCTGCCTTCCATCCCTGACATTTGTAGCCTGCAAGATCTTAAAGCACATCATATATAACTCTGTGATGCACTTCTTTGAGCAGCAGACAACATGGCTTTCACAGCACAACAATAAGTTTTTATGGTGCATCCGGACAACAACCAAATCATACTGCTTGATTTTTTGAAGGCTTGCAATAAAGTTCATATCTGTCCTCATCTCATAGAAGTTCAAATGACAATGACAGTATGAGACTGATTGTTCGTAATCAACCAGAATTTAGATAACCTGCTGGACAGCAAGAGATCCAGAGAACACGAGGAGCCAACAGACTACCGGTACATTAAATACAAGTATCATTATCTGAAAACATCCTTCTTCCAACAGACTGAAATTGACTGACAACATGAATGACCAACTGACAGAATTTAGGAAGGTTTAAATGTAAGGTACATTCCACGGATTACGGTCAAATAGGCCACAAGTCATAAAGGCCACAAGTCAAATAGGCCACAAACAAAGTCAATTGGGCCACACTTGATTTTGAAAAAAGTCAAATAGGCCACAAAAATAGGCCACATTTTTATTTTATTTTTATAGACTTTATTATCATTGTGTTAGTATGTTTTAAGTCAGTTTATGATGTTTTATAAAATATTTTTTAACAAGTTGCTTCACTGATTAGGCATTTTGTACAACATGTGCTTTTTCGGATTTTGGTCCAAAACCATCAAGGCTTTTATTTATCGATTTTATAGCCAATATTCGGTCATGTTCCCAATGGAAAAACATATATTTTTTCCCAATTAGTGAAAAAAATTTCAATTGAATCAATTCAAAAATTTCTGACCAAAAACCTGCATTATGTGTGTCATTCATTAATAAAATATTACAGCTTGATAATTAATTATGCATCATTTGGTTCTTTAATCCAGAAATGATTGATAATATTAAATATATGTAAAACTTTTTATTAGCCCATGATGCATAAAAATTCCCCAATTTCTGGCAAACAGACGCAAAATTTCTCAATTCCAAGGGTATGGGTCATATTTCCCAAACAGTGAAAAATACCCTGGACATGTAACTTGGATCAGAAATAAATTTAATCATTTATTTAATATGACACCTTTGATCGCATTAGCACCTCTGACTGTTACTGCAAGTGTTGTAAATTGTTATCTTATATAGCAACGTGACACGCTGACTAAACTGATTTAATCAACACCTTGGGTAACGACAGTGTAGGGAACAGATTAAGACTATTACACAAATTAATTTACTTTTTGATGGCAGTCAAGTTTGTAAAGCAAAAATGACAATCAGACGCTGTTTTCATTTGTTCTAGAGTTTCAGGATGACAAGCACAATTTTAAAAATCAATAACTAGTTGACTGCTTTAACACCCTTTATACATTGAATAACACATTATAAACATTCACTAAGTTTAACATCTAAACATTTCTTAATGACATCAACTAAAAAAAATCTAAAAAAAAAAAATTTTTCTTATGTAAAACATATTTGTTGCCTATTTGACTTTTGTGTGGCCTATTTGACTTGCAAAATAAAATGTGTGGCCTATTTGACTTTTTTCTGTGGCCCATTTGACTTTTTTGTGGCCTTTTTGACTTGTGGCCTATTTGACTTGATACCCATTCCACTAGTCACCCTGATCAATGTAATTCATTAACCTGTAAAATAGCCAGCTGTTTTATGGGGAATCACAGTTTCAAAGCAATGGTAATAGACATGATGGCAGGTTTTATCATATATTTTACAGGTCTAGGAAACGGCTGTTTTTACGGACTGTCTGTAAATTTACAGACTGTCAGTTTATTTATAGATAAATGTGTCCGTAAATTTATGGACAAGGGTTGATACAAAAGTTAACACATTTTAGAAATTCACAAACCTAAAGCATTTTTGTTAATTCTGATAGCAAAGAGCATGACAGGGGGCATAAACAAAAAGAACAGAAGTTTGTTTACACTGCTATTTCTTCTCCAACATGGTCATCAATGATCTAACAACATTTCACACAATCATCTAAACATCATAATGATTTTTAAAAAAAAGTTATGTTGATTTACAATATTTAATACTAATTTAATTGTAGATTTTCATTCATTTTTATCCCAATGTGGTGTAGAACCAAGATTTAAACTTTTGACAACTTTTGTAACCTCCCTTGTCCATAAATTTACAGACACATTTATCTATAAATAAACTGACAGTCTATAAATTTACAGACAGTCCGTAAAAACAGCCGTTTCCTAGACCTGTTTTAGATAACCGTGTGCACCTTAATGAGAGTATTTTCTTGTTTTAAAATTGTGATATTAGACATACTCAAATTTGTATTCTATCAACTTTACTGTTTTTTCCAAATGTTATTCTAGCAGAATATCATGGTAACCGCTTACTTATAAGCCGTCTAATAGGGTACGAAATTACTAGGTACGAAATCTTTTGTAAACTTAACAAAACCCGCTATAGCTGATAACATTTTGTGTTTTTCAGCACAACTCACATATGTATGGGATCTGTCTATACCATGCTTTGTACAAATTGATCACACGTCGTCTGGCTTCCGTGCTATCTGCAGATAAAATTGGTTTTGCATATTTTAGACCTTGTACGGCCTTGGAGGACGCCATACTTGTTTCGTGCACTCTGCGGTCAATTTTATTCATCTGCGTCTATCTGCCAACAAACATGAATGTGTATGTTGCGTGCATTGGCGTCTATGAACTGATTAACCGAGGGAATTTTTTATGTTTTTACTTCTAACATAATGGCAGAAAAAGTGTGATTTTGGTACATCCAACATTTAAAATGTGCAATTATGCAAAATGTGAACTGTTCATACACAGCGGGGAAAAAACATAGACCTATATATACTCAACAAAAAAAGAAACCTGACACTGTAACTTTGAATAAGTATGAGGTGCATATTCAAAATCTATATATTTTTGCACCATCCAAAAGAAAATAACCACTGAATCACTTGTTTCATGCACCAAAAATATCAAAATGCATAATTAAGTTCAAAACATGCACAATTTTTATTACATACCACAATTCAATTAGCTTTAAATCTGATTCCAGGAAAATACACCAAATATAAAGTGTCAGGTTTCTATTTTTGTTGAGTATATATATTGGTTTTTGGAAAACAACACCGCTTCCCCAAACAGCCAAACAATATAAATTTTAATATAAAAAGAACGTGAGTTTATAAAAAAAAGGTCCATATTTCAAAATTAACCCCGAATAAAGAATGGGCATATCAATTTGAGCAATTAATGAACGGATGATGTCTTGGCCTTTGAAAAGAAAAATCTAGATACCATTAACAGTTCTTGTTAAATATTATTTTTGTCGTGATTGTTAATTTTTTTGTCGTGCAATACTAATTTAATAATTGCGGTTGTTTTCAATTTGGGCGATTGAAAAAAAAGTCGTTTAAACAAACGACACGCACATAATGAGATTATCATTGATAACATTATCACTAATATACTTTAATATTGGTGTTGATAAGTGTCAATTGGCGCTGATTAGTCGAAGATCAAAGAAACAGCTAATATCTATAGACCTGTGTTGATTTTTTTTACACTTTACTAATGTGTAAAAGATTCGCCACAAGCAGCTTTTCACTAACTACGTTCTCGCAATCTCTATAACAAAAAGGCTCCGACAAAGTGAGAGATTGAACCAAATATCGACTGCAAGCACAGACCCATTATCATACTGACTTTTTAAAGATGTCTGTCCTTTACGTCTCAAGCAGTTACGATCAAAACTGTTGTGGAAATCGCACTGCTTTAAATTCCAATTTTTTCACTGCCATTTGAAAATTTAAGCACTGCTATGTTCATTTGGTGTTATAAAACATAAATAGTCTCTAAAGTATCAATAAAATAAAAAAAATATTCCACAAATAACACTTTTTAAACTTACTATTGTTTATGCCGTGTACATGTTGATTTTAATGTGATAACCAATGAAAGCGTCCCTTTTATAAATCGATAATCTACAGTCAGGTAGACTTTTAGCGGTGTAACATAAAAACTGTTGACATGTGTGGAGGTTTATACGTTGTTTTTTTTCATAATGAACGAAAAAGTTTCTTAAAAAGAATCACATACTCGTATATTGATTCTAAATTATTGGAATAAGCTTTTCAGGTATGTAATTTTTTTAAGATATATAAGATTTAAAAAACTATTTGAAGCCATCAAAAGCTGCGACAAAGATTCTTATCGCTGGCATATAGACATAGAAGGAAAATTTTCCGCATTGATTTGAATAGTAATTGGGTTGTGCGCGAAGGGCGACCATCGTATATATAGAAAAGCCTAAATTTGTTGCGCATAAATAGTTGGGCTAGTCAAAACCATTCTTTTATAAGCATATCAACCAAACAAAAAGTATAAACGTGGGCATAAGTTTAATATGTCACAACAGGGTTTATTTAATCCCTAATAACTAATTAAATAGACCCTTGTCACAATTCGTATTAAAACTTACATTACATTCTTTTCTGAAAAATCAGTGAAATATGCATATCAGGAATCGCCACACTCACAAAACACAGCCTGCCCACGCAGCGAAAAAGAAGAGAGGATGAGACAGCATGCTTGTTATAAGTATGCCAATTCAAATAAGACGCCACACACAATTAACGAAAAAGAGAACCTTTGGGATTACCGCCTTGGACCAGTCAGTGGCAAAACAAATTGCCACTAGGGGTTTAAATCAGGTTCTATGGTGCACCGACCTCTCAATTGCCCCAACAGGTTAACTGAACATTAACTGACTGTACTAATTTTAATTTTTTGGCGATGCTTCTGAGCATTTTTTGTTTCCTATTGTGTTTCTCCTCTTTTATATTGCATCCACCAAGTTTTTATTAACGCTGTCTCTTTGATAGATTTATTACATCTTGCATTATCACATTTTACTATTAGTAAGACTGTTCCACTGCCAAGACTGGTGAACTCTCCGTATATTCGTTAAGGCACTCCTCAGTGAGAATACAACACATATTTATTCTGTTCTAATAAATATTTACAGCAACTTAATCAATGTAATTTAGATCCATACTTTTGTAATATCAGTATTCAGTAAATACTATTGACTGTTTCACTGCGCATGTCTGTACCGCAACAGACAAGCAGACAGTAGTAAACCAATTTTGTCTGGCGATTATAGTCGCCAGAGAATCCTTAGCGAGCTTCGATTATCTTTTCTTGAGGTTTAAAATAGGCGGTATTCCCAACGCGTACAAGTAAAGTACATTATGCTGGAGATTACCAACTTAACACCTGTTGGTGTTAGATTAAAATACAACAAAGAGTCATATTACAAGATTCGTCTTAACCATTATCCCAACGGGGTTGCTGATAACAATTTAATGCCACTTCACTGTCGGTCACTGATTTATTTGTTTGGAATGCCTATTATGCTGAGGTATGTTTAACCTTCGAGTTGCACAATTGCTGCACAATGTTTGTCAAATCAAGTCCTTCAGTTCAGTGCTCTGTTTATACCTTCTAGTTGCTGGTTTAATAAAGTATAAGTTGTACCTCTTCTTTCGTTTATCACAAAGAGTGCATATTTACTCTTTATCCATCTCAAGTTTTATCATGAATTATTGTGATGAGCAATAGGCCTAGTTTATAAGAAGCTGTATATTAAAATAGATACAGAAAGCAAGTGTGATGTCATCCAGCAGCCAATCAGAGGCCTCTAGTTTTTGGTTTACAACAGTCGTTTATTTTCTGATAACGACGGAGCAAGAGTCTATAAATACTTTATACTACTTACGGCATACATTTGATTAACGTCCGCAAGCGTAAACGAAAGTCGCGAAGTACAATAAAGTTGACGGCCATCTTGTCAGGAAAGAAACGTAGCAGTATCACACTTTTCACAAAATATAGTTATATTTAGCCCATTAAAAGGTTAATTGTCACAGTAGAAATGTCGGCCCACGATCAGGTTAGGGCCATGCTGGATGAGTTGATGGGGACTGCGAGAGATGGTACGTTGATCGAATATATTGAAAAACCGACATTGTTTCGTGCCTGAAACTATTCGTTCTTAAGAAATATTTGTTATTCTGACCAGTGATACTTCCAGAAGATAAGCTTATATATCAGTTTTTGATTACGTCCATAAAATTCTACGTACATTGTCGAAATCAAATAACATTGTGAATTGTTGTGGTCAATAATGTTAATAGCACAATGTTATGAAACCATATTCTTCTTTTTCTTGAACTAGTTGACCAGAATTGTGCAGGCTTTGGGTTTCAGTGTAGTGCTTATTTCAGGTGGCATGGTAGATCATCTGTTTTGTAACAAAATGTTTGGAACAACTGCCATGAGAAAATGAATACACAGACGGGGTCTAACTCTAAGGCATCAATATTTTTATTACATGTAGGACAGTTAAATTCTAGTATACACCAGATGGGAACAGTTACCAATAGTGATCATGAATGGAAGATCTGCTTAAACAGATAGGGTCCAGAAACATCAATATATTTAGTTCCAATGCAGGAGTTCTAAGGTTGACACTGCCTTTTCAGATGTCCCGAAAGTTGCCAGACTGAAGAACCTGTCTGGTAAATTTTGGCCAGTCTGACATGATTTCTTCTGTTATCAGACCGAATGTCAGACAAAAATTTGAACTCCTTATACCTGCTTATACCTTTTAACATGTTTTGGTCCGACAGAATTTGTTTCGGTGAAACAGATTTTCACATCTTGTCTGACCAAATGTCTGACACTTTTTTTATCAACTTTCGGGAAGTCTGCCTTTTTAAGAGGGTGTTAAATTGGATGTTGACAAAATTGCACGATTGACAAGCCACCATTGTAATATTTACAGGGCTGTTTTTCACTGCCTTGGGAAGGGGCCCACATACATGCCAAGTCTCACGCCGTGAGGTAAAAACTCACGGAATTTCGCCCACCCTCATGGTCTAACGGATAAAAACAAAAAACTCGCGTATTTTTTATAATTTCTCCTTAAAAAAAATGGCATCTGCAGGGCAAATTTCAATGTCTCCAAAAAGTCTGAGGATAGCCGAAATGAAAGCGCTTGATTGACATTGATTATTGGAAATTATGACATTTTGTTTATTTCAACTGCTGCAATTACCCTGGGGCAATGGATTAACATCCTATGTTAGATAATGTGTTATTCAATTATCTTTTCTTATTAATTGATATGTTTACTCAAAAATCTTTATGTCTCGAATGGGGTACAATTTCAATGCAAGTGTTACAGTTTTCGGCTATGGATGGGTAAACGTCTAAGGGCATTACTATGAAGATGTTAATTGTCAAGAGTTTTGGTTTTAATTGGCATGTTGAAGCATTAATCCAAGGTGAATAAAAACAAGATTTGTCAATTATTGGGCCCTTCTTTGCCCTTTATATAAAGCTACAAGAATAATTTTTATGCAAATGCATAAAAATGTTTCTTCATAAATGCCAAGACAGTAATTGCATTTAGTGGATAACTAATGGCTTGAATAGTATGAACTTTCAGTGGACATTTTTAAAATAAATGTGGCATAAAGATTTTAGTCACTAATATTTTATTTGATTTAAAAAAAATGTGTTTAATTGTCTTGTTACTTCATTAAAGTAATGTAACTGACTGTTGACTTTACTTTTTATAAAAAAAGGTAAAGGTATATAAGAACATTTAAAATATAGAATGTTTCGACACGCTTTAGAAAATCTCACTTATTTTTGCTCAAATCTCACTTAAAAATGTCACCAGTCTCAATTATTTTTCGATACCTGGCATGTATGGGCCCATGACCTATAATTTTGGGAAAATAGCATTATTTTTTTCTCTGAAGGGGAATGAAAAAACCTGTTGTAAAGTGACTTTTTGGGGAAAACTGCATGATTTTAAAGAAATTTTCTGAGGGCAAGTCACCAATTAACGGCAACTGCTATAGAAGGAAAAAAGCCCTGATTTATAAAGGAGTAAAAAATGGGGCTTAATAGAATACAACCCCCAATTTGAATTTCACTTAACTCTCATTTGCTCAACCAGTTGGCCACCTGATGTGAACACTGCAGATTTTGTTTGATATGATTTTAATGAAGCGCAGTTAACTTAGTAATTCTCCGAACAACTGAGCAGAGTAATCACGGTTTATTTCAATGAGGCACAGGGTAGCCCAAAATTATTGACATTCTATTACCATGGCTGTGAATAATTGTTTATTGATAAGCAGTAGAGCTAATTGTTTTTCCTCCTACAGTTAAGTTTTTCAAAGTACAAAAAAATAGAACTTCAAAATCAAGGACTGGTTTGTTTATGTATTGGGGCTATTTTGACTTGTATTCTATTACAGTGAATATATATGTAAAATATGACACTGGTCAGGGCTTTTTTTACTGCCACTGGAAGGGCCTGGGTCCTATAATTTTTGGGGAAGGTATCATGTTTTTCTCTAAATGGGAATAAAAAACCTTATGTAAAGTTTATTTAAGGGGAAAACTGCATGATTTAAAAAAAATTCTGAGGGGAATGCGCTCATAAACTAAAAAAGGAAAAAAGCCCTGGACACAATTTCTTTTACAGGATGTTCATATAAATTACCTTATTACCAATGAAACTACTGAAATGCATGTTGGCATTATTGAAATACTTTACAAAGTTTAAGTAAAGATTTGAATAATGATTTGTATTTTGTTTTCATTTGATTTATGTTAAATATCTAATTTACTTCTGAAGGTATTGTATGCATCTGAGACTGAAATATCAAACTTACATGTAATATGATTATCAAAGACTTTAGAAAGAGTTCAGATTTGGCTTGCTTGGGAAAGTGGTTTGGTATCTTCATAGAAACTGATGAAAATCACTCTGTATTGTATTGCAATTCCATGTCAAATATGAAATGCAGGTATTTGTACTTTTGAGTAAGATAAAGGCTAATGTATTGAGTCACTGTTTACAAGTTAACACACAGATTCGGAAAAACAAAAAGGAAAATGTTTGTTTTGCTAACTGAAGTTGCAAAGTACTACATGTTTGAACTATGTTTGAAATGTTACTGGTGTATATAAACAGCAAAGTCAGCTTTATCAGCTAAACTCTTTCCTCCATAGCTACACCCTTATTTCATAGGCAAACAATGTACATCCAGATCAGCAAGCAGGGTTAGTTCTAACTAAGATTTGAGCAGAGCAGATCCAGATCAGTAAGCACTGATGTGCCGGCTTATCTGGATCTACACTGGTCGCACATGTGTTAAAATGCATATTTATGGAGTAAAAGGGTTACTTAAAAATATTAACATAAGACGTTAACACGGTAATACGTAAAAAAGATGTTGCATGAAACATACTTGCAGACTTTTAATTAACCTTTATATATGTAATCAATGCTAGTCATTTGTTGCACTTGAAGTGGTGATTATAAAATATTGTTTATGAATTGATGGATGAAAATAATAAGAAATTGTTGTGGTAGTGCAGCTAGTGTTCTTAGTGGAGTATGGCAACTCTCTAATCTCAAGTTCATTGTTGTTTTTTTTCAAGGGGGCTTTACAAATACGAAGTGTGACAGATAATTTGCAAAGCTGCTGGTCGCTGATCCGTGAGTTATAGATATATGAATTCTTGTTATATGAATTCTTGTTGCAGGAATACTAACTAATATATTGCAAATTCTCAAATTATTTTCTATTGTTGATAATCTTATGCACAATCTGTTGTATTAAACAAGTTTAACAGAAAGATTCATTATCTAAGAGTTTTTCTAGCACTTCCTAATAATACCCTCACTAGTTCAAGACAATTTAAGTTTTCGATTTGATCTTTTTGGTAGAAGAGCCATGTTTTGTGGACAAAAGGGGTTCTCATTTCAGGCAACAATAGTTTAAAAGAAAAGTCGGGACAGCAATGTGTGTATACTTTTAATAATATTTAAAGTTATATTATGAAAAAATTCTGTTTAGAAGAGAAAATATTGTCACTTTGATGCAATAACGGTATAGCTCCTTATTTCAATGGTACTTAAACCGTCTTTGCCCTAAGGTGGCAATATTTATAACTGAAGTATTTACATTTTGATTGCACTATGCTCTAGAGACAAATCTTTTTTCATCTGACTTGACGGATCGGTGCAAAGTGTAACCAGCTGTCCAGTTTTGGTACGTAAAAACATGGGTACGTAAAATTATGAAAATTAACAATGAAGTCCTAGTAATTGATGATAATTCAAGGGACATATCTGGGGTACGTACAAAATATATGTTAAAATCAGACCTGCATAACTCCATTAAATTTTATTGTAAGTGTAAAGCTTCATTAAGATAACAGGAAAGATGTACTCGTCTAGGGCAGCTGCGACATGACAGAGATGAGAGATGTGGCGCTGTTTTGTACGTATCAACTTGCAGTAACAATAACCATCACTTGTCTTTTATCTAGCAGCTTCATGTCTGGCCTACTTATTTATGCCAAAAATATCTATATAAATCAAGAAATAACTATAGCTCACTTAGGGTGCCTCCAAAAATAATCTGTACGTATAGTTAATTATGTGTAAGTCACTAGGAAGCAGAACTAGATGGTGTTAAGAAGAAATTGGCGGAGGGATTTCAACTGGTTGTAAGTCCTCATGAAAAAAACCTGCTTTCTCAAAGTAACTCAACCAGTACGTACATCTTCAGCTTTACAAATTACACAAATGATTTTTATTATACGCCCATTTGAAAAACGGGACGTATTATGGGAACACCTGCGGCGGGCGGGCGGCGTCCACAGGGTTTCCGCTCTCTAAGTCAAAGAGTTTTCATCCGGTCTTTATCAAACTTGGTGAATATGTTGGTGGGCATAATATCTCGACCAAGTTCTATAACCAGCCAAATCCCCCCAGGCACTCCTGAATTATGGCCCTTGAATTGTCCAAAATTACTGTTTCCGCTCTCTAAGTCAAAGAGTTTTCATCCGGTCTGTATCAAACTTGGTGAATATGTTGGTGGGCATAATATCTCGACCAAGTTCTATAACCAGCCAAATCCCCCCAGGCACTCCTGAATTATGGCTCTTGAATTGTCCAAAATTACTGTTTCCGCTAAGTCAAAGAGTTTTCATCCAGTCTTTATCAAATCCAGTCTTTATCAAACTTGGTGAATATGTTGGTGGGCATAATATCTCGACCAAGTTCTATAACCAGCCAAATCCCCCCAGGCACTCCTGAATTATGGCCCTTGAAATAAACAAAATTACTGTTTACGCTCTCTAAGTCAAAGAGTTTTCATCCGGTCTTTATCAAACTTGGTGAATATGTTGGTGGGCATAATATCTCGACCAAGTTCTATAACCAGCCAAATCCCCCCAGGCACTCCTAAATTATGGCCCTTGAACTGTCCAAAATTACTGTTTCCGCTCTCTAAGTCAAAGAGTTTTCATCCGGTCTTTATCAAACTTGGTGAATATGTTGGTGGGCATAATATCTCGACCAAGTTCTATAACCTGCCAAATCCCCCCAGGCATTCCTAAATTATGGCCCTTGAATTGTCCAAAAACTGAATTAGCGGTATCTGCTCTCCAAGTCGAATAATTTTCATTGGATCCTTATGCAACTTTGATGATCAGCATTTTGACGGGCGTATTTTGTGTCAGTTTGGCACTCTTGTTATTCATGCTGGTATTGACAATAAATAGTCTTATTTTTTTGGATGCCATTTCTGAAGATTCACACTTACACAGTTGATTCACTTTGAGAAAGAAATTGTTATTCATAATATTGATAATCATGTTGTAATGTGACTTACTGTACTTTGTATGATAAAGTTAGTTGTTTTGAAGACATCAAAGGTCCAATTGGTTGCAACAAGTAGACTAATAAACAAACATCTACTTTTATCTCATGTTTATTGGACCATTAATTAGAATTTTCTGATTGCCGATGGTAAATATAATCCAAGACAACTATGCTGAACAACAAGTCACATTACATACATGATCTTTGATCTTTAGATTTTTGGGGTTTTCTTCAAGCCAGAAAAAAATTACCTATGTTTTGGGTTATCAAACCAAATCTCAGATGTTTCTTTCGTAAATGGAACAAACATAATCTAAAAACTCGAAAAAATAATCTGAAGTTTTAATCCAGCAGTGCTTTAATTTCGACAGTTTCGCATTTGATCAACTGAAATTGTCATCAGTTACTTGTATTTGACCTTGACTTTACTTTATGTCTTTTATCACAAGGGCGACCAGTGTAGATCCGGATAAGACTACATCCATGCAGAATGATCAGGATCTGCACTAGTGCAATTCACCTTTAAAATTATTAGGTTATTTCTGGCCATAAAACATCCAGTGTAGATTCTGATCACATTACACAGATGTGATGACTGACTGGTATCTGCACTGGTCTTGCATAGGATATAAGCAATGTCTAATGGAGTAAAGGGTTAAAAAATCGAGAGGACATCAAAACAGAAAAAAAAATAACTCCTGTTCCTAGAGAAAACAAAAAAAGGGGTTATGGTCAAAGGAACCTGAAACACAACTAATTATTTTCTGGTCTAAAGCTGGAAAGACAGATGAACTGTTTCATTACAGTTGGGATCAGAATTAACAAATCACAGTTTGTGAGAACATGATACTTATGCTATATCCTCGATATGAAATACAACATATATTCTTTCTTAATGGTATTCTCACATGTACATGTTTGTTTCCCTTGAATTTGCTTTAAAAGACTATCTTCATAACATATTTCTTTGATAAATTGCTTAAAATAAAAAAACACAACAACATTACAATTAGACCAGTATACAAGAATCATTAAAATTTCTGTGAGTTACCGATAAGTGCAGTTAATTCCATTCAAAAGTCTATTGTCAACTATTATATGACAGAATGGTGGTCCGTGCACATATCCTTATGCAACAGGTTTCAAAAATAATCGAAACCCATAAATCAAATGGTAGGATGTGAAACTGAAAACGATCATAAGGTTCATCCAAACATAAAACTCATGATTCAGAATGAAAAATAAAGAGAAAAATTACAAATTAAAAACCTTGAATTGCGAAGGTTGATGATCTGTAATTAACATACTATTTGGGAAGGGCTTAACTTTCATAAGAATGGTTCTAAATCATTTGTAATCATCTCAACAGGAAACATTGTACATGTGAGCTTACCCAGTTTAGTATTAGTTTGTTTAATTGGAATGGCTACTTGTTTAAGGTGATGCTTCCCGATGCCAGATGCGCTTTGACGACCCTCGAGTATGTAAGAGTTTCCTACTAGGCTGCTGCCCTCATGATATTCTCTCCAGTACGGTAGGTGTCCTAATTTATGTGATAATAAATGAAGCTTGCTTTGGTTCCCCAAGCCACTGTCCGTCAAGTTTGGTATGTACATAGATAAATGTAGTTGTGTGATGTAGTTAGATGTGGTTACTCTCTTTGATATGACATGTATTACATGTGTGACCAATTTAGATCGAGATCAGCCAACATGTCCATGCAGTCTGATCCAGATCTACACTTCTTGTTCAGAGATAATAACTCTTAAGGCAACAGTGTAGATCTTAAGAGGTTGCAAACATTGCAAATGGCGAAAAGTGGCTAAAATTTCAAAAATGAATTTTGGGGGAAATACTTATTGCCACCAAGATTTTAGTAAAGAAATGTATTTAGCTAAGGATGTAGTTAATGTTTGCAAGATCAATTTAGTCTAATTCATGTTCTAATTACCAAGCACATACTAAAACAAAAGAAAAACCGTTTGCATGAGAACTCTGAAATTCATGGACAATATACCAAAGCAACTCATACCTGAAATAAGCATATGCTGGTCTACAATGTTTAGTGCCAATTCATCAAAATAATGTTCGGGTTTTCAAGAAATTCAAGGAAAACTTCAAACGGTTTTTCTTTTGTTTTAGGCATGTGTTTTTTAATAAGAACATGAATTAGACTAAATTGATCTTGCAAACATTAACTACATCCTTAGCTAAATACATTTCTTTACTAAAATCTAGGTGGCAATAGGTGTTTCCCCCAAAATTCATTTTTGAAATTTTAGCCACTTTTCGCCATGGTGCAATGTTTGCGACGCCTTAAATAGACTGCACAGATGTGCAGACTGATCTGGATCTACACTTTTCACCCATGGGATAAAGTTCTTATCCCACGAGGTGAAGTAAGAACTTTGATCCCTAGTTAATTTTTAAATTAATCTTTAATTTATACATCTGCAATTTCAAGGAAATGTCAAGCTTGTATTTGCTACAGTTTTTTTGTAACAAAAAGTATCAACTCTTTGATGTTTCCTACATATTATTATATACAATATGTTCATTAATAGAGGCATAAAACATTTACTTAGGTATAGAGGAACTTTCCTATGCCTTCCATATGCATGAAATGTGTGAAATTTCAAATAGACCATGTCAGTGACCAAAAAGCCAATAATATCTTGACCTGTAGACATTTTCTTGTCACTTTGGGTTGACTGTTATGGTTGGTATTTCAGAGGATGGATTTGGGGGAATGTCCCAAGTATCATGATGTGGCACTGAGAGCAGACTTCGAAACAGCCCAAAAGAAGAAAGATTACTTCTATGACATTGATGTAAGTACCAAACCAAACTAGATCAGATAATGCTTAAAACATTTGGGTAGGGAGGAGGTCATTTAATGCTGTAATGAAAACCCAATTTACTGAAAAGATTTTAGTATTAAACATAGGACTTTTGTTATATTTCCCCTAAGGGAAGACTAGAGTGAGATTAGCCTGGACAGCCATGCATTCTAATCAGGTTCAGTACTGGTAGCTTTTCAAAAAGTTTTCAGCTAACATTTTACTCCATATATAGTAGTTTCATTACATGTGCTAACAGTGTAGATCCAGATCAGTTTTATCTGATCAGGATCTTCATTGTTTGCTTCTTGGTCATGTATAACCTAATGAATCAAAGTAAACAGTGTGGATTCTGATAAGATGGCACAAATGTGCCAGCAGATCTGGATCAACACTGTTTGCTCATGTATAAAAGCCATATCATATAGAGTAAAGGTTTGATCAATTTCTGCAAAACAACCATATGGACAATGAATGGACCAGCTTATAGTTGAAGATAGAAAACTGCAGTAAACATAATCAGAAGGCTGTTTTTACAGAGTCTACACTGGTCGATCATGTGATAAAATTATAAGCCATATCCCAAATTTAATATTTGTGATAATATGGTGATATGCTGTATTTGTAGGCGATGGAGCACTTGCAGACTTTCATCAGTGAGTGTGACCGGAAGACAGAGATGTACAAGAGACGGTTGAAGGAGACCCAGGAAGAACTGTCCGAGGAAGCCAACAGCAAGGTAGGTCAATGATCACTTTTAAATTCAATTCCCCTGTGCTGGGCACATATAATTGCATGTAGTCGTCATTAATTTGTCATATTTTTGTTCATAAAAATTATAGAGTTTATAAGAATTATTTTGGTTTTCCAATTCTGTCTACTTTGGCCAAGAGAGCAGGGATTTTTTTAATTGTTTTTTAATGATTTGTATCTTAAAAGTGAAAATCTTTGTTTACTTCTCTTAAAATTAAATTATGCTTTTTCCTTCTATGAGTTTTGTAACATTCTAAGCCAATCCAGAGGTGTAGAAATTTTCTTTGACCCACTCGCCCTGAAGGTCGAGTGAATGAGTAAGTGCACTCGCCCTTACATTTTAAATAAAATAATCTTTCTGTTGCAATTTTCATTTTTCTATTCGTTCTATCTCTTTCTTACTGTCTCGCTCACTCTCTTGCTTTTCATCATCACCCCTACCTTGTTTAAAAAACCTTATCTTCATTTGTTTCGACATTTTGACATATAGCGGGAAAATACGTGCACTTGCAGCCTAGTTCTGATTTGGGAAACCTAATGAGGATAAAAATAAATCGCTGCTGTTACCTTTACATCAGAAACGTTCCGAATACATCGGAAATCGACCGAAATACAGGAAATCGAATTGTATTTTGTAAACAAAGTGAAAATATTTCATTTTTCCGAAGAAAACACATGTGCTTTGCTGAAAAATTTACTCGCCCGGTCGGTTGAGTATTTTGGCCGCTTCACTCGACCCAACGGATCTTTTACTCGCCATGGCGAGCGGTCGAGTGGAATTCTACACCTGCAATCTATGTGTAAAATCTATGTTTATCATAAGTATATTAAACAAATACTTTAATGCACCTATGAAAGGAAAGTGTGAAATCTTCTACCCTTATACTACAGATAAGTTGATGTTTGACATTTTAGGCAGAGTCCATTCATAATCTAGGTGAGGAGATTGGGACAAAGCTAGCCCGAGCTGAAGCTGTCGGGGCCGAGGGTAAAGTTGAAGAGTCAATGCAGCTGCTCAACGAGGTTGAGGAACTGAAAAAGAAAAAAATCCTTGCAGAGGTACTGGAATTATTTCCCTTGTATATACATCTTAAATTGACAAACATTTTTTTTGGCAGTTTGCTTTCCACTATCTGGTTAAGATATGTATGATTTGACACGAGTTGTAATGTAAAATTATATTAAACAAACAGATAAAAAGGTAACTTTGAAAGTCATCAAACCCAAGTATAATAATATTGCAGGCTTGGTTTGATTGAGCCTGTTAATCGGCAGTAATGGAAATGCATTTTACCTCATATTGCATATAAGTTCAGGAATATTGTTATAAAGGGAGCCTCTTTGTCCCATTTACAAATGACAAAAGTATGTTGCTTTTCACAATTCAAGCCATTTAACCCTTTACTTCATATATACATTCAGTGTATTTTGTATCTTTTTGTACATCATATATACATTCAGTGTATTTTGTATCTTTTTGTACATCAGTGAATCCTATGATAAAATTATACCTTTTCTATAGACTAACAAAATTTGAACTGCTATAGTATAACACATGAAGTCATGTTTTATGTGGTGATTTCAGCAAGAATATAAGAACTCGATGCCTGCCTCCAGTTACCAGCAGCAGAAGTTGCGAGTGTGTGAGATTTGCTCAGCTTACCTTGGTATCCATGACAATGATCGACGTCTTGCGGACCACTTCGGAGGGAAGCTGCATCTTGGCTTTATCACTATTAGAGATAAACTGGCTGAACTGAAGGTATCATTTTAGTGTTTCACAAACTGGGGTTGTTGTGTTTTGAAAAATAAAGCAGCAGTTCTGTTATATATTTTACTATGAAATTTAGCACATAAATACGAGGGTTGTTAAAAAATTAATAGGATTGGGGCTCTACTATACACATCTTTTAATTTACTTACTAGATTTTGCAAGCAATGAATACCAGAACATGTCCTCTACTTACAGTGAAAAAATCAATACGAAATATTAACAAATAACAAATTTGTGAAAATTACAAATAAAAAGGGGTACGCAACCCGGCGCACGCTTAATGACGTTCATGACGTCGCAACATAAATACGAAATGTCACTAGCGTCATTCTTTCTAAAGGCACTCTCCCATAACCGATTCTCGTCTGCGGTGATCATGCGGGAAAGAAAGTGGCCACATTTTCACTCCACTCTCAGCGGAAAGGCTTTTTGATATTTGATTAATCTCTGCACCATCGGGCATGGGCCTATAATGTTAATATGTGAATAAAATTAGTGTTTCATTTTAATGCCAAACACCATCATCTGATCTAAATAATGATACAAACATGTACAGTGAAAAATAAATAATCATTAATCGAAAAATAGTATATTCTACTGAACACAGGCTAGCATTTATGAAACAAACAATCGGGAAAATATCCCTCATAATATCTGCATATCCTTGTGTCATTATCTTTTTAAAATACTCATAGATCTAGGTAAAATAGTATAAAAATCTCTCTCATATTCAATTCTTTGTTCAGAATCGAATGAATTGACCAGATGCTTACATGAAACATACCGAACAGCTGGTGAACTGTTTTCGATCCCTTCCGTAGCTCTTCTGCAACTGACATTCCGTCAATATCCCGCTTTCTCGTTGCCATTTCCTGCCTGTCATCTCGTCTTCGCCATCTTTGAATCGCTTGGGCCAGCTGAAAACGACTGACCTGACTGCCGATTCTTTGCCCTTCATTAATCTAACATTCTCTTATGTAGCTGAACGAATATCATCCATATATTGACAAAATTTAACAACCGCGCCAATTTTTATCTTTTCAACGGATGTCCAAATTCTATATTAAACGCTGTGACTACTGCCTTTTAAATCTTATTTATTTAGCAAGTAAACGTCCAATTGACGTCAAATTTGGATAATAAGCCACCTGAATATAATGAAACAGGTTGGTGGAATAAAAGGAAACACAGACGTCGAATTATGAAAAAAACTAGAAGTAATTCTGACTTTAAATAACTTTTTACGCGCTGCGCCAGGTGCGCGTTACCATGGTAATTAAATAACACAGAAAAATTGGGTATAGCAAATTTATGTCATAAAATCATGCACGACTTGTAGACAACATTTCACGAGTGCCGTACGCATGAAAATATTTAAGATTTAATGAAATATGAAAAAGCAACAATCGCCTATAAATTTTGAACAACCCTCGTACAAGAAGCTCTCAAGAGTCTAAGATCATAAGATCATAAATCTGAAATTGGAGAAAAGTCTCAAATCGCAAGCATCTGTTTTATGATCTTGGGCTCTGGAATTATCATGATTTACTGATAAGAGCTTGGCAATTGCCCCAAGACTGCTCTTTCAGTGAAACAAAAATTAAAATGTGATGCCGATTCATCAAACTTATATTTAAGGGCTTACTACACTCCTCCCCAGCATGTTCATCGATAAAAAGAAAATTATCAAAATCCCAATAACGGCAAAATGCCGTTCAATGAATCTTTGCACAAATGAGTGTTACTTATGTATCTTTATTTTACTGTTGTTGAGATTTTGATAATTTTCTTTTTATCGATTAACGTGCTCGGGAGGAGTGTAGTAAGCCCTTAAGCTGACTTTTGTATATAGGTCAACTAACGAGATAATTATTATAATTTGATAGAATTGTGTTTCATCTATATACACCTATAAATTATCACATATAATTCACCAGTTGCAAACCTTCAAAGTTGTATTCTTGCAGTACATCTCACTATTAAGTAGGTTGCGAAAAAGAAAATTGAAGAAAGAGTATTCTTGCAATGGAAATTTAAAGTAAAAGCTGTATTATCATGCTTTCAGTCAACCCATGCTGACAGAATACGGCAGCGAGGTGAAGAACGAGAGAAAGCCAGACAGCGACGTGAAGAGGAGAGAAAGAAGGATGAAGATGATGGACGAAGGAGGTCTCGAAGCCGAAGTCGGAGCAAGAAGTCCAGAAGCAGGAGTCGATCAAGACGGAGGCGATCAAGATCTAGGTCCAGGTTACTGTCTATTTGTGACTACTGTCTACTTTAAAATTCTTTTAGGTCTTATAAAAGGTGATAAATGCAAACAATGCAATATATGGGTGCTTTAGAAGACAAAACTGTGAAATCTTATTTTATTTCACTTTTGTTGATCTTGTTTTTTTTAGCAGATTAAGTGGCACAATTCCCATTAATCAGAAGAAATGTGAGATAAAAAAAATGAGTATGCCCCTTCCTTCTTGTGCAGGCTGATCTGGGTATACATTGGTCACTCATGGGATTTAAGCCATAAACCATGGAGGTATGGGTTTAAATTACTTTTTTATCTTTCAGGAGGTCACGATCAAGGTCACGACATGGAAGAAAGAAGTCAAGGAGGTCAAGATCCAGGTCAAGGTCAAAGCGCTCAAGGTTTGTGTTAGTTTACTATACTGTACCTAAACTTCAAGATGATATAATTTCCATTTAAATTGTTCTGATGTCGAGGTTGTTATTTACATTTGAGGTAATAGTGATTTTTGGTAGTGTTTGGTTCAGTTTTTCTGCATCATTGAATAACTCTCTGCTTTATGGATACACTTTTTATCACAAGGGCAGCCAGTTAAGATCAAGATCAGCCAGAACATCCATGTCATTTGATCTGGATATACACTGCTTGGTCTTGATCAGAAATAATCTAAAAGTCTAAAAATGAACAGTGTAGATTCTGATCAAATGGCTTGGATGTGTCGGTGTGATAATAGGCATATCCATAAAGTGTTAATTGATTCAAAACTGCTATATTGCACAAAGAAGATGGACAAGTTTTTGTTCTGTTCTCAAATATCTAATTGTTCATATTTAGTTGTATTGTGGTTCTAATACTGTGTGCACTAATCCCGACTTGGTGATTGTTGGTTTTCTTTTTGACATATTAAACTCTTCATATTTATTTTAGGAGGTCAAGGTCGCGTTCCCGATCCCGCCGACATAGAAGCAGTTCAAGGAGTCGATCTCGACACCGCAAGTCCCGTAGGAAGTCCCGTTCAAGGTCAAGGTCCAAATCAAAAGGTCGCAGTGCAAGTGTGGAAAATGGATCTACAAAGTCGTCCCCTGATCATCCTGCCATTGAAGATTATTAGTTGTATGATAATTGATGGGGGGAAACCTGCTAGAAAACATTTTAATGCCCATAGGACACAATATTCAAACCTGTGATCAAAGTCCTCTCTTTGGCAGCTCATGAAATTAGATTTTATTGATTGGTGAAACTTTGCTGGAACCATAGTTTTGATGAAAACGTATCAGCCTTGTTTACTTATCATTTTTCTCCTTATATGAGTGAATGGCAGTTTTTGAGAAACTAGACAATTTTTCCAAATAACCTTTCTGATTTCCATCCCTTGTTCAGGTAATTTTGTAGAAGTTTCCCAAGTGTAAATTATAGTGTCTCATTGATCCAGGAGTTTAACATATTCCCATGTAACAGTAATCTTTGTTTCCTTAATTCCTGGCTCAACAGGAAAATGCTGCTTTAGGGGCAGGTTGCCTCAGAGATGATCTTTACCACAGGTTTGACTGATTGTAAATGGTTTCATGAAGGATTTAATATCTGAAAACTTAGGTGCATAACTGGTGTATCTTAAATAACCCTTTTCTCCATATATATGCATTTTTAGGCATGTGCGACCAGTGTAGATCCAGATCAGCCGGCACATCCGTGCCGTCTGATCAGGATCTGCACTGGTCGCATTTTGGTCAGAAATAAGCTAATTAATAAAAAAGTGAACAGTTTAGATCTGGATCTAAACTGTTCGCCCATGCACTAAAGGTGTGTCTATGGAGGGAAAGGATAAAGGGGTGGGGTGGGGGTATACATCAGTTGTTCACTGTCCTACATTGCTATCATTGTGTATATTGTCATTTTAAAATCATGCCAAATTATTTTAAAATTGTATCTTTTCTTTTTTCAGATATAAGGGGTTTATCTGTTTTCATCAGAATTAATGATTGTGCAGATTTAAAATTTGCATCATTTGTGCGATTGGTAGGGATGATGTTTATGATTTGTCATAATTTACACTGCTGTAACATGAAAAACAAAAATTGATATTCTTGTATGACATAATTGAAACTAATTGTTTCTTGTGTAATTTTTATCATTATCAGTCTTATTATTTGAGGATGTAAATCTTTAGGGATGTAAATGTGTTTAATGTTTTGTTTGTTTCAACTTAATTTGTATGAAGATAATCTGTACATAAGCTGGTCCCAAGGTTATAACACTGCGAATGGATAAAAGTCTCAGATCTCAAGCATCTGATAGGCTGAAATGGCGACTGGTGTCCAAACTCAGTTTTGTGACCTTCAGCCCAGAATTTTTGTTTTATTTGATTGTTCGACATGATAGCATCTGTTCTTTTTTTTCTTCTTTTTTTCATGTCATTATTTTCATGTAATGAGAGAAAAAAAACAACAAATAAAATGTAAAGAAATTAGCTGTAACTGTTGTGAAGTCTTTTCTGTATCCCTAGCAAACAGTTGTTGGCACCTTTGTTTTCCATTCACCTCTATTGTGTATTATTTATATTGAACGATAATTGTATATTCACTACCTTGCTGGTATTTGTTGCATACTTTAGTAACTGTCCCGCTGTGCATTCACTGCCATGTATGTATAAGTCCAACTGTGTGTGTTTTAGTTAAACTAATTGGTAATTTTCGAGCAATGCATTCACTAACGTGATTGTATTAGTTAAACTCCTTGATAACTATCGGGCCGTGCATTCAGTACCATGTGGCTATAAGTTATACACATTGACAGTTGAATGGCACATAAAAAAGGTCTCACAAAAAGTAAGCACTTCTGGCCAGGTTTCTTTAAAATTTCTTACTTAATGCAGAGCAAGTTGCAAAGAAATTATTAATATGTACTGTTACTTTCCCATGCCTTTTTGAATGGGATAAAAATGGGAGATGCTGCTAAAAATACTACCACTTGGGGGGGGGGAGATGTACTGTTTTTGCCCTGTCCTTCAGGATATGACAGCTATTGATCTTGGGGTCACTGAGTCATAGGTCAAGGTTACTGGAACCTTAAAGGTCAAATCTATTTTTTACTCGGTAAGTCAAGAACCCTTTGACCCCGAGTCTTCAGTTTACACAGTATGACTTGACTTTAGTAGGAGACCGCTATTGTTTTTTAGGTTACTGGGTCAAGGTTAAAGGGGCCTTAAACGTCAAATCTATTTCCCGTCAAATCTATTTCCCCGCAATACGTGAGTAACTCTGACCAACCGTCTTCAAACAAGTTGATTTCATACATTTTCCACCTGCACAACCAATCATCCATCATGGCTGAATGAAATCATGTACAGTGAATGATCATATCAGTTCTGCACAAATTTGTATATTTGGGTTATTTCCGTTGGAGAATCCAGCCATCAGAACTTGGAAAACCTATGAATTGGGCGAAGGAATTTATGAATGAAATTATTTGTTTAAAAACTGAAATAATCAATTAAAACTATTGTTGAAAAGTGTTGCGATAGAAATGTCTTTCAGCGTAGAATAACTGGAATCTAGATGAACTAAGTGTCCGCTCACGATGCCATTCAAGATCATGCATCAACCCACCTCTCAGACATGATTCCAGTCTAGATTAAATATCAGTCACGTCAACCAAAGGACAGCTCATGTCGAAACTACAACGACCCTTTGCATGGTTCGTTCTTCACATCACAATTCTTGGGACAGGGCCCTCGATCATAAAACTAAGATTTGAGATCAGTCTCAAATCTCAAGGATCTGAAATCAGGGAGCTTAAAACGCCGTTTCTGCAGCGTGTATTCTGCAAAATGCGCTGTTTATATTAACAATGAAGTGCAGTAAGGACCCGATCCATATTTGGGTCACTATCAATAAGAACATGCTGAAAGGCGGGGCTGGGTCGGTCACTTGATCAACCAAGTCGATACAGCCCTGGAGCTACAACGTAAGTGCGCTATAGGCGTCATAAAAACGAATTTTTATTTCATCTCATAATGAACTCTTCAAACTTGTTTTTCTTTCCATTAAAGAATTAATAAAGCGCCTTGTAATACATTGTATTTCATTTTGTCTTTTTCCGTTTGAGAATGAAGCCATCCGAACTTGGAAAACATATGACTTGGGCGAATGAATTTATGAATGAAGTAATTCGTTTTTAAAACTTAAATAATCAAATAATAATTTAGTTGCTCACCTGAAATCAGCCAGTTTTGCACGGATATTAGACTACGCCATCACCTCCAAAATGAAATGAGGCATTTCTGAAATCGAGAGAGAGAGAGAGAGAGAGAGAGAGAGAGAGAGAGAGAGAGAGAGCTAATATTAAGTAGGTCCGTCATCATGAGTCTGTTTTTCTTAAAATATGAACTTCTTATGCCATTCCGATAAGTCTGGGACTTATAAAAAACGCTAATTTGTAACACTTGGTTTATTGTTGCTGATAGAAAATGTTGATGTTGCTTTGCCTTAAGTAATCTAAATGTTCAACGTTTCTCAACATACAATTTTTAACTTAACATGCATTCAAATGGCATTGAGTACAGTGACTTTTTCAACATTTATTACGCCGTGTTTTAAAGCAAGCCAACAAAGGTTACACAATTATCAACAACCGCATCACCTCTTAAATATGCATTCAACTCGGTCCTAACCGCGCAATCTCTTCTTCTTTCTTTCTTCTATGATAAAGGGTTAGACGGTTCAATAATAAAAAAATTATACATAAACCATTATGGGCATGGGTAAAAAAGTTAGAGACCGCGAGGTTTCACAGGCAATTTAGACCACTTGATACTTACTGACAGTTAGTTATATAAAAGGTTGTATCAAAAGCACTTACCGTACGAAGTATAGGGGATATTGTGCTGGTATGAGAATATTAGTGAAGTTAAAAACAAGATGAAAGCAGTGGAAACTATGAAGGGTCATAGGCACTAACGGATTCAGACGGGGGTGCATCGGGCGCGCCTCCCTTCTAAAATTTGTCGTTGTTAATTTTTAATTTCATGATCAGAGTAGAATTGTGAATACATAAACAAGATTGCACAATATTAAAATGAAAATAACTAATTGCTCCTTTGGGAGCAATCTCAAACATTCGCAAACTCATTTCAAAATGTATGTTTTTATGTTTGCATCGAGGGGACGTAAATTCTAAAGTGCGCCCCATCTAACATGACACCCTGGATCCGCCCCTGTTATATATGCTGCGCTTATGAAAAATCGACGAAGATTGCGCCCGCACTGACTACTTGAGATTCACTGGACAACAGAAATAGAGTTTTTTTGTGTCGCCTTTTCGAAGAAATGGCAATACATAGGGATCGCTTTGTCCGTCCGTCCGTCCGTCTGTCCGTCCGTCACGAAAACTTAACGTTGGCTATAACTTTGCCATTTCTTAATATTTCTTCATGAAACTTTCAAATTATATTGCTTATGACAACACGCTCATGATGATGCCAAATTCTTTAGGTCAAGGTCACATTTGATGGAGTTATGCCCCTTTTTGTACTTGGATTTTGACATGAAAACTTAACGTTGACTATAACTTTGCCATTTCTCAATATTTCTTCATGAAACTTTAAAATTATATTGCTTAAGACAACACACTCATGATGATGCCAAAATCTTTAGGTCAAGGTCACATTTGTTGCAGTTATGCCCCTTTTTGTACTTGGATTATTACATAAAAACTTAACATCGGCTATAACTTTGCCATTTCTCAATACTTCTTCATGAAACTTTCAAATTCTATTGCTTATGACAACATGCTCATGATGATGCCAAATTCTTTAGGTCAAGGTCACATTTGTTGGAGTTATGCCCCTTTTTTGTACTTGGATTTTGACACGAAAACTTAATATTGGCTATAACTTTGCCATTTCTCAATATTTCTTCGTGAATCTTCCAAATTATATTGCTCAACACAACACACTCGTGATGATGAGATGTTGTTTGGGTCGAGATGGAGTTATGCCCCTTTTTGAACTTGCATTTTTTCCGACATTGTACCAGAGGGCGACACAAGTGTTCAACTGAACACCCATCTAGTTTTTTTGTAGTTAACTGTTGTGAAATGTATTTGACTGATTGTTAAGTGACGGTCATGCCTAGGTGCAGTACGTATTGTCTTTTATAAGGTATGAGATATTGTTTGGGATCAGGCAACATCAACATGATTATAAACCATTTTATGAAATAGCCTCTTTTTGAAAAAAAAAACTTTGCTCATTTCCATCCTTATTCTAGCCGAGTCCTTGCTTTTCATTCTTATACAATATAATTTCTTTCTTAAAAAAATAAAACACGCTTTGTTTGCCACATTTCCTCGTGTCCCAGCTTTTAAGGCCATGTGAACTACATTTTCAGTATTACTTTTCGAAAATACATCAAATGTAAAGTGAAAAATCTCCTTCTTGAGACTGCATCCATCTATTTTGGATATACAACACTCAAAGAGTAAAATATTTAAGTTATCAGAACATGCCATCCGGCACTTCGGAAGTACGTGTCATTTCAAGATATGGCCCAGTGATAGGTGCAAGATTTTCAGAAATGGGCTTCGTTTGAGGCAGTCTTATGGTAGTTACATGATAATTTTCAACGTTCTGACCAAAATCCAAATCCCCATTAGTTAAAAAGTGATACCCCAATAGGGGGTCGAGCAACCCCTTCTGGATCCGCCCCTGTCCCGGCAATTTGGAAAATAACTCTCTTTCAGGGGAAGTAACTACAAACGGGGAAACTTTCCGATTGTGACGTCAGAGAAAACAGCTGATTTTACAACGATAATTTTGATTGGTGCTTAACTACCACGTGTGGGGCACACCTCCGTGACCGGTACACAGCCAAGGTCGGAAAGAGAGGGGAAAGGATAATAGTGTATTTTTGTTGTTTCCGTCTAATTTTTTAAGGAAAATGTTACGTCGTGTTACTACGGAGGTTGTGCGAACCGCACAGAAAGGTGGTTTGCAGGATACTGTGTCGAAATCGGTGTATTTAACCGGCACCAACATGTCGCGCTGTATGTCAACTGAAGTGAACACCGAGGACCTTGGCTTTTCACAAACTGTAGACTTTTTCTTCGATAAAGCAGCAGATTTAGTAAAGGAGAAGTTAGCAGAAAGTTTGCCAGGAAAGAAAATGACAATGGACGAAAAGCGTCTGAAGGTTGCCAATATATTACGTATGATAAAACCAGTCAATCACCTCGTTAAATTTTCTTTTCCCATCCGCAGAGACAATGGTGAAGTTGAAATCATTGAGGCATGGAGAGCGCAGCACAGCCAGCACAGGACCCCATGCAAAGGAGGTAACTGAATGTCCAAAAGAACTGTATTGTCTCTTTTAATTTATAATTGCCGTCAAAACTACCATTTTTCGGTTGCGAACTTCTTGCAGGACATCAATTGGGCAACACTGTACTTGTGTCAAGACGTCATTTTATTGAAAATGCCCCCAGTTTTGTTGAAATGTTCCCTGGTTTTGGTAAAAACTTAACTACGTACAAATAACTTTTTAAATTTCAGCACCACCCAGGAATTATTTGTTTTCATTTTTCTAAATTTTCTGAAACCATATTTACTTAACAAGTACAATGTTTGGTGGGTTTTTTGTGAATAATCTCCTGACAAGTTCTAGAAAAATTCTAGTAACCCATAAATCTTAATGAATTCACATGACATGTTTCCATAATTAACTTAATATCCACTATTTTTCATTAAATGTCATCTGATCATGGGTCATTTAGACCATAAACACATAAAATAGCCCTGGTTCAAAGATACCTGTTCAGATGAACACAGATTCAAGACAGTATCAGTTCTACTTGACTCACTGTTTGAATTTCCTCAGATTATTCTATTTATTACATTTTTCCTGCAAAGTTAAAGAATGACATGAGTTACAGTTCTAAGTTCTGAAATTATTTATTTAACCTTAGTGCACTGAAGACTTACATGTAGATACAAGAGTACAACATGAGCACAGTTGCTTATCTTATTTTTGTTCTTGACATTACTCATCTTCTTATTTATCAGTTGTTTTTGTCGAATTTATTTCGTTGAACTTGTTACTACATCTAAGGTCATTGTTCTTTAACAGTGTCCAATATCTATGTCATTAGTATCAAGGTAAAACAAGGGAGGTAACTGTCCACATCCTACCATGTAGTGACCATGAAACTATGCAACATTAAGCAGGAAAAAATGAGTGTTACTCTGTAACTTTCTTCTTTATATTCTTAGACTTATATTTATAAAAGTGGCTTATATTTGACTGATCAATTAAGCTTTTCTGTTTTAAGGAGGAATTGCTTAAATTTTAATTTGAGTTTGACAAATTAGGCTGAATAGCAGACTTCCTGAAAGTCGTCGGACCTGTCCGGTAAAATTTGGACTGGTCTGATGTGATTTCCAATGTTTTAGGACCGAATGTCCGGCAAAAATTTGATCTGCATATTCCTATTATATTCGCTAAATTACAATTTTACCCGCTGTTTTGATTCGAGACTGTTCCGAGGGAAATGAGTGAGGATATCTGAATGAAATATTTTACGTATTCGTCATAATGACAATTTGTACTACTGAAAAAAATCACCCTTAATACTGTGTTTTGCTTATTTAATGTGTTAAATGTTTCAGTCAGACAGAATTTGTTTTGGTCAGACAGATTTTCATATCTTGTCTGACCACATGTCTGACACTTTATTACAACTTTCGGGAAGTCTGGAATAGTTATAGAGAAATTCCAAAATCAACATGACTGCATAATTTGTTCTAATCTTTAAGTTCACTGAGTCTCCCAATAAATGTACAAGGAAAATTATTCTGTATTCAAAATCATCTGCAGATGTTTATTGGCTTGATTTGTTTACATTAAATAGGTGGCACATGAATGTTCTATTGTATATGATTATTCAAATACATGTGTACTATCAAATCGTACCAAACAGGTTAAGAAATTGGCAGTCAAGATTAAGGTGGGAGTTAAGCGAGATCAGGACTCTACATCTCATTTCTTTCCTTGCTAGTGTACCAATCATTAAGATTGGTCTTAATTGCCCTTTACCTGGAATACATGTAGATCCTTAACCCTTCTCTCCATCTATATGAATTTTGTTGCATGGTTGGACAGTACAGATCCAGATTAGCAAGCACATCTGTGCCATGTGATTTGAATATACTCTATTGGCTTTTAAATTACTTAGGGTTTTCTGACCAAGTATTGAACAGTTCAGATCCAGATAAGATGGCACAGATTAGCTGTGGGCGTTCCATTAGATCTGGGTGTCCCTTTCACTTTTGACATTTCCAAATTGTCACATTTTGACCCCTATGATTATAGATGAAGGGTCCTTTTTTCTTTAAATAACATGTAGTGGTATTTCAGTTGTAAGTGAAAGAATCCCCCAAAATGATGAAAGTGAACCTTCGATCAGCAGCTAGTGAACCTCTATGCTGGCTGATCTGGATCTATACTGCTCACCATGTGATAATAGGCATTTGATATGGGGTAAAAAGTTGAAGAAGGTTTATTATAAATTTATTGATTTTAGGCCTATTTTTGGAAATGTGCAAATAAAGTCATTGTCTTGCCCACTCAAAGCATGCACAATAGTTGTGCAAGTGTTGCATCACCTCAAATGCCATTACAGCACATTTATTTACTTAAGTAATAATGAATCAGTGAACACAACAGAAAAACAAAATTGTGCTTGAAAATTAAATTTGGATATAACTTTTTCTTTTATTTCCTATGCTTCCTTAAATTGTGCTTAATTTTAAATAAGAACAGCCATTGTCCAGGACCTGGACATGAGCTGCACATGCACAAATGATCCTTTCTTTAATATTTAAATGTTCCATCATGTGCTTCTGGTGTAGTTACTTGCCCATATCTACTTGGGGTTCAGCTGTTTACATGCATCATATTGCATGTACATGACAGTTACTGATGAAATAAAATGTCTATCACCCCAGCTGCTGGTGTATGTGTCCGTGTCAACTGGGGTTCAACTGTTTGTCTACTCTAGCAGCTTGCATGTATCCACCGGGCTTTGAATTTCACTGGGTTTTGGCTGGTGTAATTGCATGCCCGTCTTCACTTAGGTCTTGACTTTTGCTGCCTGTCTACTGTAGTTTGACTTCTTGTGTTATTACATGTCTGTTACTGGGGTCTGTGTTAGAGGTTATAAAACTGAGATTGGAAACCAGTCTCAAATCTCAAGCATCTGATTGGCTGAAATGGCGACCAGTCGCCATTTCAGCTAGCAGATGCTTGAGATTTGAGACTTTTTTCCATGCTCAGCTTTATAACCTTGGGCACAGGCTAATACTTGTTTTATTACCTGCCCATCATCCATAGAGTCTGGCTGATGCTGAGTGCTGAAACTTTCATCAAATTAATAGATTTTAACAATGGACTGGTAAATTATCCTGTATCATTGTAAATTAAGACTAGATTCAATACCACTAAAGTTAGATCTTACACAATGATCGGTAGCAGTTTCAGGAGATTACTTTTTTATCAGACTGAACTAGATAAAGAGCAAGAATGGCTGGGATAGGAAAAATGGTGTTCCACTTTCCACAAGAAATGAAAACTCTAGGTGAATCAATATGCATTGAGGCATCCAACCATTATTTGTTACTTGATATCCTGCTTGGCTGATGCAGAACATGCACACTTTGAAGCAGGCTGTTTTATATATGAGCTCTTAAAATGTAATAAATTCACAGATTGTGCAGGGAATGAAACTGTTATTAAGTGCAAAATTTATTTAATGCTTCTGATGTTGTCATGTTGTCAGGTTATCTGCCAAAGAGCTTCTGATGTTGCCATGGGAACAAGAGAATCTGCCGGTTGTTTTGTTGGGGACAGGGAATACCCATGCTCATTAGGATCTTGAACTAAAATTTATCCATAATTATTAATCTATTACTTAATTATAAAAGTTCCTGAAGATACTGCTCTCCTTCCTCCAGAAATTACGTCAGAAATTATTCTGAAAGTAACACTATATAGCCCTTTACCCCATGGAGTATAGCTGTTATCGATGGGTGTACAGTGTAGATCCAGATCAGCCAGCAAATCAGTTTTCAGGATCTACACTGTTTGCTTTTGGATTCATGTGGTTATTTCTGATCTACATGGCCAGTGTAGATCCAAATCAAATGGTACAAAGTACCTGCTGATCTAGATCTGCACTGGTTGCACATGTGATAAAACTTGTATCGTAAAGGGATAGCCAAGTAATGAGTGTGATTGATTGTTGTAGGTATCAGATACAGTCTGGATGTGAACGATGATGAAGTGAAAGCCTTGTCCCAGTTGATGACCTATAAATGTGCTGTCGTAGATGTTCCATTCGGAGGAGCTAAGGCTGGAGTCAAGATTGACCCAAAGAATTATTCTGAAAATGAACTGGAGAAGATCACAAGAAGATTGACGGTAGAACTGGCAAAGAAGGGCTTCATTGGTAAGTGACTTAAGGGCTTACCACACTCCTCCCAATCATGTTCATCGATAAAGAGAATTATCAAAATCTAAATAATGGCAAAATGCCGTTCAATGAATCATGCAAATGGTTAAGACTGATTAGTCTCACTGACCACATTGTATCCCTGGAGTAAAACTGCAGTGCCGGATAATACACACTAAACATATTCTTAATATGCCATAACACTAGTGCTGTTTTACAGGAAACTTTGTATATGCTTGTTACAGGGCCAGGTATTGATGTGCCAGCCCCTGATATGGGTACTGGTGAGAGGGAGATGAGCTGGATTGCCGACACGTATGCCAACACACTAGGTATGTTGCATGTATTGTCACATTAACTGTAAAGTTTGTGTAGTGTACATTTGCAAGACTTCTCAGGTGATAGATCGTTTGTTGATTGTGTTACTGAGTTGCCATTTTGCAATACTGAATGGACTTGCAGAAATGATGGATGGTAGATGGTATTTACCTAAATTCTGTCATTATTTCTCCATTCTAAAATTTTGTTTAAGCTGAACTGCATATCTTAATAATGCACAAATCATTGTCAAATGATTTCTGCAAACCCCTCTCCAGGTCATTGAAAGATGCTCCAATATTATCTGAATTGGAACAAGTTCGAAGCAAGAAACTGTACATATTGGTCATTTTCTTTGC
Organism: Corbicula japonica; assembly: GCA_038501625.1. Lineage (NCBI taxonomy): Eukaryota > Metazoa > Mollusca > Bivalvia > Venerida > Cyrenidae > Corbicula > Corbicula japonica. The sequence goes on from JAZAYU010000010.1 coordinate 12,695,254, forward strand.
CAATTTAACCATGGTAAAAATCTGAATTATTAAAAGTTTGGTGCCCATACAACACATGTGGCTTGCAAAAGTTTAAATCGTCTGCCATTGCTAAAATCAACTGTATTGCAAAATTGCGACTCCGTAACACAAGACAGCGAGACAAAAGGTATCCTCTGTTGACCATAAATAGGTATTTCCAGAAATGTTTGGATGCTGATCCCTCAATTTCAGCTGTTTTAGCTTCATTTCTGTTTTACATGCCACAGGAATCTTATTCATTTTAATTTGTAAGCATGACAGCTTTTGTACCCTTTTTTGCCTTTGTGTTAATTTGTAAAACATAGATACTGTTCTGAAACCAAACACAATGTATACTTAATTATATACATAGGACCTGACACGAGTTACCATGTACAAAACAATATTCAGGAAAATAAGTTTCCTGAAATTTCTGTTAATTTCCCAAAAAGGTGTGACATTATTTTGTATTACATGACAACTGATAGCATTTTCTTTTATCTTACCGGTATCCTTCAAAAAAACTTTGTAATTACACTTGATTGAAAGAAGACTGCATGGGGAAAAAGTATGTGCTGTCAAGGAAACATCTTTGAAAAAAAAAAGCTCAGTGAAATACTTAACCCTTTCCTCCATAGATACTTATTTAGGGCATAGGCGAACAGTTTAGATCCAGATTAGCCATCTGATCAGGATCTAAACTGTTCGCTTTTTGATTCATGAGGTTATTTCTGACCAAAATGCGACCTGTGCAGATCCTGATCAGATGTCACAGATGTGCCGGCTGATCTGGATCTACACTTGTCAAACATGCGTAAAAATGTGTATATATATGGAGGAAAGGGTTAAAGAAATTGTAAATTATCGAATCAAGCACAATGGAAAAAAAGGAAACTTTCACAATTTTTCTGATAGATAAGTGTTTTTAAGGGATTAAAGTGTTTGCTTAAACACATTATATTTTTAGTAAGGGCTGTCTACATTCATGGCATGTTTTTGTTAAAAAAGAATATTATGATCTTCTTTCTAAGGTAAAATGCAGTTTAATAAAAATTTGCTATTTATTCATCTTTATTTTGCACAAAAAATGTTATTTATCTTTATTTTGCACAAGTACATTTATTGTTATTTATTTATCTTTATTTTGCATATGTTAAAAACATTAGAATAGAAAAAAGCTAGACCTAAAAATTCTTAAAATTTTAAATACGCCTAAACCCAAAAACTGAACAACACTTAACATTGTTTTGAAATTAATTGCCAACATTAGTAATATGATATGATACATATTGTGTTGTGTCCTTTTGTCTAGCATATGTTAACAGTATGAGGTATTTATGCCCCCATGGAGAGGGAGGCTTATAGTGTAGTACTCGTTCGTCCGTATATACTTACGTCCTCCAAGTCTTGTGGCATAAACTTCTCCTAAACTATCGGGCAGTTTTCTTTTAAACTTGCACAGATGATCAAGCAAGATGTGTAGATGACCATAAAGAAAGGATTTTTTTCTGCAGCCATTTTTACCAGAGTTATGGACTTTTGTTATTACAAATGTTGTTGAGGCAGTTGGGGCATCAGTGTCAGAGGAAACTTTCCAGGGCTCTCACTAGAGGGAGACTTTGGAGAAGTGGTCTCCTAGAAGCAGGGTTGGCAAAATGCCGGCAAATATGAGTATTGTCCATGCCGGCGGTATTTACCAGTATTTACTGGCAAATACTGGCAAATACTGGTCAATTGAATTTACCAGTCTGGAATTTATACAATATTTTCTATTATCAGCATTCATATAGATAATTTCAAGTTTTCCCATTAATTGCCATTATATTTATACTTAAGTTTAACACTTTTATCACTTTATCCATAATAAATAAAAATTTAAGTACTGAAGAAGTGGTCATTTGAATTGACCATCCATGGAATTTATACAATACAATGTATCCCTTATTATTTTAGTCAGTATATGGACAAATTCAAATTTCAATTATTAACAATAATGGAGTCAGCATTTTAGAGGGTTAGTTTTAATTATAAACAAGTAATGTACACAACTTACAATAAATATATATGAATACAATAACAAATAAGGTTTAGATACAAAGAAGCCTCTGTCTACCAGTCAATCTCTTCTTTCCCCCTAAGATACCTGTAACAGAACACCAGTTTGGCAGCTTTCTGCAGTCACACCAATACCCAACCACTTACTTGCACCTAGACAAATTGTGTAGGCTATTTATGACACTTTACTGTTGCCTTTGTTGCCCCTGGCTATTACAGCCCCCTGAAATGTTGTTTTAATAGACTAGACATTATGGCCTTGCTTGTGTCAATGGCCAGGTGCACAGGTGGATCAGCATTAATTTCTTACCTGCTGTATTTTTGGTTCTTAGAGTAAAAAAAAACAATTCTGTAAGAATTATTTTTACTTTAAAGTGCTTAAAGTGATAACCTGATATGAAATTTAATTAAAATATATGAGTAATTTAATTATTATTATGATTATACATTAATAACAGTCAACTAAGTTAAGATTTCTGCAGTATTTTAAGGCAAAAAAACTCATCTGAGTAGTATTTGCCAGTATTTTCCAGTATTTTCCACTTTTGGGAGTATTTTCCAGGGCGGTAAATACCGGTAAATACCACCGGTAAATACCGGGGGTGGTATTTACCGCCCAACCCTGCCTAGAAGTGACCAGACCTCCCTTCTTTAATCTGCGGGAGAAGTCATTTTGTACATGTATAGACTATGTAGGGAAAGATAATTCAGTAAAATAACGACAAAACTTCTCCCTGCAAGTCTAGTGAGAGCTCTGCATTCTAGTTTTAGAAGTGTGTTTGATCTTGATTTTCCTTGCCTCCTGGTTGCATAAAAAGGTGACTAATGTTATGTCTTTCCATAACTTAAAATTCTTTAAAAAGAATACAACAATGTTTGTCAGTATCGTAATACTCATGATGGCATTTATAATAATGATCTGTGTTGTAAATAGAACCTATGCAAAGTAAAGTGATTCCACAGTTTGCAGTTAAACCATATTCTGTTGTTACAATTTAGGTTACAATAACATAAATGCCCATGCTTGCGTTACTGGCAAACCGATAACTCAGGGAGGTATACATGGCCGCACATCTGCGACTGGACGAGTAAGTAAACATGGTTAACAGGTGGTGAAACACTGGGAAAAGTTCTTGTTAAAAAAAATTAAAAAAAAGAGAAAATGCATACAGTAAACCAATTTTCTGATAAAATCTGCTGGTCCTGAGTTGAACCAGTGCCCAGAATAGACCACTTTACATCAAGCATCTGTTAAGAGGTGCAGATAGCTAAAAATGAAATAAATAAGAAAATTTCATAATTGCAATTTTGCTCGTCATTATCTCACATTATAAATTCATGTTTTGCATTGAACTGTAGTAATTTATGACGAAAAGAACTTTTCTCATGTAAAAGATCACTAACATAAATTAGAACTTCTATTTCTACTGTGGAATCACTTTATTTCGTGCAGGTTTGATTTTTGCATATTTCATGCTTCTGCAATTCACAGTTTCAAAACCTAGGCTGAAATTTAGAACGACTTATTAACCTTATAATTTTAAATGAATTACCTGTATGGCAAAATACACATGCTCAGAAAAAAAAAGAATTGCGTAAAAACTCAACCCTGCAAATTTGAATGGTACCACAGTGTATTAATTAATTGAGTCGTGCCCGAAAATGTGTCTGAGGAGAGTTGACCTTGTTTGTCAACTTGATGATTGGCTGTTTTATTTTTTATGCATTTCACTGGAATAAAAATACTCAAAATATTACATAAATACTTGTTAATTTTAAGCCGAAAAAGGAAAGCAACAAAACATCAAAATATTACCGAAGGCACATTTTCTTGGGATGACTCAAATGGCTAGTGTGTAGGTAACCAGTAACTGTACACGTTTGCATATATGTGTTCTCTGCAGGTCACTTTGACATCAATGCCCATGCCTGTGTAACCGGTAAACCCATCAGTGCAGGGGGTATACACGGTAGAACATCAGCAACTGGTCGTGTAAGTAACACAATAAATCTGTGTGGTGTTTGGGTGAGACGTTTATGCTGTGGTCAGCCAAAAATCTGTGGGGTAAACTACTTCCTGGGTTTTCAACAAGCTTTCAAATTGAAACTTTGGTATTCAGTCCGAGATGTAGCACCACCAGCGCTTGCGGGACCAGATAAAGCAACAATACTAATTTATCAAAGTACAAAGCAATCTCTTTTGGCATCTATAAGCACTTAGAAACTGCATAGATTATGACTGTTGTGGTAATCTGTTAAATATAAGTTGAATTTATCTATTCTTGATGGATTCTGCATATATCCCATCTGCAACCAGTGAAGATCTGGATCAGCCTACATATCTGTGCATTCTGATCAGGGCTGAAGGTTATAAAGCTGAGATTGGAAACCAGTCTCAAATCTCAAGTATCTGATTGGCTGAAATGGCGACTGATCAGGATCTGCACTGGTCACATTTTTGTGAGAAATAACCTAATGAATCAAAAAGCAAGGATGTGCCGGCTGATCTGGATCTAAACTGTTTGCCCATGCAATACAGGTGTGTCTATGGAGGAAAGGGTTAATCTACAACATAGTTAGCAAACTCCATAGACCAGCAGCTGCTGTAGGTTAAAATCATTGTAAGTATCATCAAACCGGCTATATACTTTGTAGGGGAGTTGGTAGGAATGGAAATGGATGTTGTTTGTCCTTAACCCATTACTCCATGGGATATGACTGTTATCCCATGGGCAAACAGTGTAGATCCGGATCACATCTGTGCTATCTTAAAGGGATCTGCACTGTTAACTTTAGATTCATTAATATTTCTGACCAGAATCAGCCATTTTCTTTCCAGATCATATGGCATGGATGTGCTCGCTGATCTGGATTTACACTCTTTGCTCATGTAATAAAACCTTTATATATGGAGTAAAGGGTTAATAACAATCTACCTCCTGCTTATTAGAGTGTTTACATGTTTAACAAAGTCTTCTTACGTTTGTTCCTTACATACAAGTATAACTTTTTTTCTATCCCTTATGAACTTTTGACCTATTTACAAGTCACTGTCCCTAAAGTACATGTTTGAAGTCTTGTCATTATCATTTGAAATGAAACCATTAATGTATATTTATGTGTTTCATAAGGAAGGGGAGCAGGTCATACTGTTAACAATTTGTCTTATATGTTTGACCTTAATGGACTGAACAAGAACATAATGTAGACAGGTAAGACTACAGCAGTGTTATCAGGGTCAACACTGGTGACTAAAGTGGGCAGTGTTGAAGTGATTAGGTTCCACAATGGCCAAATATACTAGTATAAAGGTCAACAAAAACCACATATATAATCAGGGTCTACACTAGCTACCATTGTGATAAGGGTCTACACTAGTTGCCTGTATGATCAGGGCATGAACCAGTCACCATATTATTAGGGTCTACCAGCAGCTGATGATATCAGTGTTCAAAATTGTTACCTATGTGACCAGAGTCTACACAATCTGAAGATCAACACCAACGTAACAATGTGATTAGGGTCTACACCAGCCACCAGTGTTATTTGGTTCTGCATTGGTCACATGTGTCTATGTGATCAGGGTTACAATAGACACTTCAGTGTGATTGAAGGGAGTGTGATCAGGGTCCAAAGTTATCAACAATGTCATCAGGGTCTTCATAAGCTAGCAGTTTACTGATTTTAATCAAGGTCTAATCCAATGTGACCAAGTAACCAGTCTAGAATCACAAGCTTGTCAATTGTCAGTTTTTGGAACCAGTCTTGGATCACAAGCTAGGAACTAGTCTCAGGTTGCAAGCTTGTTATTGGGAGGTACCAGTAACCTGTCTCAGATCACAGGTTGTCGGTCAGTTCAAGATGTGGACAGTATTCAGTATTGCTCACACCATAATATCCTTGGGAATAAATAGCAAAATGCATTAAGCTTTGTAAGAGATGTACTGCTATACTGAAGTTTGCTTACTATCAAGGATGCATGTACTGTACTCCATTTTAGGCAGTTTTCACATAGTTAATAATCCAAACATTGACTGAAGTCTCCAGAGCTGAAGGTTATAAACCTGAGTTTGGAAACCAGACTCAGGTCTGAAGCATCTAATTGGCTAAAACAGCAACCATTCTTCATTTCAACTAATCAAATGCTTGAGAGTTGAGACTGGTTCCCATTCTCAGTTTTGTCACCTAGGGACCAGGAATGGCATGTTTCCTTATTTTGCAGGGAGTGTTTCATGGAATACAGAACTTTATCATGGAAGCATCCTACATGTCAATGGTTGGTTTGACTCCAGGATTTGGCGACAAGACTGTAATCATCCAGGTAAACTATAGGATACTTATTTTCTCTGGTTCTTGGACCAGTGAAAATGTAATATTTGGTCAAAATCTGTTTTATTATCTGTCATAACTTTTGGTAGGAACATGTTGTTCTTGTAATATGTAGTTGATAATGAAGGTGTTTTCTCAGAAAGGTGTTGCTTTTAGGGGAAGCTTAGATTTTGGGGTAGCAAGAACATTACATAATTTGTTGTGTAACATAGGTCTTCACTTATTGATATGCATGCTTGCATTTAGATTAAGCTTCAGTTAATGGTTTGATTTGTATTTAAAACAAGCTGTTCATGTATATCAGGGTACCATAGGTCTTCACTCAAGGAGATACTTTATGAACGTTTGATTTCTTGGCGTTAGAATACATTATATGATTGCCCTTTTTCAGGGTTTTGGTAACAAAGTTCACTTAATGGGTAAAATAGCTTGTCCCCTGTATATATTACACAAATTTTTCTTGTTTCAGGGTTTCGGTAATGTAGGTCTTCACTCGATGAGATACTTGCACAGAGCGGGAGCTAAGATTGTTGGTATACTGGAGTGGGACGGAAGCATCTATAACCCTGATGGTATTCATCCAAGAGAACTTGAGGACTACAAAATTGTAAGCTATTCAACTATTATTTAAGACTGTGTTAAATTTCTGAATTCCAAATCCTGCATGCCCATACACAGTTGAGCAATGCCATGCTAAATGTGTTTTTAGCATGGAGTGGCTCAACTGTGTTTGGGCATACAAGATTTTATGCCTGGACCATTTTTAGAAAAGTCTTGAAATTAAGCAGGCAACATGTTTTATAAGGCATTTGTCAGAAATAAATAAAGAGTAACAAAAACACAAATTATTTTTTAAAAAATAGAATACTCTGTTAAAAAATAGCAAAAACTGAAAATGTTGAAATTAATGCTAAAGGCAAATTTTCACAAGATATGCCAATTTCTTCAAATTCTTAAAAGTCTCAGAATCTATGCAGTATAAATTATGGCCTATTTAAAAAAAATGTTTAAAAGACTTGATTGCCTGAGTAATTATGGAGACTGCAAGGATGTTCAAGCTGGTGAGGGTCTAAGCTGATAGCTGATAGCCTGCTCTGATAAATGAGTTTGGATCAGAACTGATCAGTCTGCTCTGATGTGTAAGGAATCAGAGTTACTCTAATAAGAGTGCTCTGACCATTATCAACCAGGCCATTATCTGACCATTATCAACCAAAATTATTGTCTATCCCTTTCCTCCATATAAACTCATTTTTACACATGTGCGACCAGTGTAGATTTAGATCAGCTGGCACATCCATGCCGTCTGATCAGGATCTGCACTGGTCGCAATTAGGTTTGAAATAACTTAATAAATTAAAAAGTGAACAGTTTAGATCCTGATCAGACTACACGAATTTGCCAGCTGATCTGGATCTAAATTGTTTGCCAACTAAATAAAGGTCCGTCTATGAAGGAAAGGGCTATACTATTGAAAAATTTACCAGACTGCAGGTCAATATAAAATTATCTTAATATCGAAGCAAAAATTTTTGATTTACATAATTTTTACAGGAAAATGGAACCATCGTTGGTTACCCTCTAGCGAAGGCATATGATGGAGATCTGTTGGTAGAGAAATGTGATATACTGGTACCGGCTGCCAGTGAGAAACAGCTAACCAAAGCTAACGCTGGCAAAATTCAAGCTAAGGTATGGAAACCTTCCTCTATTTTTCTGATTGTTTAATTTACAAGGCTGATCCACTTCTAATACTAATATTTGACCTTTCTAATATTCAACCCAAAACTAACATGATATAGTTCCTATGCAGCTATGTTACACTTGCAAATAAATTCTTTGTCATAATTATATTTCATCCCAGTTTAATTTGTTGAAATCATAAGGAAATGGTGCAAAAATCTGACCCCAGCTAAATTTAACCAATTTGCATATCTAATTAGAAAAATACAACTGCCTGACTTTATGCCTGCAAAAAAATTCTTCCCTTTGATTTAAATCACATATTACATATAAATGTGTGGTTAATTGGGATTTTGTCTGTTTTTACAGATCATAGCAGAAGGTGCTAACGGTCCAACAACAATCGAAGCTGACAAGATCTTCCTGGAGAGGAACGTACTGGTCATTCCTGTAAGCCAAACGCCTTCATCATTTTGTAATGCTTAATGTTTCTCTCCCCACTACTTTTTTCTGCAATTATTGCACAAATTGCTGATTTCTTTTTTGTAAAAGAAGTAAATATCATTAATTGTTAACCCTTTACTCCATATATACGGGTTTTATAGCATGTGCAAACATTGTATATCGATCACATCTGCAACGTCTGATCAGGATCTAGACTGTTAGCTTTTTGATTTATCAGGTTATTTCTCGCAAAAAAAGTGATCCTTATCCTGATCAGAGAGCACAGATGTGTAGGAACGGGTATTTTGTCAGATAACAACAGGAAATTTTTTACTTAATTGAATAGTCCTTTCAAAAAAAAACGGCAAAATTTATGACATGACCAGGTCTGAAGGTTATAAAACTGAGATTTGAGACTGGTTTCCATGCTCAGTTTTATAACCTTGGGCACAGATTGTACAGTGATGGTATTCTGTACACTTTTCAGGATCTGTACCTGAACGCTGGTGGTGTGACTGTGTCATACTTCGAGTGGCTGAAGAACCTGAACCACGTGAGCTACGGTCGTCTCACGTTCAAGTACGAGCGAGACTCCAACTACTATCTCTTGGGTGAGCTGAGAATTTTTTTCTTCCTTACACAGTTCTTCAAAATAATAATTAAGAAAAACCTCAGTTTTAAAAAGGTTAGTTGAATATGTGTTTTGTTTGATAAATTGTTCAATTATTTTAACATTTTCAAGAAAAGGCTTTTATGAAAGCCATCTACAATTTATTTACTGAGTATTCTAAAGCTTTGAGCAGGTGGGTAAAAAAAGATACCCGGTATTTATGTTGTGACCTTAGTGCAATAATGATATAAGTACTGTCAGAATAAGAAGAAGTTATACCATTGTTGCACTAAGGTGACCAACTATTTCTGAAGTTGTGGCTTAACCCTTTTTATAAAGGGATTTTTTCACTTTTGCAAAAAGTGTTGATCCAGATCAGGTGGTACTTAATGCTACTGATAAAGATTTTATATATTTGCACCGGAGTTAAAACTGGTATGAAGGAAAGGGTTGGACTCAGTGAATAAATTGTATATTAAAGGCTCTAGTAAAGTTTTAAAAAATCTTCTTTTATATTTTCTCTACACTAGAAAGTGTACAGAGATCACTAGAGAGAAAATTCGGGCGGAATGGTGGTGTAATACCCATTGTGCCATCTGAAAACTTTGAAAAACGTATTGCTGTAAGTAGCATTTTGTGTTACTATAACACGGTACTCGGAATGTAATACTAGTTAAGTGTGGTTTTGTGTGTTTTGTTCCTCAGAGAGTGTACAGAACTCCCTGGAGAGGAAATTTGGAAAGAACGGTGGTGTAATACCTATCATCCCATCGGAGAACTTTCAAGCTAGAATTGCTGTGAGTATTTGGTTGTGTGCATAAGTAAACTGGCTCATCTTGAAGTGGGAGCCAGTAGCACATTGCTTCATTGAAACATAAATTGGGTTATTGTCAAGTGGGATTTCATCTTTAACTCCATGGATATGATTGTGTCACCTGCGATAGCAGGTAGACACATAGGGATGCTATTGTCCGGCGGCGGCGGCGTCGTCGGTGCCGTTGTCCGGTAGTCCCCCAACTTTAATCTGAAACTTAATGTTGCCTATAACTTTGAAAGTACTTGTCCTATTCACTTCATACTTGGAATATATCATCAGCATGAACAATGCCATCTGTGACGACAAGAATGATAACTCCAGTTTCAATATTTTTTGAGTTATGCCCCTTTAAAATGCAACTTTAATCTGAAACTTAATGTTGCCTATAACTTTGAAAATACTTGTCCTATTCACTTTGTACTTGGAATATATCATCAGCATAAACAATGCCATCTGTGACGACATGAATGATAACTCCAGTTTCAATATTTTTTGAGGTATGCCCCTTTAAAATGCAACTTTAATCTGAAACTTAATGTTGCCTATAACTTTGAAAGTACTTGTCCTATTCACTTCATACTTGGAATATATCATCAGCATAAACAATGCCATCTGTGACGACAGGAATGATAACTCCAGTTTCAATATTTTTTGAGTTATGCCCCTTTCAAATGCAACTAGAACCGGAAACTTAATGTTGCCTATAACTTTGATTGTATTTGTTCTATTCAATTCGTACTTGGAATATATCATCAGCATGAACAATGCCATCTGTGACAACAAGAATGATTACTCCAGTTTCAATATTTTTTGAGTTATGCCCCTTTCAAATGCAACTTTAACCTGAAACTTAATGTTGCCTTAACTTTGAAAGTACTTGTCCTATTCACTTCATACTTGGAATACATTATCAGCATGATCAACAACATTGGTAACAAAAAGAATCATAACTCCTGTTTGATTATACTTTGAGTTATGCCCCTTCCAAATGCAACTTTAACATGAAACTTAATGTTGACTTTAACTTTGAAAGTTCACTTGATATTCGAAATAAATCATCTTCATGAAAAGCGTCATTATGAAGAACAAGAATGATAACTCCTGCTGGACTGTTTTATGAGTTGTGTAACTTTAATATACAACTTTAACATGAAACTTAATGTTGCCTATAACTTTTAAAGTACTTGTCCTATTCACTTATCGAATATATCATATTCATGAACAACAAAAACATCAGTTACAACAAGAATCATAACTCCTGTTTGACTTTTTTTTTTCAAATGCAAATTTCACATGAAACTTAATGTTGCGTATAATTTGAAAGTACTTGCCCTATTCATTGGATACTTGGATTGTATCATCAACATGAACAGTGCCATCGACAACTACAAAAATTATAACTCCTGTTTGAATATTTTATGAGTTATGTCCCTTTCAAATGCAACTTTCACATGAAACTTAGTTTTGCCTGTAAAATGGAAAGTAATTGTTTAATTCACATAATACTTTGAAAAACTCATATGCGTGCACAAACCAATTTTTGAAGATGATAACTCAGGTTTCACCATTATTTTGGTTATTCCCCTTTTAAATGCAATTTAGATGACACATGTGTTCTGTGTTGTAGTATTGAAATCAACTTAAATAAAATATTTTTATTATATATGATTAAAAATAGGCCCACATTTCAACTTTTTCCATGCAGGCGACACATGTGTTCAGCGGAACACAACGTTCTAGTTTATATTGCATATGCTGATCTGGATCTAAACTGGTCCCACGTGGGATATATTCTGTATCCATGAAGTAAACATTAACTCTTGATGCATACTGGATAAAAGTTGAGATGCTACCGGTCACATCCAGACATCAGATACTAGCACTTGTCCAAAGTTTTTTATTAACTTATTATTAAATTAGAGTTTAAGAAAAACAAATTTTTGATTCATTTTGCATTGTTCGATCTACAGTGTTTTCCCAAGTGATAAAGGTCATATATCTGTGGAGTAATGTATTAATCTTGTAATCTTAATTTGACATTTACATAAATATCAGTCATTTTCTAGATTTGATTGCCACATATTATGTAACATGGATTATGCCATAAATCACCCTAAGAGATGTTCATATAAACTGCTATAACCTGGATTCTTAATACATGTGATAATTATTACCATATGAACTTTAATCACTTCACTTTACCTTTATTGTTTAAGTTAAGCCCAGTGCTCAAGATTATAAAACTAAAATTGTTGGCCAGTTTCAAATCTCAAGCATCTGATTGGCTGAAATGGCGACCAGTGGCCATTTCAGCCAATCAGATGCTTGAGATTTGAAACTGGTCTCCTGATTTAGCTTTTATGACCTTGTGCCCAGGTCATCAGCTTGACGATTCTGTCTGCAATGTGGAGGAGTTCGTCTTAATATTGACCATTCATTTTGTCAGAAACAACAAGGCTCCAGGGTTGTAAAATTGAGCTTGGAACCCAGTCTCAAATATCAAGCATCTGATTGGCTGAAATAGCGACACACTGTTCACTTATATTTATTAGGTTATTTCTGACCAAGAAGTGACTATTGCAGTTCCAGATCAGATGGCAGGTATGTGCCACCTGATCTGGATATACACTGGTCATACATGCATTTAAATGCGTATATATGGATGGAGTAAAGGGTTAAACAGATTAAGGTTGCATATCTATGTTAGTGCAACCAGACATTGGTACAGAGATTTACTGTCAAAATGCTAATTGTGTTTATCAAAAGGTTTAACTGATTAAGAAGCAGTTTTATGACCATAAATTTCAATGTTATCAGTATATGTATTGTATTTTGTACTGTAGGGTGCATCTGAGAAGGACATTGTGCATTCAGGTCTGGAGTATACCATGGAACGCTCAGCAAGGGTAAGATAGGATAACTCTTAATGCACTGTTGAAGAAATTGATTACAATTTGTTAATATGGCTTTTGCCATTTTATTGTTCATATGAGTGTGGCATGCATGCAGGTCATTTAGAAAACAAATCAGATTCTGTATCTATCAAGGTACCTGTATATGTATAAAAACAATAACTGGTGCGGTCATGCGGAACCAGGGGTCTTTCTTAACAAGACGCCTCTGTCCATAACATAAGGTTTAAAGAAATTTCCCTTCATCAGGTGTCTCAGTCTAATAATTATAAATGGTGCTGAAAGCAGCAACTTCTGGCTGCCTTCACCACTAGTTTGACGTGTGAACAGAAATTTAGTTCAAATTCCAGACTGCGATGCACTTTTATATATGGTGTGGCAAATGTTAGGCAATGATAAATTAACAGTGTCAGCTGGGCATGTCTCAATAGCTTTCAGACTACGATAAAATGAGTTTTCACTGCTAACTATTCCGTATTTCAGAACATAATGCGCACTGCAATGAAGTACAACCTTGGTTTGGACCTGAGAACTGCGGCTTTCATCACAGCGATAGAGAAGATCTTCAAGGTGTACAATGACGCTGGGCTTACATTCACATAATTCTCAAAAACATAACAAACATTTAGGAAAATAAAATTATGTATTAAAAAAATAACAATCATTACTTTTGAACACTTTTGTTGCTATGTGAAATATATATCAAGTTGATAAGGTTGAAATATAAATGATTTTTTGTCTAATTGATGACTTTCTATGTGCTCTTATAATCACTTTAGTTTTTGCTTTGAAATAAGTGCTATTTAACTTACTGATGTAACAATTGACAGTAACTGAAAGGAGGTTAATGCAAGAAAACAGTATGTATTATTGAAAGATAGAGACCGGAGACCTGAAAGCTCCAGCTTGTGATTGGTCAGTATGAAGACTTGTCTTATTTTTAACCAATCAGCTGCTTGATATTGGAGACTGGTTTCCCGTCTGTATCTCAGTATTACAGTGTTGGGAAGTATTAGATTGGTCCTGTTATGAATGCATGTATTGACTTTTCAATCCTCGTATTTGATATTCTCTGTTTGTTGCGAGCTATGGTTGAGTTGGACATTTTCTATACAAGGGAATAATGACTACCTACAAAATTCTTCTATGTTGTGTTTGATTTAGACTGCTGATTTTGTTTGTCATTTATAATTTCTACATGCAAATTAACTATGACCTATGGGACCACCGGTCTTACATCTTCAATTGAAAAGCAAAATGTGTATTGCACTCACCACAATTATAAAACTCAGTTGTGGCTGGAGTAATACAGTACCATTGAGTTGAGAAATGATTTATGAATATGTTTGACACATGGATAGCTAGTTTTACAACATAACCAGAGTCTTCGACTGCAAGTCAAATTCAGCCTCATTAACGTAACATAAAACTTAAAAAAATGTAATTGCATGTTTTAAGCCAAGAATCTCTAAAATATCGTCTCTGATATTGTTGATTACCTCAGTAATGTATACATATAACTTAGGACTTTATGGTTGAAAGCTGAATGAAGAAACCACATATAGAAATTAGGTCTGAACAAAGTTTTTAATCTCTAATATTAAGACTGGCTGTCAACGAATTTTTAAATGCCAAATGTCATGAAAAAACTAGAAAGTGCTATTATCAAATTAAATACATGTTTATTTGTTCTTTTGTTTTGTCTTCCAATTGGCAATATATTTTATTATATTAAGATCTTCTGATTGACTGATCTAAAACTAGGTTTGCCATCCTTGTGGCTAGTTATTGTAAACAGGAGTAATTCCCAATTAAAGTTTTAGTTTAAGTGAATGTTAATGGTGGGCTATGACCTTGTCTTAATGATCTGACATTATTCAACTGATATTTTTGGTGCATGGCCATTTTTTTAGATAAACATATTTTTGTTACAATATAATTCCTATTAGCAATAGTTTTAGTCTATTAAAAATTTTTGAAAACAAACCAGTAAATTTGACAAGTATTAATGTCAAAGGTGTAGTTAAATAGAAAATGTAGTGAAACTAGTTTAATAATTAAACACCAATTTCTATACAGTAAGATATTTGGTATCCTTATACAATACATTTATTTTGGGTTTTGACATGATGATAATCGTTGGAAATATTTCCGTGTTTATAATGATTAATTGTCCCTAACACGTTCTTCAGTTGAGGTAGTGTCATTAGAAGTCTTTCGTTTGAGCTGCCTTTTGTGGCCTGTTAAGACAGGAGTAGGTGCTAAGTAACACTGCTCACAATTATATAAGAAGATCACATCTCACTGTTAAATTTTGTTAGTAGAAGGAATAGATTAACCCATTACTGCTTTTGCAAACAGTGTAGATCGATCCAGATCAGCTGTTACATCTGTGCTGTCTGATCTGGATCTGCACTGGTAGCTTCTTGGAAAATATAACATTTTAAATCTGTATGCAAATGGTGTAGATTTGATCTGGATCTACAATTTGTTGGCACTGTTAAAGTTGTAATAAGATGTATCTATGGACTTGAGGGTCCTATAACATAAAAAAAAGTTGCCGACCAGCTTTATATTAATTATGTTTGAAGGGAAGTTTGTAGTATGAAATAGTATATGGAAGAAAGTGGACATAGATTTTAGTATACTCAAAATATATTTGAGCTGGTAACAGATTTGATAGAGTTAAATGATTGGATCGGACCATCCATCAGCATTATATTGTACTGTAAACTGTCATGTTGATTTCAATATGTTAATGTAAAGTGCTAAAACTTGGCTCGACCAAAACCATGTACCTGCCAGCAGAGTCCTTCCAAAGTGCTAATGAGGCTTATTACTTGATTTGACTGATATGTTCTAGAGGTAATAAAGAGAATTTTACAAGCCTTGTTTGTTCTTTTTATTTTTCTATGCCCCTACAAAGGTTGAGGCATATAGAGTTGCACTCATCAGTCTGCCCACCAAATCTTGTGGCATCAACTCCTCATAAAACTATCAGGCTGATTTCTTTTGAACCTTCACAGATGTTCAAGCAGGATGTGTTGATGATCATTAAGAAAGTCTGTCCACTCAATAACTCAGTTGTTGACCAATCTTAATGAAACTTGGGGGAAAATGTTTGGGCATAATATCTCGACCAAGTTTGATAACCAGCCAAATGCCAAATCAATTCTGTCACTTCAGAGTTATAGCCCTTCATTGAAACGAAAATTGCAAATTCACCTTGTCAACTCTCTTACTTGAACACTTCTTGTCGGCTGTTCATGAAATTTTTGGGAAAATGTTTATAGGTGTAATATCTCGACCCAGTTCAAGAACCAGCCAAATCGCTTCAGACACCACAGTTGTGGCTGTTTATTTTATACAAAAATTGGAAATTCACCTTGTCCGTGCTCTTACTTAAACAGTTCTTTTCCAATGTTCATGAAACATAAGGAAAATGTTTATGAGCATAATATCTCGGCCAAGTTCTATTACCAGCCAAATCACTTCAGCCATATTAGATTTATGGCCCTTCATTTGTACAAAAAATGGCAAATATACCTTGCCCATTCAAACAGTTGTTGTCTGATCGTTGTGAAACTTGGGGAAAATGTTTGTGGGCCTATTATCTCGGCCAAGTTCAATAGCTAGCCAAATCACTTCAGAGTTATGGCCTCTCTAAATCAAACAGTTGTTGTCCAATCTTAATGAAACTTGGGGGGAAATGTTTGTGGGTATAATATTTTGACAAAGTCCATAAATAGCCAGCATTTACAGTACTAGTTATGTTGTTAATAACATGAAAGTCATGTGAAAAACAAGTTAAAGAACTTGCTTGGTTATATCAACAGATTATGTGACCACTACATAATGGGAGTAGTCCTTTATTTGTGAAGGGGTTGAGCCATACCCTTTAGATGTTGATACTTCCAGTTCAAGTACAGGGATTAGATTGAATTGTCTTGGTTCATTTCTTGGTGCTTGGTGGGACAGAGTGGTGGTGGAGCAGTCACCGATGATAATTTATAACAACACAACACACAATGTTCCAGGGAAATAAGAGGTTTGTGTAAAATTTAAGACCGAGATGAATATGCATGTGTATGAATACCCTACTATGGGTTGCAAATATGATGCATACACTGCAAAAATAATGTTCACTTTTCTCCCCAAATTAAAAACACGGCCATCATGGCCCTGAATTCCTCACCTGAAAATATTAACAAGCTAAGCTATACCTTATTAAGCTTTAATAATGGTATACTTAAAGACATTATAAAACAATACAGCATGAACAACTTAGATAAAGAGTAACCCTGGACCAGTCACAATGGTTCACCATGAGGCTCTGGCACGTGAGTGAAGAAATTTCAAGACGAGAGTTCAAAAGAATCATTCCTGTACAGTTTAGCTGAAATTGGTAAAAGGTGTCATTTAAAGGAAATTTTGACAATGAACAATTGATGACGGTCATGTGAGCTCAAAAGGGGGATTAGAGACCTACCTCAAAACTAGCTTTTGATTGGTCCTTTGCAAACTGGTCTCAACTTGAAACAAACAGATGCCGAGATTTGTAACTGATCTACGATCTTGTACCCATGTTTAAATTCTACAAGTTTATATTTATCAGAGAACAGTTTCAGATCTCGGCAATCTGACTGGTTGAAAATGAGCTATCTCCTACTAAGTGTTTAATGGCAATCTTTAGATCAGAGAAGGTTTGACAGTTTTATAACCTGAAGACCAGGCCAACTGTACCTTTCTCAAACTTTGACAGATACACAAAACAACATCTACGATGTTACTCATTCTTTATTCTATCACTGAGATCTTTACACATTTTGGTCATATTTTCAGCATAATTCCATAGAATATCAGATCACACAATCAAATATTTCTCTGTCACTCAGAAGCTTAACTGGTCATGCTCAGTAGAGGCTTGTCACTCTTAATCACATAGAAGCTTGTCAGTCCTCTTCATCAGAGTCTTCATCCCTGGCATCTGCAGCCTCTCTTTCCTGTGCTTTTGTCACTTTAGGTTTAACATAGCCTTCTAAGTTCATATCAAAGATTTCTGTAGATGGAGGGGCTATCAATTGTACTCTATCTATTAATGGATCTGAAAAAATCGACATTGAGAGGTTTAGTATTTGGAACAAGCAAAAAGTATTATGGCATAATTTAACACCATAAGTCATTACAACAAACTTTCATGCAACTATCCATACACAAGACCAAGCAGACATGCTCTAATACTATTGAATTAATATCTGACATATCTGGATCAGTTATACTGTGCTTCTTCATCACAATACCCTTATGAATCCAAAAGCCAACAGTGCAAATCCTGATTAGATGGCAAAGATGTGCCAGCTGATATAGATCTTCACAGTTCCCTCTAGTCCTTATGTTAACAAATTCATCAAGGTGTGGATTGTGTGGGATTTGTTAACACCCTGTGTGGGAAGGCTAGTAGGTTTTCTGAGTGTGGTTATTCCTGATATGCATGCATCACTTCTTTTTCTATGAAAACATATTCATCTTCATAAACAAAATCTGAGCAACATATTGTGGCATAATTTAACACCATAAGTCATTACAACAAACTTTCATGCACAAGTTGGAACTGTTTTACATGAATATTCATTCATAAAACCTTCTACAAAGTATGAGGATTTTTGAGTATTTTCATCTACTTGAAACACAAGTAATTAAGCCCAAACAAAATAACTATAATACTGAGTCAAATTGTGCATGGGTTTGCTTCAAATACTATTTGATATTATCCAATATAGACCTCTAATTTATTCCTTAACCCTCTTCTCCCTTTATAAGGCTATTATCAATTGTGAAAACAGTGTAGATCTAGCTCAAATGGCACAATAATGCCAGCTGATTGGGATCTACACTTGTCACTTCATGGTCAGAAATAACCAAATGAATCTAAAGCAGTGTAGATTGGCATGGATGTGCCAGCTGATCTGGATCTACACTGCTTGCCCATGGATAACAGCTATAACCCATGGAAAAAAGGGTTAACATTGCAACTTGTGTAGACCTAGATCAGCCAGACATAATTCTTCAATAAATTCAATGTAACAAGAACCATGTTTATTAAAACAGTTTTGCGGATTAAGAATAAAATTAATCTTACCAAGATTTTTAGATTTTAATTGCGATAATATATCCACCATATATTTGAAATTTTCTTCTAGTTTAACTGTATCTTGATTTAACTGAAATAAAGATACACAATATTTAATTCAAGGATATGAAGTATTCTAAGAACAAGCATAATATTCTTTCTATCTTGTTTTTTGTTTCAATGATTTAACTTATTACTGTTGGGAAAATAAACACTTCCATTTTGTATACAGTTTTGTTGTGACAAGTTTTGCTTATAAAGTAACAAACATTTCTGAAATTCAGCTCCCATAAAAAGTTAGTTTACAGCATACCTGCCCAAATGGTACCTGGACTCTACCAAAAGCCTCTCCTTCTTTATGAGATTTATATCGGACACCTTGGTTGTACCTCTGCATAAGGGCTTCAAAATCATCTGTTATACAACCTGCAAACAACAACAAATTGTTACAAAACCTTGAAGTACTTACCCCAACTTTTAACCTGAAAACAACAACAAATTGTTACAAAAACTGTAAGCACTTACCCCAACTTTTGTAATTTTTTACCAGTATAAACACAGATAAGCTTTCATACCCATTTCTCATCTGGGTCTATACTGTTAATCTGTCAATAAATTTATGCAAAACATCCTATTACTCTAGTTCATGAGATACAGGATTTATCCCATTGACAAAAGTGTAGATCCAAATCAGCCAGCACATCCATACATTCTGGAGATGATCTACACTAGTGGCTTTCAGATTTATTACATTTCTGACAAATAAACAAGAAGTGTAGATCCAGATCAGTCAGCACATCTATGTCGCATCTTTTTCAAAAATAACATAATGAATCTAAAAGCAAACAGTATTGATCTTTACCTGGATCAACACTGTTTACCCACACATTAAAGGTGCATCTATGGAGTAAAGGGTCAAATATACAAACCATTTTTCAGTGTGGGTGTTTTATCTTGCAGAACACTTCTCATCTTCAGGAGTTTGACAGCCATGCTTGGAGTTGCAAATATAAAATCACATTGTTCAATGTCATCTTTACGAATAATGCCTTGATTAATCTGAAAAAAAAAGAGAAAAATATACAGCAATTAAGAATGGAATCCAAAATGGGGCTGCTAAGTAAATGAGATGGAAACTAAATTTGACTGCATAGCTGATGTGATGGAAACAAAATTAAGCTGGTTGGCAGAGGTATTGGAAGCTATTATGAGGCTGTCCAGCCATTTCCTCCATATATACCCATTTTTATGCATGCGCGACCAGTGTTGATCCAGATCAGCCATCACATCTGTCCGCCTGATCAGGATCTGCACTGGTTGCATTTTGGTCACAATTAACCTAACGATTCATAAAGTGAACAGTGCAGATCCTGATCAGTCGACACAGATGTGCCGGCTGATCTGGATCTACACTGTTTGCCCACAACATAAAGGTGTGTCAATGGAGGAAACAAATACAGGGAAGTAAAAAAAGACACTCATGGATGCTGCTTGGTTGAGGTGAAAAGTATGACCAATGATTTATTGATCAGTTAACAAGAAATTCAACTTGAGTGTTAATTAACCCTTTCCTCCATAGATACACCTTTATTGCTAGGGCAAACAGTTAAGATCCAGATCGCACATCCGCGCCATCTGATCAGGATCTGTTCGCTTTTTTATTTATTAGGTTATTTCTGACCAAAATGCGACGAGTGCAGATCCTGATCAGACAGCACAGATGTGCCAGCTGATCTAGATCTACACTGGTTGCACATGCCTAAAAAGGCGTATATATGGAGGAAAGGATTAAAAAATTTTATGCAACTGTCAGTCAAAGCAATCGTTAATGAAATTAATAAAATGAAATTGTCTTTAAAAAGAAAATATTACAATAAAATAACAAGTTTTACTCACAAATCCAATAATGTCATCTCCCCCAGCCTGGGTGGCCCCTAATTCACGACATCGATCCCAGTCTGCAGAATTCTGTGAAAAAAAATTAATATTGACTGGATATAAAACATGACTCGTAATAATAAAACTCAAGTCTCCATTTCTTTTCAGCCAATCAGATGCTTGAAATTTGAGACTGGTCTCCATTTCATGTTTTGTCTCTTCTTACAATATTTTTTATAATTTTGGTTCTTTACAAACATACCAAGAGATATTTCACTTTCATAACAACTTGTTGATGTACCAGTAATGGACAGACAGGAGCCCAAGAACATAACACTGAGAGTGAAGACCAGTCTATTAACCATTTCCTCCATATATACGCAGTTTTAGGCATGTGCGACCAGTGTAGATCCAGATCTGTGCCAGCTGATCTGGATCTAAACTGTTCACCCTTGCAATAAAGGTGTTTCTACGGAGGAAAGGGTTAACTCATGCTTATGATTGGTTGGTTTGGAGATTGGTCTCAATTAACTGAGACTATTTGTTATTTGTTTATACCATTCCACTAATGATGGCATAAATTGTGCCAGCATTAGATACTTCCACATATCTGCTATTAAAATTATTCCAAAAAATCACTAGAAAAAATTAAGAAGCGTAAATCAAGTCTATTGCTGACAGTTAACACTGAGAAAGAAAGAAACATCGCTTACCTCACTAAATATGAAGATATTCTTTTTTTGTTGATGTTGGAACGTGTGTGGAAATTCTAGCAATCCTCGAATGTTCTTCATAAATTTTGTCTACAATAAGAAAATTTAATTTCTAATTGTATGTACAATAAACATGGAAAAATCAATTCAGCAGTATGCACTCCTCAGTAAAGCGACTTAAATGGGTGGGAATTCTATGTATGATCTGATTCATTTCACAAAAAGGTAAGGAAAGATTTCAAAAACACACAAATGGAGTTACTTGGGGCAAAACAACAAAACTTAACAGGCTGCATTATAATTTTTTCCAGAATAATTTTTGTTCTTGTAGATAAATTATGTTAAGTTTCAATACAATAAGTAATAATTATCAAGTTTCTGGTTGAAGTAGTGAGAAAGGGGCATAACTCACAAATATGTCAATCAGGATATTTCATGACCGTGTGCTGCCAGAAAAAAAGATCAGCTATTTATGAAGATGAAAATGTTCAATTTTATACATGCCAGTTCTTTTATAATCATATTCATGAGTAACATTCAGTGTAAGGTTTAAGTGGTTTAACCCTTTTCTCCATATAATATAAGCCATTTATACCAGAGAAAAAAAATTAGATTCTCATCTGGATTTGGGGAAAAAAGGGGCGGGTGGACACTTTCTATTTTTTAAACTTTTATTAACGAAATACCTGAGAATAGAAGTAAAAACAAACTTAAAGTTTTGAGAAAATGGCATTTATTAGTAACCAGAACCTTTGATGTAGAATATTCGTCCATCTTTTCAATTTCTTCCAAAAAATCATGATAATAACTAACAAAAGTAGCAGGTTGGTGCCTATTCTTTGATTGAAAAGCCAAACCAGTCTTTAATAGTGACACTATTATCTTCGGTAAGCTTTGAAATGATGAAAATTTTATTCTTGTCAGCCATGGTTTTTTCCATATCCGGGATGGTTCAAAACCCGTTCTTTCCGGAACAGAGTATGGTACGATTTTTTTTTACCAATAAATTTTTTGGGGCGGGTGGTATTGGACAGGGGCGGGCGGGGATGAGAATCTAAAATATTTTTTTCTATTGCCTTAATGCATGAGCAAGCAGTGTAAATCCAGATCACGCAGCACATCTCTGCCCTCTGATAAGGATCTGCACTGTGCTTTTTTTTATAAGAAATAACCTTAAAAAAGCCAACAGTGTACATCCCGATCAGACAGCACAGATTTAAAGGCTGATCTGGGTCTACACTGTTTACCTATGAAATATAATAGTATATATTAAGGAAAGGGTCATAAGGGGCATTATTAAAAAAAATTAATGTCAATCAAGAGTTATCGTTCTTATTACCAGAAAAAAACTCTCATAATGTAAGTTACAGGACAAAAGTGCTTTCTTGTCAAAGTTATACACAAGTTACAGTTGTGTTCAAACCAAACAACATCAATTCTGGTAAACATAATGATCCATATGTATTTGCAGATGACTCACATAAAATGTAGCTAGAATTTCAGAGTATTTACATTTCAAGCCCTTCTTTTACCAACGTGATTCTTGTAGTGGTGACAATCAATATTTTCAGGCACAATTTGGCAAATGGTGTTTTTTGTATCTGCTCACTGTCTCCCTTTGTCATAGAAATGACAATTCTCTTACAAAACCATGTCATTATATACCTTCACCAGTGTCTTCTCCATTCAGTGGTGTGGGGGAAACCCCTGTGCAGCGATTTAAATCTGATTTTTGTTTTTGTCAAACTGCCACTAAAATTGTTGATCTCTATTTTCTGTAAAATTCCTATTGTCAAAATCCATTGAATCCCTGCAGAAAACCCTTCCACATCTGCATGCCCTTAAAACCTTATAGCCTCCCTTCCTATGCATGTCCTCTAATATGGTAGCAGTTTAGGAAGGATACTCTTAAGACCAAAAAAACTGTAATTGGAGACCATTACTAAATCTCAACCAATCAAATGCTCAAGATTTGGAACTGGTCTCCACTTTCAATTTTATGATCTTCAGTCATTATGTTACCTTCTTTGTTGTGCTCATATTAAGCCTCATATCAGCATATATCTGAGAGTGTAAAGTGTTGGTCATTGCTGGCTGTGCTGCTTCTTTATGCATCTCTACACACTCATGGAATGTGTACTTCTGTGGGGGATAATCCTCCATTATGTAAATACTGTGTATTGGGGCATCTCTGAGGTATTTCTTGGTGGTCTCCTTTCCACTAAAACATATCAGTAACTTGATAGATAAATATTTACATAAGTATTAAGTGTGTTTTATTGTGTTAGTACAACAAACTTGAGAGTCTTTCCTTGTCTGTTTAATTATAAACCCTTTCAAGTGCTAAGCACCAAATTTGTCACAATTGCAACCAGTGTAAGCCAAGATAATCCTGCACACCTGCAGACCAAAGAAAAATTCTTTTTATTCTCTATAATTTTAACAATAAATCAGATTTTGTAACAAAGAACTGTACCATACAACATTGAAATAAAAATAAATCTAATACTGACACAGATGTTTTCTTTTTAAGAGCTGCAGCAGTCTTCTTGTATCGACATGGTTGTCCATGTAACTGTGTGACATTCTGCAGCTCATGCTGCACAACACATATAGTTCTGGCTCGGAACAATCCTATTAAATAATTAAAATGTCAAACACATATCATGACATATGAATGTGGTAAAATTCAAACTTGCACCTAACCAAACATGTGTCCACACTATGCATTTTTATTTCACATAATAATTCCTTTTTATTTTAAAAGCCAGTAGAAATAGAAACATTTGTTTTCTTTTCCATTACAATTATCATCATGATCTGTAGAAGTTTTACAAAATCTGAAAATTAAGAATGGGCAAAAACTCTTGTAAATTTTTCATTATTATGATTATTTGCCCCTCTTTCCTGATGTTTTGCACTAATTTGAATGAAATCTACCAGTCAGTTGGAATGAATTCTACCTGTCAATAAGGAATTTGACATGCAAGATCTCTGGGTGATGGCTGCCACAGCAAAAACAATTATTGGTATGATGGGCCATAAAGTATTCCTTGGTTTGGTTTCAAATCAGATATGGTTTGAAAGCTGGGCCATATTATCTTTAATTTTGGGTCTTATTGTCTTTAACTATGGGTCATATCGTCAGCTGTCCTGAGCCTAAACACCCACAAATCTGGGTGCAATATCGGCGATAGGTCATGTCAGTAATTTCAGACAGTGGAACACGTGTTAGAAATATTCATTTTGTATTTAAGGTATAAAATACAAGCTTTTCCTGTTATACGGGGAAAGCCAAGCAAAGCGCCCGAAGGGCGCTTTGCGGGCTTTTCCCGCCTATAGGTAATGCGTATGCAGCGTGTAATTATTGAAAATGGTCGATTTCAAAAATGAAAATATATACCCGTCCGACCAAATTTTCGGTTCCAATTCATGGCGCCATATTGAATATTGAACTCCGGGATACTTCCGGTATCAATAAAGAACGGAGTACGAACGTTACGTCAATGTTTAAAACACAGATCGCGGTCCAAGTTTTAGACTCGCGCTCAGTTGACCAAAATAAAAAGACGGCAGTCGACTAAATTTAAGAAATTGACCTTGTAGAAAATTAAGGACTTGTCAAATATACAAATATCTATGGAATCTTAAAGAATTTAATGTTATTTCAATTCTAAAAGATCCTTATGACTATTTTTTATTGTATGTCACTGTTTTACCACAACAGTCAAATAGCATTGTGTGCAACAAGGTAACACAAAACTGTCTGTCACTATGTTTGAAGTCTTTGAATAAAAAACTCTTATTCAAGGGAAAATAGTGTAATTGTAATTATAATTAAGATGAAAAATTATCTGTCTAATTGTAAAACCTTTCAAGCAGTTTTGAGTCATTGGCTACAACTTGCAACTTTCATTTATTTGTAAGGCAATAGATGTAGGTGTAACCATGCAGTTCATTGCATAACTAAGTTGTTTAAAAACTGGGAAAAATATTTTACAAAAGTTTGGCATGCTTGGGAAGAGAGCAGGCAGACATGTTTACTTCTCACTTTAACATGAGACATCTGCACTGCAATTAGTAATTATTTTCAACAGTCAAATTGCCGAAAAGAGGTTCTCTGGCCATTTACTCCTTATAAAAATTCAAATCTAGCATTATTTGTGTGTAAGTGGGGTAGGGGAGTGAGGGGAAGGGGGGGGGGGGGAATGGAGAGAGAGTGGCATGCAGGAGAGAAGGAAATCTGTAGCCACAGCAATGACTTATTTACCATACAATCAATATACTGTTCCTCAATAAAGAGCATGAGATAAAAACACTTAGAAAACATGCAAAATGTTCTGTGGCAGATTTGTGTTAGAAAGAGTAGACTCAACCAGGATCGGAACCTCGGACCTCAGGCTTACCATGTGGATGCTCTACCAATTGAGCCACAGAGTCTGCATAGGTTTGGGTCGAATAAACCAGCCTTATGCTTCACCCAAAGTAGATCGAAAGGTAATTTGCCCTGTCAACAACGTAAATGTGGCAGATTTGAGTTGGAAAGAGTAGTCTCGACAAGAATTTGAATGTCGGATCTCCGGCTTACTGTGCTGACGCTCTTCCAATTGAGCTAGTAGCATGCTGGTATGAAATCTACTACATTTCTTTAGAGCAGTAATTTTTGCAATACACAGAGCTCAAAATTATTTTTTTCAAGTGATACTGAGAATGTTTTCTCATAAATCATATCAGCAAAATTAAAAATGGCTGTAAGAATTGCATTCTGTTGTTGTTTTTTCAACATATACAATACAATATGGGACAATGTAATGTCTGATGATGCCCATGTAAAGCACACAAGAAAATCTTGATATAAAGGATCATTAATCGGACTGTGATAGCATCATAATATCATGTATGTATTTGTGAGTATATTGCAAAATAATTCAATAATCATTAAATCTTTACCTTAAAATAATTTTGATTAATTATTGCAATAAAAAGAAGTAATGAAATTGTAATTTAATGAAAACATTTCTATAAAAAATCAAAATAATTGAACCCAGGTCTGGGTTTGGACGAATACCCAAGTGAAAAAAAAAGGAGCTAAATGATTATTTGCCCTGCCGACAATGCTAGTGTGGCAGTTTTGGGATGAAATGAGTAGCCTTGAGCAAAGCTTGAAACTCAAACTTCCAGTTGATGCACTGACACTATACTAATAGAGCTTCAGAGGTCACCATATTTGAATACAATGTAAAACCTTACCAGTTTTTATGCCCATAAACTAATTAGGACGATTTAAATGGTAACATTTCCTATGTCTACTACTTAATCAGATGTATCTGTTCAGTTCTTTGGCTTTCCCCGTTAAATAGGTAGCACCTATAGTTCATATTAGGTAGAACCTATGGTTATATTAGCTGCAGGGTTGATCCGGAACAGACATAGACCCGGAACAGACTAAAATTGAAATTTTGACCGACACTCTGCAAGTTACACATGTTTTGACAGGATGAACGCATCTCAGAAAATTTGAGTATTAAACGTTTTTTCCTTTTCAGTTCAATTCTTAACTAAAAATTAAGAATAAAAGGCTTGAAAACCAAAAAATATTGTTAACCTCATCTCACCTTTCCAAACCATGGAGGCTGCCATTTTTGGTCAGATGTGCGGATAATGTCAAAAGTTATACAAATGTGAAAGCTGAACAATCCAATCAAAACGATCGTTACAAAACTCTTTGACAGGAGCAGCCATCTTTGAGAAGCAGGACCAAATTAGAACCGCACAAATAGTGAAGAAGTCGCTCGTTGCGGACATAAATGAAGGTATCATTGCGTCACAACAACTGCGTTAATGGCCCACTAACGCAAACCATAGTTCTTGTTACAATTTTATAATATTTTCTAAGTTCCAGCCGACTGTCCAATCTTTTTTTGCCAATAATTTTTAAAACAATAAAACAAATTCTCATTTCTTTTATCAGAAAGTTGTGACTTGGTCAAAAATACAGCCAACAAAAAGTTTGTCTCTTTATAACAAACCCAGCAAAGTGCAGTTTGGTTATCAGATACAGGCATGTAATTGTGTTAGACTGTCAATCAATATATTCAATTTTTTTTAACACATAATTTTTGAGATTGTAGGTGACAGTCTAAATTGGTATCAGTTTAAAAGCAATTTTATGGGACTCTCTCACTATGACACTCTGGTCAATGTTCTTTGAATGCTTCAATTGTTCAATGTTTAGAATGAGTGTGCTATCACACATTTTGCCTGTAATAAACATGTGTCTAATGCACGAGGAGCATGTAACGGCGACCAAGAAAGACACCCCTGAAAACCATTGAAGCGTGCTATAGTGCTGGGATGGTTGGGACAAACAATTTTGTCAATGTTAGACAAGCATTTTCATGCGTGGATAATTGAGCAATGCTAAAATGACGCTCAATGTAATACTATGCTAAAAGGACATTTGTAGCCACAAGCTGCATGCACGAGGGCACTGTTCAACGATTGTTGACAGGTCACCAGTGAGTCATTTACAGCAAAGTAAACAATTATTAACAACAAAATAACACTAGAGTAACAAATCACTTAAGATAGCAGAACACATGCAACGCTAGACCAGCATTAGAAAAACTTTTACGGAATGTTCTTAAACCATTTAAAGGGTTTAATGTTAAATGTAGAAGAATGCTGGTTTCAGTGAGAACTTAATTTGTTCATGTTCAAAACTTTATTCTGCCGATTACCGGCAATTGCTGATTTTCGCTTACGTTCACAAAATGCTCAAATCAGTGTTTTTTTTTCACTTTTGGGGGAAGGGGGTCGCAGCCCTTTGGAGGGGGAAAATTGCGACGCGAACAAAGGAAAGGGGGAATATTTGGAATATACTTGCAGCCTGTCAAACACAACAAAACAAAGGGTTCACTGATTTTTTAATTCAAAGAAAGTCAGTGGTCTACAGTGAAATGTCTCTTTCTCCCTCTGCAATTTTATCAATTATTCTTGTCAATGTATTGTCTATCAGTGGGGTATCCATTAAACATATCCTGACTCAGTACGGTCTGTAACAGACTCCGGCAAAGGGGGAATTTTTTATCTGACATGGGGGAAAAATATATACTATTTTGAGGGGGGAATGGGGCCCTATTTCTCCCAATATTTGGCATAAAAAAATCACTGCAGATGGCGCTATCCTAGCAACCATCAACGTTTCCTCAAAGGTCAAAGAGCGCTGACCAGAATGTCATGGTGTGACGGCCCCATTAGTGATATCATCATCCAAATGAGCTATTTGGGTACAGCTCAATCAATGTGATTCTTAGTTTTTCATGTAAAGGTGATGTTGACTCCTAAAAAAAACCAGAAAAATTGTTAGATATGCACACTTGCACATTTGTCACTAAGAGAAAGTATCTTCTGCACCCTTCAAGTGTAAGATTTCAATTTTTTAAGAGTGAAGAGGTCATTTTTTCAAATCGTATAAATCTTAAGATTATTGATATGGGAGAGGTGAAAAATGTCTTATCACAATGATATAAACAAGACGAGTTTATCTTAGAAAGTTACAGGACTGTTTCTAATAACAGATTTGATAGGCTGCTGTAATTTATTTCAATGATACCCATTTGTAACATTGTTACAAAGCATTAGTCAAAATGGCAGCCTCCATTGATTGAAAATGTGAAGTCTAAAATTGGTAACAAAAGTACAAAAATATGAAGATTTTAACATCAAGTTTTGATACCAAATAACTAGAAAATTAAAACTAAATGGAATGAGGACTGGCTAGTAGAGTGGGAAAAAATGGGTGACAAATGGGAAATCTGGCTAAAGAAACCCGATATTCTAAGCGTTGATTATTGTAAGTGCTGAGCCAAGACAATAAGGTACTTGTCCAGCAGAAAAATTTTGTGACCTGAAAATCAAGTTGTTACACCTGGGAAGCTGTCTTTTTAGCCCAGAATCCCTCTTCTATTTTCATAGTTATAGACATGGTTTTATGTGTTATATATGTATCACTAACACATATGTATACAATAGGCTTTGGAGACATGTTGAAGTCAATTAATCATGTTTAAAATGGCCCTTACCATAAGACATTTGAACATATCCAGAACAAATCAGCTTCTTTTTACATTCCTGTGTACAATACATAAAAAACAACAAATTTTTTAGTGCAGCAGAAGGAATACAAAAACAACACCTTTAAAATTCAGTGTCATTTGCAGACTTCCCGAAAGTTGCCAGACCGATGAACCTTTCTTATGTTATATACAAACATTTGAACTGTAAATTCCTTTTTAACATGTTTAATATGTTTCGGTCAAACAGAACTTGTTTTGGTCAGACAGAATTTCACATCTTGTCTGACCAAATGTCTGACACTTTTTTACAACTTTCGGGAAGTCTGCATTTAAATTGTTGAAAGTGAAATAATATTATACTGAGACCAGTGATTTGGAAAGATTTGAATCACAGTGGATCTCCGCAGACTTTTAAGACATGAAATAACGTAACAACTACTAGTGTAAATCCTTAACAGACTACACAGATCTGCAAACTACTCTAGATCTACACTGTTCGCTCCCAAGATAAAAGCCATATCCATTATATTCCAGAAAAAATGCAGAAGAAAGACAAGTATGAATCACCGAACCCAAGGAGAACTCACACCCTCATGTCACAGGAAGATGTACAAGCGGGTAAAAAATCATCCTGGTACGAGCTGGAAATAACAGGTATGCAATTAACATGGACTGTCAAATTATTGTTGGAAAGTAGTGGGAATATCTGCTGTTGATGGAAGTTCTGACAGTTAATTTTCTAATTGTTCAAGAGAAATTCAAATTTTATCCTGAAGTGGCAAGATTAATATTCATTTATGTATTTAAGCAGTTATTGCCTTTTTTCACTAAATAAATTCAGATAAATGTAGCCAGACAAGTTCTGTTTATTCAAAAGACACCCAAGATTTGCATTTACTGATCTGGATCTACACTGGTTGCCCATGTGAAGGCCTTTCCATGGAGTAAAGGATTGACATCTTAAACTAATTCTAGTTTGCCTTATGTCACTTATTACTGTTACATATTATTTAGATCAGTATATATATGCATGACACTCCTTTTTCAGGAACTGTCCGGAACTTGTGTCCGGAGCTTTGGCGACTTGCTCACCTCACATCATTGTACCTAAATGACAACAACCTGGTCCGTATACCGCCAGATATTGCACGTCTTGAGCACCTTCATTACCTTGACTTGTCGTCCAACAAGATACGTACACTACCTGCGGAAATTGGCGATCTCATACATCTGCGAGAATTACTGCTTAACTATAATCATCTCAGGGTTCTGCCGTTTGAACTTGGCAAATTATTTAATCTACAAAACTTAGGTAAGCAAACGCAGATTTAATGTGAATTGAGTCAAGTTTTTGTAGAAATTACAGTGGTTGAAATACAATGACTCCAGATAATTGAATTTGCATGAATTGAAAATCAGGACATGTATTTTGTGCGATTCACTTACTGTATTAACACTGTCATGATGATGGACCCTCTAAACCGTTTTATAAGGACACTATAGTGTAACTGAATAAAGCATGTTATAAAGCAATAAATCGATTTTGGATTTAAACTATATTCATCGGTTAAAATGCAGGACATGTACATTTGTGAAGGGCAAGTAATTAACACCATTCCATGTTTAGCAGCAATACTGTAGAAGTTATGATCTGATCCAATCCGTAGAATCCAGCAGTACTCAGGGCTGTGAATTTTCCGCGGATTTGCGGATTTCTGCGATTTTTTGTCCGCCAGGACCAATTTTGAAATTGATGTAAATTCGAGGAGAAATTTGGGGGGGGGGGTATACCACTTTTACTGGTTCAATGTGATTTCCGATTTCACGCGTACGTATTCGTTTACTTTTATACTGAATCCGATGGATTTTAAAGTTATCTACGTACGAATGTTACCTGTCGTTCTAATGGTCGATTCATAGTGTTGTAGAAATGGCTTTGTCTGCAGATCCAATCAAATTACGGTTTACAGTAGCGCGAGTTGTTCAAATTGTTACAGCTGTTTGATGGTTGAATTGGGAAAAAGTTGAAGATGTTGCCAAAATTGAGCGATAAAGACGCTCAGAAAATAAAAGAAATTGACAGTAGTGTGGCTAACAAGTGGAAGTTCGCGTGGCTTGACTTTAGTGTTTCAATAAGTCAAGGAACAGATCTAGACGATGTTTGAATTGGTGACTTTTTTGACAAGATTTCGCTAGCTGGTCAGGCACACTGTAGGCTAAGCAGTAGTCACCAATTATGGATCGAGAGGGCTGATTTGCGGATTTGCAATCATCTGTGGGAACTTTTAAGTAAGAACAGATGTCCCTGGACCCCCTGCCGCAATTTTCAGCTGATTTTGAAATTTGGTGTTCACAGCCCTGAGTACTGTAGAATGGAAGTTAGGTTGCATTGTTTTTAAAATACTGTTTATAGTGAAAAATTATTGTTCAAGAAAATTTATTGAAATTTTCCATATTTTTCTCAGTAAAGATGGCTTTATAAGTTGCTTTATCAATAAACATAGCTGCTTTAGCTCAAATAGTTTGAAACCTCATTTAACAGGTTTGACATTGGAGCAGATGTGTATACTTTTATGTTTGTGAATTACAGGATTGATAGGGAACCCCCTGAATCAGGATATGTTAAAGTTGTACAGCGAAGGCACCCAGAAACTGCTCACATATCTACTTGATAGCCTTGTTTGTAAGTCACTTTATTATATAATCTTTGTTTCTTTATTATATAATCCTTGTTTGTGAATTACTTGATCTTATTCTCCTTAGTTGTGAGTTACTCTATCTTATAATCCTTATTTGTGAGTAAATTTATTATGTACTCCTTCTTAGTGAGTAACTTTATTATTGTTTTGCCTAATATTTTTCACATTTATATATACTGGTCATCATTGGTGTCGCGTCATCATTCGTCTCGCGGTATTTGCGTAGCGCCCTCTACCGATTGTTTACTTTGTCATGTTGCTGACCTATATTTGTGGTTTGACAAAAAACGTTTTTTTCAACAGTTTTGAGCAGTTTCTTGGTGAGTATTCGTTCGTATACATCAAATATAGTGTTTTTGTTAGATATGAAGCAAAAACTCACCTTCAGCCCTTATTATACCCCCGCTTCGAAGAAGAGGGGGGTATACTGTTTTACCCTTGTCCGTGCGTGCGTGCGTGCGTCCGTCCATCCGTTACAAAATTTCCGTCGCAGTTTTCTCAGCAACTATAACATGTAGCAGCCTGATATTTTGCATATTGCTTTATCCTATAGTCCCATGCGGTGTAAAACAATTTCATGCTCCTTGCTCATCTACTTCCTGTTTGCCGCATATTTTTAGATTTTGTTACTATGAAGGTGCATTACATCAACCAAAAGGCATGTTAATTTTCCGTCGCAGTTTTCTAAGCAACTATAACATGCAGCAGCCTGATATTATGCATATTGCTTTATCCTATAGTCCCATATGGTGTAAAGCAATTTCATGCTCCTTGCTCATCTACTTCCTGTTTGCCGAATATTTTAGGTTTTGTTACTATAAAGGTGCATTACATCAACCAAAGGGCATGTTAATTTTCCGTCACAGTTTTCTAAGCAACTATAACATTCAGCAGCCTGATATGTTGCATAATGCTTTATCCTATAGTCCCATGCGGTGTAAAGCAATTTCATGCTCCTTGCTCATCTACTTCCTGTTTGCCGCATATTTTTAGATTTTGTTACTATGAAGGTGCATTACATCAACCAAAAGGCATGTTAATTTTCCGTCGCAGTTTTCTAAGCAACTATAACATGCAGCAGCCTGATATTATGCATAATGCTTTATCCTATAGTCCCATATGGTGTAAAGCGATTTTATGCTCCTTGCTCATCTACTTCCTGTTTACCGAATACTTAGATTTGTGCACATACTTGACATACATGCACAATTTCCGTTGTAGTTTTCTTAGCAACTGAAACATGCAGCAGCCTGATATTTTGCTTATTGCTTTATCATATATTCCCATATGGTGTAAAGCGATTTAATGCTCCTTGCTCACCTACTTCCTGTTTACCGAATACTTAGATTTTTATATATAGATGACATACATGCACAATTTGTGTGGCATTTTAAAAAGATGCGAACATTATTTCTGTATACTCTGACAAAGCCATATTGCGGGGGTATTAATCACCTTCAGTGATAGCTCTTGTTTTTGTCCTATTTTGCTTTGTTTACAAGTTCGTTTGCCCCGCCCATAGCCCCGGAAGTGTTTATATGTAGTTAGGTAACCGACCACTAAATTTTAAATCAGATACGTAACTAACCACTAAATATCAAATATGGAATGAAAGTTCTTTCAATTGCAAGCACTGTCCAGAGGAATAATTTTTACAGTCAGTGTGATTAACAGTTGTTATTTGTTAAAATTTAGTTAACAGTTAAAGTTTTGACATGTTCACCTATCACACTTTAAATGACTTGTTATCTGATTAAACATTTAGTGTTCTAAACCTATGAGTGTTCGATTTATTCCAAGAATTTTCACATACCGCGAAACTAATGATGACGTCATCAAGACAACATGGCGGACACCAATGACAATCATATGGATGCATTCTATTGTTTTTGGATATTCCATGGTCATTTTAAGAATTAAATAATAGGAAAAGGTTGGAATAGGAGAAATAAATCAAAATTTAACAGGTTAGTTTCTTTTCGTCTTTACTTCATTGTGATAACTGTTAAGTAACGCGAACCAACAGATGACCAGTATAACATCAAGGGCAAGAACTGTAACACTATTTGCCTTGTGATCAAATTATCTCCCTTGTACTTTTACCATGCTAACAATATCTAACATTTGGTTAGATCTGACTTTAGAGAGATTGGTGCAGATCCAGATCAGATGGCATGAATGTGCTGGCTGATCTGGATCTATACTTTGTGCACATGCATTAAAACTTGTATATGTGCAGGAAAGGTATAAAAAATTATAAATGCAGGGCTTTTTTTTCCTTCTTCAGTAGGGGCCGTTTATGGGCGCCTTCCCCTCAGAAAATTTCTTTAAAATCATGCAGTTTTCCCCAAAAAGTAACTTTACATCATGTTTTTTTCATTCCCCTTCAGAGAAAAAATAATGCTTTTTTTCCCCAAAATTCTAGGGCATGGGCCCCTTCCCCTGGCTATAAAAAACCTGAAACGTCACCTTCATTTTTGTGAAAACAGTTGCCAATTTAAGATAGAATATGTGTAAGCAATCTCCAACATGATAAAGATGTATTGGGTCAGTCTGGAAAATAATATTGTGATCACAGGTGTACTTTTCAATGTATAAATGGCTAATAAAAATGGTTGTCTAGAGTTTATCATTAAAAAGAACCAAGTGTAAAACTGATTTAAACAATTTGTAAATCATATACATGTATTCTATCAAATACAACCAAAAATACTGTTACCATTGATTGATTGTTGGATGGCTAGTACCATGAAGAAAGACAACTCTTGGTTATTTTTTAGACTGTAATAATTGAATTATCTTTCAGGGGCAGGGGATAGTTTCGCACTTTGGTCCCGGTCGATTTTCTAAGTATTTGGGATAGCCGTGAATAAAATGCATTAAAATCATTGCTTGAATTAAAGATGGCATATTCTTTTATGATATTGTATAGTATATGAGATGTGAAATCTGATCACAGTGGCTCAAATGCATTGATGCTAGCTTTGTATTTTCTGAGTTGAACAGTTGCCGGATGAAAACGCATTCGGCCGGGCTGAATTTGAGAATACTTTGGGGGTGAGGTATTTCAATGTCAAATGCTGAAAAATCGAAACGGATGGGAGACACTTTCCAGCTGCTAGGGAGATTAGGGACACATAAAATATTAGCATGAAAGGGATTTTATTTGAAAAATCATTGCAGGAAATATTTTGCAGGTTCTCAAATATGTAGA
This sequence comes from Corbicula japonica, assembly GCA_038501625.1. Lineage (NCBI taxonomy): Eukaryota > Metazoa > Mollusca > Bivalvia > Venerida > Cyrenidae > Corbicula > Corbicula japonica. Next base: position 12,730,816 of record JAZAYU010000010.1, read on the forward strand.
ATTTCGGCCAAATTTGCATTGGAAAATCAGGACTTGGGGTGACTTTAAATGCCTGTGTAGATCAAACGACTGGTTCTGCGGAACAGTTGGTTGTGGTTTGTAAAAAGCTAGACCCCTGCAACACAGAAAGTACAACAACACAATTTTAGCTGTGCAAAGTTTTTATTTTTGGTCAATGTAAGCTTGCACGGGGTCCCAGACTCTGACGGAAGCCTCGGAAACTGTCCCCTGCACCCTTAAGGCAAAACTGAATATTTTTATTCTGCGAAAGTTGACTTTGAAAACATGGAAATTTAATATCTGGACTCGGTTTGAATAAGAATCAGTGAGTTTTCCTTGTTTTGAAAGGGATATAGTGCACTTGGTGACTTGTGAAAGGGATATAGTGCACTTGTGCCCAGGAGGGTAATTTTCTTGTTATTTTCCTTTACAATGTATATATGTCAAACTAGCGCTATTGACCGTGGTTGGCTTGCAATACATGTTTAGAGTTGTTTGTTGAGTCAGGAATAGATGAAATTCAGAAAAGAAGAGCTCTTTATGCAATTTGAGGGTAAGACAAAAAATCTTATAGGGGCAGGGGATAGTTTCGCACTTTGGTCCCGGTCGATTTTCTAAGTATTTGGGATAGCCGTGAATAAAATGCATTAAAATCATTGCTTGAATTAAAGATGGCATATTCTTTTATGATATTGTATAGTATATGAGATGTGAAATCTGATCACAGTGGCTCAAATGCATTGATGCTAGCTTTGTATGTTCTGAGTTGAACAGTTGCCGGATGAAAACGCATTCGGCCGGGCTGAATTTGAGAATACTTTGGGGGTGAGGTATTTCAATGTCAAATGCTGAAAAATCGAAACGGATGGGAGACACTTTCCAGCTGCAAGGGAGATTAGGGACACATAAAATATTAGCATGAAAGGGATTTTATTTGAAAAATCATTGCAGGAAATATTTTGCAGGTTCTCAAATATGTAGAATTTCGGCCAAATTTGCATTGGAAAATCAGGACTTGGGGTGACTTTAAATGCCTGTGTAGATCAAACGACTGGTTCTGTGGAACAGTTGGTTGTGGTTTGTAAAAAGCTAGACCCCTGCAACACAGAAAGTACAACAACACAATTTTAGCTGTGCAAAGTTTTTATTTTTGGTCAATGTAAGCTTGCACGGGGTCCCAGACTCTGACGGAAGCCTCGGAAACTGTCCCCTGCGCCCTTAATTCTATGCATTTGTAATTTTGTTAAGAAAGACAACTCTAGATATATTTTCAAACTGAAATAATTGAATTATCTTGAGCACCAAATAAATTTAATAACAAAACACAGTATATATCACATTAAATTTTGCAAGCAGTATTTCTGAACCTTTTTTGATGCTCAAGTAAGAGATTACCTTAAAAAGGGAGTTTTTAAAAATCATTATATAGACATAGATAAGAAAAATTGGATTCAAAATGTGTAGGACTTCACCTTCATTTATTAAGAAAAATTGTGGTGTTCATAATTGGCAGATGCCTGCCTACCTAAAACTGAGACTTTACAAGTATGCCAGTGTTGATCCAGTTCAGCCTGTGCATCTGTTCAGTCTGATCAGGGTTTGCACTGTTCGCTATTCAGTCAATATAATCTTAACATGAATGGATTGTCAAAATTAAAGGAAGTCAAGTCCATTTCCTTAGCCCTTGACTTTATATATACAAGCAAACTAGTGTAGATCCTTATCAGCTAGCATATGTGTGCCATTAGATCAGGATCTACACTGTTTGGTTTTAGATTTTTTAGTTTATTTCTGCGCAAGACATTCTGACCAAAAAGTGAACAGTGTAGATCCATATCAAAAGATTCCATTTGGATCTAGCAATTTGCTCATGCAATAAAGCCATGGAGTAAATGGTTAGTTTTGTGAGCCAAAAATAGTGTATATTTAGGACATTATATGTTAAGTATATGTCTTACCTGTTCAGATAATGACTGGTTGCCATTTCAGCCAATCAGATGCTTGAGATTTGACACTGGTTTCCATGCTCAGTTTTATAACCTTGGGCATTGAAGTTCCTGTCAATGGTCGATGGAGACCTTGAATATATGGATTTACAAGTTGCCAGCAACTAACAAATCTGTTGAAATGGAAATTGATTATTGTTGATTTCCAATGTGATGAGCTCAATTTGTTTTGTCTAGTGATTTTTGCATTTGGGAAATGTCTTATTTGTAGCTCATACAGACATCCCGAAAGTTGCCAGACCGAAGGACCTGTCTGGTAAAATTTGAGCCGGTCAGACTAGATTTCTTATGTTATCAGACCGAATGTCAGACAAAAATTTGAACTCCTTATAGTATAGCCTTATAACATGTTTCGGTCTGACAGAATTTGTTCGGTCAGACAGATTTTCACATCTCATCTGACCAAATGTCTGACACATATTTTCAACTTTCGGGAAGTCTGCTGATATGTTATTGATTGGTTGTCACTAAGTACAGAAAGGTTGGAATATAATTATTACCTTAAATTAAGTGATACATTGAACGCTTTTTACTCCATGTGGCTCATATCCCTTGTTCAACCAGTTTAGATCCAGATCGTCTATCTGATCAGGATGTACACTTGTCGCTTTTAGAATTATTACAGTTTTTCTACTAAGAAGCAAAACTGTGTAGATCCTGTTCAGGGGCACAGATTTGATAAAAGATGTAACTATGGAGTAAAGTTACATAACATCACACTTCTGACATTTTAGTTAAGTTCATTGTGTTGCCAGTACATAGAGTTGAAAGGTAGTCCTACTTTCAAGTAGGGGTAATAAAACTTGATTTGCATAGTATGAAATTGTTTGATAGTAAAATCATTGTGCAAAATTGTTTGATAGTAAAATCATTGTGCAACTTTACCTAAAGCTATAAAGAAAATTCTTAGATTCTTATCCAGAAATTTGTGAACTGTTAGAACTTGATAGGATGTTAATTGAAATCATTGTACATTTTCCCTAAAGCTATGATTCTTATCTGCATCCAGGTTTGCCCCTAAAAGGGACAGGTGGTGGTTATGTCTAAAGTTGCACTTTGCTCAGTTGGCAAATTTAACCCTTTTCTTGATATATACGCATTTTTATGCGTGTCGTCTGATCAGGATCTTCCCCTCGCATTTTGGTCATAAATAACCTTATTAATAAAATAGTGAACAGTTTAGATCCTGATCAGATGGCACGGATGTGCTGGCTGATCTGGATCTAAACTGTTCGCCCTAGCAATAAAAGTGTATATATACAGGAAAGGGTTAATGAGCAGTATTTTGTCACAACTGTTGAAACACAATTAAGATCAGCCACTACTGCTGTCTGATAAGGATCGACACGGTTTGCTTTTTGGTCAGAAATAATCTTATGAAATCTTAAAACAATTATGTAGATCAGATCAGACTAAATGAGTGTATGAAGATCTAGATCTACACAAGTTGCAGTTAAGGATATAAGCATTATCCATGAAGTGAGTATTACGTGAAAGGCAATTCCATTGAAGTTAGAAGGGTAAACTGTTTATATATCAAGGACATGACTTAATTGCTAAAGTGACCCAAGATAATGTGGTCGTTGATCTGTTATCAGTATATTTTACTATAAGTAAAATAAAGGTGTTCATGATGAATACTAAAATGTTTCATAAAAAGTAGGTCATTGTTTGCATGAAATGAAGTGATTAAGCATACATTAGCAGTTCTTGTATAACCGTTGCCCTTTACTCCATATATACTCATTTTATCGCATGTTTGACCAGTGTAGATCCAGATCAGCTGGCATATCATTATGTTCTGTCTAATCAGGATCTGAACTGTATGCTTATTTGGTCAGGAATAACCTAATTAATCAAAAAGTGAACAGTGCAGATCCTGATCAGATGGCACAGATGTGCTGACTGATCAGGATCTACACTATTTGTCCATGCCACAGAAAGGGGATAATATCATTTATGTTATGCTTTCCAGCAAATTTATTTAGGTGAAAATATTACATGATAATTCATAGTTTTAAATCCTTGGATTATCATTTTTCACTTTTTTATGTTTTATATGCACATACTGTATTTCCTGAGGGAATTTCTAAAATGGATTTTAACTTTAAATCTATGGAATCTTAATGTGAAATCATAAACAATGGTTTTTTGTCATTTCATGCCATTTTTCTGTCTAAATACATAGATTTTACATTAAAAACATAAAACAAACAGAAAAAATGTTTTTATCAGTAGACGATAGATATATATTTTTCTCTTTAATCATAACTGTACTAAGTCTTGAGTTTAAAAGGTAATTTCTCTGTTCATTAAGTTGCAATTTTGTTTAAAGAATCCGAAAACAGAATTTGCAATACCCTGCTGAGGATGATCTCATTATTGTTGGGCACTTGTCCCTTCCCCATCATTGAAAAACCAGTCCTTGCTTCTGAGGAAAATCTCATTAACAATTTTAGGCACATGTCCCTTCCCCATCAGTGAAAAAAAGGTCTTTCGGTATAGCTTTGAATGAAATATTACCCTTATATTATTATAATGTTTGAAATTAAGTAAAAATCTAAACGTTTTGTAATTTCATGAAAATTGCTATCTGGAGTATAATTCTGTAATTTGTGAAATTCTAGAAAATGACTTGCTAGCAAAAAAATAACCATCATTTATAATAACAGAGATAGTACTATGTTTTACCCCAGCAATTACTGTCATTAATATGTTTTTCAACCCGAAGTAGTCCTCTGATAAATGCAAAAAACAGGCATGCTGTATTTATTGGGTGGAATATTATAGCACATGTTTCTTACAGAGGAACCATTGATTAATTCGCTATGACACACTGGTGGACCTGTGGCTCTTCCAATACATGTTAATTTATGTGAATATCGGCTCTTGTACTCTCCAATCCATGTTGCTGCTAATATTGGGGTCATGTGATCCGTGATCATGTCTATCAAGGGAGGACTGCTCGTCTTGTCAGCCTACCAACATGTATTGTTGATGTGATGTTATGATTCTTAATGAGTTTTCGTTCTTTTTGGAGACTTTTCATGTAAGGCTGCATTGTTTGGAATAGAATGGGATTTCTGGTTTCGGATGTTGTGACATGTTTTCACTGATACTAGGATGAATTGTTTCGGGGACAGAAATGTGAAATGATTACATTATTTATACGATGAAAGACTATTGGTTTTTCATGAAAGTATAAGATGTTTTCGGAACAAAATGTTGTATAGCATATACTGATAGATAGAGAAGACTTATTGATCAGCTACTGTGTGCCTATGGATACATTTTGAGAAGAAATAAGTCGGTGACAACAACAACACATGCTTGTTTGTTTGACAACAGATCCATTTTGAATGTTGTTACAGTTGTCTGACACTGTATATCCTAATTAAATTTGTAGCAACTGGACTTTTCACCCTGTCAGAAACTTACAGTGTAGAAAGTGTTAAAAGTGATTGATAGGTTGATTGCAAAGAACAAACAAACTGATTTAAATATTTTTTGAAAGGGAACATTTAGAGTTAAACTGATAGCCAAGTTGGAACCTGCTTAAAAGGTCTTTAAATGTCACCTATTTGTTTGTTTTAAAGATTATCACCTATTACAAATAATAAATATTTTAATACCACTAAAGTATCAATATTTAAGACGAAAAGACTTTATTTCAGTGTTTGCATTTATACACTACACTTAAGGACTTGTGGGCATAGATCTTAATTCCAACTGGATTGTCTAACATGATAATCTATCGGAAATAAATCGGCGCATTTATTTAATAGGTTCATGTCTGATCAAGTCATGTTAATTCGTGGACGATCTGCTCCGCTGCTCCCGTACAAAGTGTTTTTCTAGTTTTGTCAAACGAATAAAAGACTCGTTATTGAATTATAGTCAAGGTAGTCAGGCACATTCAATTTATTTGTCCGCTACAAAGTTGGTTACCAATGATAGTGTTTAAGCAAACGTGGCTTAAAGTTAGTGGGTTTAAGACGGGAAATTTTTTATTTACTTAATTTATGTACTTTGAGTTATGTGTTATAGGACAGATATGATGAATATTTCTTAGGAGGACACACTGTAGTATTACTCCTTTATTTATGAATGGTCTGTTAAACACACATTAGTTGTAGTAAAACGTGGAAAAATGATAAGATAACATACCATTAAATGAGTTACAATCTGAAAGGACTTAATGTAGATTCACATGTTTGTTTATCAGGGAAATCTCATTATCTACAGTGATTTAGATACAAAGAAAACAATAGAGATTGATCTATATTGCATGATTAGCGAAACCAGGAATTATAACAATGTTAGGTATTCAGACAGGATGCAGGGGAAAATTGCACTCTCTCCTAATCTAGTGGCAAACACGTGGTAAATCAAGGTGAACCTTGGTAGGCGGAGAATAGGTACAATAACAAACAGCTACATGCGGAGAGCAAAAGATGAATGAACTGTGATGATGTAATGTGAAGAGCACACCTTGAAATGATCTACATCTCGTAGTACTCACTCAGGTTCGTTGAGGGTACTATACAGGAATTTGTGGTTACAAATCAACACTTAAGGAGTGACTCTTTAAAGATTCTTAAGGACTTCATGAGAATCTGGCAGTCATTCTGGTATTTTATCAATGGACTAAAACAAGGATGGAAATGGATTGAAAATTGAAAATCTTCACAGTTTGTGTTAAAGAGTAACAAGTTTAAACTGACACAAAGGAATAGAAGTGCTTGTGGTTGAACTGATGTGTGACAAAGTAAGGACAATTAGATTTTATCTCTAAACATTGAAATGTTGCTTGCAGCCATTGATCAATGAATTATTGATAATTGACAAGTTTGCTACATGCCATGTGCTACTGACTGGACCAAATCCGGGCTTTTTCATAAAGTTCTTTGTTCACTGACTATTAACTAGTGATCAATAGGAAGAGAAGGTGTTTTGTCAGACAATGGTCAGGATGTCAGGACTTTAAATTGGTCTAAATTTCAAATAGGACTTACAGGACAAAATGGTCATACTTGAGATGTTAATCATATGATGAAGACTGCCTTAAGGTGACAGTCTAGTTTAATTAAGTTGCAAGTATTCTGTCATTGACACTGCTATACATACCTGTGTATGGGACTAAATATACAAATATTTAAATCTTTAAATATAATATTTATGAACAGACATGTTCTTTATTGAAGTTTAACCATTTACTGTCTGCTTTAGCAAAGAATTTAGTGAAGAGGAATCTATTGCGAAATTAAAATTACTTTAATTTGTGAGAGTTAATAATATCTGTGATTTGAAGTGACTCATTTGAATTCATAAACACGTGGATTTTGACAGTTGTAAAATAAAACTTGTGCGTAGTAAATTGTTCTGCACTGGACATTTATAGTTTTTTGAGTTAGTAAATTCGGGACTAATAATTATGGATTCAATGTCCTCAAGTTTGAAAGAAGACATTTTTCTTGAGGGATGTGACAGAATATTTCATTATTTATTAAATAAACTTCATCTGCCAGATATTTTTGCTGTCTGAGAACGTGTCAAACACTGAAATACATAAATTACGATTGTGTTCACTTGACCTCTTACTTGATTTGTAATTTACAAGTGATTGTTTTGTGATATTAATTTTGACACAATTTAAAATCATTTGAATTGTTACAGATGTTTATTTGGTTATTGAAATCCTATTATGATTAGTTGAACAGATTTGAAAAGTCTTAAATGAATATATGAACATTGTATCGTATCTCAACTTTGACCTGATACTGATATAGAATTGGCACGTCACTATAAGGACTGTCCTTATCTATGATATATAATTTGACATAAAATAAAAAATGCATCGAGTATTGCCAGTGAAGCGGGTTTCAGTGAGTGCAGAGGTGGAGATAGTATATCAAAATCCGCCAGTGCTATCTGCGCCACCTGTCTACAATGACACTATTCCCACTTGCAAAAAATGTCAACGAGAACGAAATCGAAATCGAGATTTTAGACAGAACAAGAAAGGTAAACGTAAACAGAATCGAGCTAATACTCCGATAGTCATACAGTTAAAAGATACGCTTAAAGCAGCTTTGAAGCAGAGGCAAAGAAGTAAGAAGAATTTGTTAGAGAAACAGGAGTCGAACGAAACAAAAGAGGAGGGCGATGTGGAAACAGACAATAGCTCGGATCGCAGTGATATGGTCATTAAAAACAACAGGCAGCGAAAGAATGTGAAAAATTTCAGTGCCTTTATTGAGAAGAGTAATAGAAAAGAAACAGCTATTGACATTCAGAGTAATTTAACTGAAGAAAATCCATTTAGTGAGAAGCTTGTTGCAGAATATGTTCTCAACAATGTAACTGATCTGCCATTGCTCGCAAGAACTTGTCAGAAGAAAAAAATTGTTGAATGTGAAAATATAGAGATAATTTGTAATGATTTGAATAGCGTCGAATCGGCGCCCGATGATACAGAAGAAAGTGAAATCTCTTCAACAACATCCAGTTCCGAATTCCAGTCAGATTCAGATATCTGTAATCCGCAAGAAATTCCTGTCTCAAGTCAGGAGTTCACAGTTGAAGAGCTTCAGCAGTTAGCAGAATATACGGCAGGTTATCCACTGGTTCGCTACGACTGCCCGCCAGATAACTGTCCACAATGTCAGTGGTACAAGACACAAATCGACCAATCACATACTCAGACATATCACCATGCTCAAAACACAAATCCCAGGTGTCAGTCTCAGCGTCAACATTCTTACCGTACAGCACGTCAAAACAAAGCGAGAAAATTTGCTCAACAACGCAAACCTGTGCCTTCAACGAAAATATCTGCTACTGTGAAGGTAGAAAACATATCAAACTCGGAGAGTGACAATGAAGATGTAACGACAGATCCTCCGTCAGATCTTTCAGGGGACATTGATCTATTCATCACAAAAAATAACACGTCTGCTTCAAAACAAGGCTCATTTTATTGGTCCAATCAACAAGATCATTATTCTCCCAAACAGTTGTTCGATATTGATATCACAGGAAAACACAATACTAGCAACTGCAGTGGACATGGTGACCTGTATTTAGACAGTGTTTACATAGATTTAACAGACACTGATGTGACATTTAGTGTTTATTATCATCATAGCTTTGCTGAAGAAAATCCAATGTTCTCAGGCAACTATACTCGCTACACATCTTCAAACATCACTGGGACTCACCATCATGATTTTTTACCACACTATTCTATGCCATGTTTGCAACAGTATTTATACTGGTCAGCGTGCTATACTCCCATGTACAGCATTCCAATGCCATTCTATCTACAACCAGATGAATCGCTACCAAAGACTGCCATGGTACCGCCTGAGGAGCTTGCTAAATGTAAGTTAACTTCAAAAGTCATTCTGATCAGTTTTGTCAACAAATAGTGCAATACAAGGTCACTGTAATATACAGGGTCGAATATTGACAAGACAAGAGGTTTCGTTTGGGGCAGCCATAGGGTAGTTACATAATAATTTCCAACTTTCTGGCCAAAATTCCCATGAAAATTAAATATTGCTGCCCATAGGGCCATAAAAGGGGGTTAAAGCAACCACACCGAACCCCCGCTCGATCTGTATATTAGTTTTTTGTATTTAGTATTCTGTAGAAATTCTGATTGGTTTATAAAAAACTAGGCATTCAATATTTTGTCAAAATATTTGGCTTTCAGAGCTTCTTGAAATTTGTTTTAGACCCAGATTAACTCTTATGTTCTCAGTTGGGTTTGTGAGGAAAGTTATTGATTGTAATGTAATAGAACGATGCCAGAGAATAAGTCAATATAAAAGTAATTTGCAGCCTGGGAATTCCATATTGTGCAAGATAAACATGTATCTATTTAAGTACAGTGACATTTCAGCTATGCTTTAAGCCTGTCTCACACAGAACACACGGCTTATACGGTTGGCCACCTGTGTAAACTGTACATAAAACTGAACCAACCGTGGCCTTATTCGAGTTACACTCGGGCTATTCAAGTGTATCCGTGAAAGCCGTGTATGATTTTTAAAACTTTAAAAAAACTGGCACGGGTGCCATGTCCATGTATGATCGTATTAGCGATCGTACAATACCGTGTGAGACTGTATGAGACCGTATATACAACTGCACATGAAGTCCACTCCACGGATGAGCTCAACCGTGTCAATATCTTATATTAATCATAGTATAAATAAGTCGGTGGGACTGTATGTAAACCCTGTTAATATCCAGTTAATCCAGTAAAAGTCGTGTTTAATCGTACTAGGCCGTAACAGACCGTACTAGACCGTACTTGGAACCGTACAACAATCTTATGAAAATCGTATGCAAACCGTGTTCAAACCATGACAAACCTTGCTTGACCGAGTATATCCGTGCTTTGTTCGTACATACTCGTGCTACATTCGAGTCTAAATCGTACTTAACTCATCCCTAGGCACGGTTGGAGCTCATTACTCGTACCAGTCAACCCGTGTATAACCGAGTATACCGTATTGGAACCGTGTGCCCAACCGTGTTTTGTGTGAGACAGGCTTTACTTGGTAATTTTTGTGGAATGATTTTATTGCTAGGGAAATGCAGAAGTATAAACCCTTAGCAAAATTTGATTATAAATTATTGAGTTCGATGAGAGAATTTAAGTTCCGCCAAAGTATGCTCCCTATATTAGGATGGTTTCCGTATTTTGTTAAAGTTGTATTTGAATTGCCACTCCAAATTTCTGCTTTATCTTGATAATGTCATTTTACAGAATGACATTTTTTGAGGTTTTACAAATAACTTGATATGGTTTACAGGCTTTACACTTGTTTTAAGGTCGTTCCAAGGAATGACACATTACTTAAGTTGTTCTAGGACTGACACTTACATTTTTGTACTTTGATGTAGTTTCAAGAATGGCACATTTTTCGATGTCATTTCAAGGAATGACACATATTTTGAAATTGTCTCTAGAGAAATGACAAATATCTTGATGTGGTTTCAAGAAATGACGCACATCTTAATGATTCCTACATCAACTTACAAATTTGGAACAGTCCAGTTTTCCTCCGGCTCATAGGTGGGTTTTTCTATGGACTGGTAAGGGACTTTATAATGACTGAATTGGAGAAAACTGTAATTGACAATAAGAATTCTTAAACTTCAGGTTTTGAAACAGTTAAAACTGTGGTTAATTACTTCAAAGTGGCACTTTTAACCTAAGAGCTTGTCAGGTGTCAATTTTCTAGACTGCTTGCAGTTGCTAGTTTTGGCAGTTGCCCATATTTAGTTTAAAGTGGTTTAACCCTTTCCTCCATAGACACACCTTTATTATGTGGGTGAACAGTGTAGATCCAGATCAGCTGGCGAATCTGTGTTGTCTGTTCAGGATCTGCACTGTTTGTTTTTTGATTTGCCAGGTTATATCTGACCAAAATGCGACCAGTGCAGATCCTGATCAGACCCTCTGATCTGGATCTACACTGGTCGTACATGCTTAAAAAATGTGTATATAAGGAGGAAAGGGTTAATATCTTGGTTCTATTCAGAGTTACAAGTCAAGCAATGTAGTTAGAGTAATCCGTCAATACAGATATAAGAAATAAACACCTTGACAGAATCACATGAGTATTATTACTAAATTACTAATGGAAAACCTTTAGTGTGCACAGTTTTCTGACACTGAAATCTCGGTTACAGTTAAAATCTCGGTTATACTATTGTGTCTGATTTCTGTTGCATAAGTGAACCTGATCTGCCCACACCATAAAGGAGTAAATATGGAGGAAAGGGTTATAAAATAAAGTCTTTTCTTGGCAGTTTTGACAAATCAAGTTTTTGATTATGGTTTTGACTCTCTTTGTGATTCATTTTGTTAGAAAAACAGACACAAAAATTCAAATTGTGTACATTTTCAATTTATTGCAAGAAGACATTTACATATATAAAATAAGACGTTTGCATTTCTTACAGATCTTAAGAGTCAGTTGTGCACACATTACTAAATTATTTTTACCAAATTACACACACATTACCAAATTACACTTTATTTGCCAAAATTACATTTATATTACTGAATTACATTTACATTGCCACATTACATTCACATTACGAAATTACATTCACAATACTTATGTTACCCAAGTTCACTCATCATGAGTGAATAGTTTATTCATAAACAGATTGCAAGCAATGTTTAATTAATTTTAATTGTTTTCGTATGTTCTTTACAAGTTGATTCATTAGGATTGATTTGTTAAAAAATGTTTACCGTATAGTTGTTGCATATAGTGATGTATTGTTTTGCGTTTACCAATAGACGATGATATATTTCAAGGTTGTTTTTTTTTGTGGTGTTAGGCAATGTCAATTTATTTTTGAGCAAATCCTGTTTGATTTCAACCATTTTTATAACAGGGAAATACATGCACTTAACTTGCAATACATTTGAGATGAACAAAGGGTTTACTATGGCCCTTTTGTGGTGAATACTTCAGTGTGGGGAAGTGGTCAGTATAGGGGACAGTTTAACTTAGATCTCCTCGAGTGTCGACTTCTGTGGGAGTAGTGTCAATATAGTGGGGCACTTTAGTATATTTGAGCTTTAAGTACATCCGTGTCATGTAGAAGTTGTTTGCCTTAAATAGGCTCTTGCTAACTATTTAAATCTATTAAAGTCCTGCAAATTTATTTATACATGTAGCCAGTCGAGATTTTAAGTGTATGTTTGATCCCATCACGTGGAAATATGCTGGGTTTTTTAGCTGTTCTCTGTGCTCATGATTTTCATTTAATATTAAAGGGCTTGGATAAAAGGAGTAAGTATGGGAAAATCAGTTTAACCATTTCCTCAATATATATATGCCAATATGGCATGGACAAATAGTGTAGATTCAGATCTGCTGGCCCATCTGTAACATCTAATCAGGATCTGAACTGTTCCCTTTTTGCTTTAGGTTATTTCTGACCAAAAAAGTGTTCAGTGCAGATCCTGATCAGACAGCAAGGATGTGCTGGCTGATCTTGATCTACACAGGGCGCACACACGTAAAAGGCATATAATTATATTGAGAAAAGGGTTAACTTGCGCCTCCTTAAAGCAAAATATTGAACATATTTACACTCAGATTAAGTAATTTTTTGTTGTTTGTTGACTGGGTTTCTCAATTATATCAGAATCATCAATTAAGTATGCACTTGCATTAATTCATTTTGCCTCAATAGAACCCATAGATTTGTTTTTGCTCTGTTACTAATGTTGTGGATTATATTATGACATGAACTGTTCAACAGGTTGCAGTGAACGATTTTCATTGCCTTGCTTTTGTAATTTGCAGAAAGTATTGAAGACAAGATTGATTTCCAAGTTTGAAGTTTTCGTTTTAATGAAGTATTATTTTCAGACAGGGCATGGATTGTCACCCACTCAGTACATGATATTGTTAGTTGTAACTAAAAATAATTATGCTGTTGTAATGGAAGTATGCCATGGCCTGCAAAGAAAAAAAAAACACTGGGAAAATTTAGGTATCCTATCAAAGAAAAATATCTAATTGTTTAATAGTTGTTCAGAGGAATGCGTGTTTTTACAGTATATATATTTTCATACGTTTGATGTTCAATTGTAACTGCTGGTGTACATGGCCTCTTAAATCCCTGCATACAAAATGTAATAAACAGCCTTCGCCGATAATGACGTAATACGACAAGGAAAGAGCGTGTGTTTCGTGAATTTGTCGCCAATGTTGATTTAATTACCACCCACAAAGAATGAACAAACATATACATTGTAAATGTACAAAAAATTGGGATCCACGGACCAAGCGCGATATAACGGAGTTGCAGTGTATCAAGAAATAATGTTTCCTATGTTTAATGGTTGTTCAGATGAATGATTGCTTTGCAGATTAAATCAAGGAATTGTGTTTCTGATGTTAAATGGTTGTTCAGATGAATGATTTCCTTTGCAGATTGTATCAAGAAATCATGTTTCTGATGCTTTATGGTTGTTCAGATGATTGACTGGCTTTACAGATTGTATCAAGAAATCATGTTTCTGATGTTTAATGGTTGTTCAGATGAATAACTGGCTTTACAGATTGTATCAAGAAATCATGTTTCTGATGTTTAATGGTTGTTCAGATGATTGACTGGCTTTGCAGATTATATCAAAGAATCATGTTTCTGATGTTTAATGGTTGTTCAGATGATTGACTGGCTTTGCAGATTGTATCAATTAATCATGTTTCTGATGTTTAATGGTTGTTCAGACTGGCTTTACAGATCATTTAAACAAATCAAATGGTTGTGAGATAAAGATCATTATAATTAATCTTGTTTCTAAGAAAAGTATAAGCTGATGTGTTAGGAAGTTTATATGTATGCCAGTGGAGTGGGGTTGGATGAGGGTGATTTTGTTGTCCATAGGTTTTTGTATAAAACAGAATTTCAATGATGAAGGAAACACAATTGTGCTATGAGGCTTGATTCTAGAATGACAGAGTCTTATAACTATGAATTCAAGTAAACAGGAAGTAAAGGCATATAAGAACTTAGCCATGTTTAATATGACATCAACATTGTTTTTTTTTACAAGTTTTTTAGTATCAAACAATTTTTGTTGAAAATAGAAACATTTTAGTCGAGTTCAGTAAGACGTATTACATATTGTCAGGTTTATCAATCTCATTATTGATGTGGTGTTTGGCTAGCTGTAATATGTCTAGCCACCTTTTATGGTTTAGTTTTGAGAAACAAGTCTTTAACTTCGTTATAAACAATAAATTTGACGCAAATTTTAACAACCTGACATGTTTACGTCAACAAAATTATTCAGTTCACTTGCTTGACATCTGCGTAAAAGGAGATGCACTACCTGTACATATCTGTGTCGACCTTAGAATATTTTGACGTAATTCCAGTCGCAAGCCTTTCATTGTTGCAATCCTTTTCATTGTTGAGTAAGTATTACATATTTTGTAATACTAGGGGGATTTTTGTGTTTTAACATGTACTGAAATCATTCTTTAATTTGTCGTGCAGTAGTCCTGTCCATGTTATGAGTGTTACCCAAGTCATGTACCACCAGTCATGCTTTTTGGGTTTGTCATGTCATGCTTTTGTCCAGGATCTGACTGTCATAACATATACATTAGTGTGAGTGTGTGATGTTTTATTATGCCCCCTCAAAGTGGGAGGCATATGGAATTGCACTTGTCTGTCCATCCGTATGTTCTCCAAATCTTGTGGAATCAACTTCTCCTAAACTATCAGGCGGATTTCTTTCAAACTTGCACAGATGATCAACAGGATGTGTTGATGCTCAAAAAGAAAGGATTTTTTTCCTGCAGCCATTTTTACCAGAGTTATAGCCCTTAGTTATTTCACACGGTTAAACAGTGGGGGCATCAGTGTTCGAGGACACATTCTAGTAATACCTGTGTTAGCTCTGATTTGAGATGTCCCCTCTTTATTGTTGAATTCCTGTCAGGCTCCCTGGCTGTTCTGTATCACAGCAGATTATTTCCCCTTTACTCCATGTATATATGCCTTTTGACGCATGTGTGATCATTGTAGATCCAGATCAGCTTGGCACATCTGTGCCATCAAATCTGGATTTACACTGGTCTCATCTTGGTCAAAAGTAACCCAAGAAATCTAAAAGCGACCAGTGTAGATCCAGATCAGATGGCATTTTATGGATCTACTCTGTTCGTCCACACAATAAAGGTGCACATATGGAGTGTAGTGTTAATAACTATAATAATTATGTTGCCACAATAGATGTGGCCCTTATTTAGCTTATTATCATCATAATCTTGCAGTTGTAACATATGCCAGACTAATAGTCATAACATATGGCACAAAGCAGTTAGTGTTAATTACCAATAGTAGGTTGCCTGAACACTGTCATAACAGATATATTTAGTTAGCACAACAGTTACTTGAAACTGTGAAACTGTCCCTTTTAACCCTTAGCTTGTGTATACGTCTTATCCCATGGGGCCTGGGTGACCAGTTTTGATCCTGATTAATGCCATCTGATTTGGATCTATGTTGTTCGTGTCTTGGTCAGAAATAATCTAATGAATCTGAAAGTGTAGATCCCAATCAAAGAGCATAGAATGATGTGCTGGCTGATAAGGGTCTATGATGTTGGCACATGGGGTAAGAGTTGTATAATGGAGATAAGGGTAAACTGTGATAACATAGACCCTTTTAAAAGTGTTTTTAGCTCACCTGTCACATAGTGACAGGGTGAGCTTTTGTGATCACCCTTCGTCCGTCGTCTGTCCGTCCGTCCGTCGTCCGTTCACAATTGTTGTCCACACTCTAGCGGTCATAATTTTTATCCGATCTTCTTCAAACTTGGTCAGAATGTTTATCTCATTGATATCTAGATCAAGTTCGAAACTGGGTCATGTGACCTTGAAATCTAGGTCACTAGGTCAAATTATAGAAAAATCTTGTCCGCACTCTAGCAGTCTCAATTTTGGTGTGATCTTCTTTAAACTTGGTCAGAATGTTTACCTCAATGATATCTAGATCAAGTTCGTACCTGGGTCATGTGACCCTTAAAACTAGGTCAGTAGGTCAATTTAAAGAAAAAGCTTGTCTGCACTGTAGAGGTCTTAATTTTGGTCCGATCTTTCTGAAACTTTGTCAGAATGTTTATGTCGTTGATATCTAGGTCAAGTTTGAAACTGGGTCATATGATCTTGAAATCTAGGTCACTAGGTCAAATTATATAAAAATCTTGTCTGCACTCTAGTGGTCTTCATTTTGGTGCAATCTTCTTTAAACTTGGTCACAATGTTTATCTCAATGATATCTAGATCAAGTTCATAACTGGGTCATGTGACCCTTAAAACTAGGTCAGTAGGTCAAATTAAGGAAAAAGCTTGTCTGCACTCTAGAAGTCTTAATTTTGGTTGGATCTTCTTCAAGCTTGGTCAGAAAGTATATTTCGATGATATCTGGGTCAAGTTTGAAACTGGGTTATGTGACCTTGAAATCTAGGTCACTAGGTCAAATTATATAAAAATCTTGTCTGCACTCTAGCGGTCTTAATTTTGGTCCGATCTTCTTCAAACTTGGTCAGAATGTTTATCTCAATGATATCTAGGTCAAGTTTGACAGGTGAGCGATTTAGGGCCAATTGGCCCTCTTGTTTTAGCTATCCTTACAGAAAATCCTATTGTGTCACAACAGATGACCCTTTTAGCTATCAAAACATGTCTTTATCTGTAATTACATCTACCTGCCTCACAGCTATCATAACAGATACCTATGTTATGTCATAAAATATTTACTTTTTAGCTGTCATAACAGTAATAACATCCCCCTTTTTTTTAATCAAGATAACAAGATCATTCTGATGTTTAAAAAAAAACATCCTTTGCTAGTGCAGGTTCATCTGGGGTTCTCCGCTAGCCTTGGAGGGTACCTATGGCCTTCCATTACTCCCCCGGAGGGTTGTCTGAGGTCCTCTCTGCTAGCCTGAAGAGTACCTGGGTTCTCATCTGCTAGCCTGGGGGCACCTGGGATCCTTAAGATAATTACCTCAGCACCTGAGGTCATCCTCCATGGGGCATCAGTTCTAATCTTGGTTTGCAGTGCATCATAGCAGTCTGATCTGGATCTGTTTTCTTTGCTTGTCATAATTATAAAAAATTCTGCAAAACAGTTCCAATTAACAATGAATTAATTTCAAAGCATGCACCCTCATGAGTTACACACTTACAAGTAATTTATAAAAATGATCAGCCTTTTTGGAATAAAGCTTGTCCCAGGTTGCCATTCCTGTATGTTAATAGTCTGACATTTTTATCCAGCCAAGTTTTCTGTTTTTTAATTAAAATTAACATAGTAATAACAGTAGAGGATAACACAATAATTTACTGGTAGAATTTGCTCTTTACAAATAGCAGCTGATCATTATGGTGGCTATTTAATTGCAAATTTAGCAAGATTGAGGCTAGTTATTTCCATAATAGATTGAAATGATTAGTGAAGTTAACAGCATAATTTGTTCAAGGTTCGACCAAATAATGGTTATCAAAATGAGGGCTGAGATATAATTTACCCAAGTGGCTGTTTCTTGCTGCAGTTTTAAGCAGGGCAAAAATTGACTATGTGACAGATTGACTGAAAGCTACTTTGTAGTGTTGGTGACTTGGCCACATGAAACACCAAACATTTTCTGCAATAATAGACACTTGGAAATCAGTCAAACAGAATCTCTTAGTTAACTTTTTGTGTTGGCGGGTATTAAAATTTTGTGTTGTGTTTGCCCCGCCACAGTGCCAGCACAAACTTTGACATACAAGCAAAGAGGCAGGTGATATGTCACCTTCCAACATTTATTAGGCCAACAGGAAAATGCCTGGGATGTGCAACATACTGAAAGTTAAAAAACATAAAATGAAAATATACCAAAACTTTTGTTGTATTTTCTTGTTTGTAGGGTGAAAAGTGAACAGCACACAATTTCAACAAATGAAGGGTGCATACAGGGAAAGTTATTACCCGCCAACACTAAAAACGCTAAAAGTTAATAAAGACAGTCTGTCACATTGAATATCTTTAAAGTGCTATGTGTTGGCGTTAAATGGTTCATGCTTGTTGACTTTTCGTCAGGCGGTGCGCACCCGCCATCATGACATGGCAGAAATAAGCTGCCTTACAAATTTGAGCATTTCTTTACAGTCCTAATTTTAAATAGAATGACCACCATTTTAATAAAATAACCTTCACGGAGTGAAGGGACAAGGTGCATGTAATTTGTAAAAAGTTAGCGTATTTCTTTGCCAAATTTCATCACTCACAAAATCTGGGTCTTACTTAATATAGATTATTTTAATTCGCTCAAATTTATGTCGCTGCACAAATCTCATTCATTGTTATTCCATAAAATGTTCACTAATGAAATAAACTAGTTTGTGGTCATGCAAATGAAGTTACACATTACTAATATTTCATTCCGTTTTAACAATGGCAATTATAAAACCATTGCACTATGCCATTTTGTTAAATTACAGTTATAAAGCTGACTGGTTTGTTTTTTTCTTCCAAATTATTTTTGGAAGTCTACTCCAGACTGTGGTAATTACGCTACAGTGGCTTCATATTATCTCGGAGGGTTTCCAGGACGTGTTCAAAACAGTTCAAACAAATTGACAAAAAAGTTGCTTTGCACTGACTTTAATGACCTATTCAGTTGGAAAAATTGCTGTTTTAGTAGACTGCTGTCCCAAGAGAATTGTTCGCAATTGTGTAAAAAAATTGACCTGTCATATTCACAGACATGAAAACTGTAAAATGCACAACTGCTATAATTACAAGAGGGCCATAAAGAAATACAGTGTCTGTAAAGCTTTGGCAGAAGGATAAAATCATATAACTGGCTATGATTGTGTAGACGTCATTTAGCCTGGACATCCAAAATATGATCAGCATTTGCACTGTATATACTTTTCAATAACTTATTTAAACAAATTTGCTGGTAGAGGGTTGGATAAAGGATTTCCAGAAATAGGGTTAGTGTGGGGCAATCTTAGGGTGGTCAGATGATAATAATTAAATGTTGCTACCCAGAGGGGTTTGAGCGATCCCAATGAACCCCTTATGGATGTGCTACTCTGGTAAGAATAACTGGTATAAGTGTAATTGTAAGAGGTCTAGGCCATGGCAGAAGTTCAGCTATAATTAACCCTTTCCTCCATATATAAACCTTTATGCATGGGCGAACAGTTAAGATCCAGATCAGGCGGCTCATCCGTGCCCTCCGATCAGAATCAGCACTGTTCGCTTTATGATTCGTTAGGTTATAAATGACCAAAATGTGATCAGTGCAGATCCTGATCAGACGGCACGGATGTGCCGGCTGGATGTACAGTGGTCGCACATGCTTAAAAATGTGTATATATGAAGTAAAGGGTTAAGTTTGCTCTTTGTTTGATTTCAGTTAATGCGAGTCATCCTCCTCAGAGACATTGGATCCCTCTGGCAAGACCACAGGAAGGGAGACCAGCAGGTAACACTTTAATGTTTAGTGCCCAATGTTATAAAACTGAGCATGACCAGTCGCCATTTCAGCCAATCAGATGCCTGAAATTTTAGACTGGTTTCCAATCTCAGTTTTATAACGTTCAGCACTGCAGGATAGCATCTTGTAATTATTAAAACCCAAGATTTGAGACCAGTCTGGTCACTTAGAAAGCTTATTTCAACCAATCATTTGCTTCTTAACATAAAATTAAGATTGGAGAGCACTCTTGTCTGTAACAGGTCAGATTGGAAGCTTGATTAAAATTAAACCAATCAGTTGCTCTATATCATAAAACTGAGATTGGAGAGTCTTTCAAGATTGTCAGTTTAGATTCAGAGCTGAAAGTCTGTCTGTCTTCTGTATTATATGGGAAACTGATCTCCAGTTGCAGATTTGAGATTGACAAAATCTGGTCTGCAATTCTTAAGTTTTTTAAAATATAATTGAATCATAACTTTATTGTGATGTGGGGGAGGGGTCGTTGTAGTAGCATTTATTCTCCAAAAATTGAGCAGTGTACATTACAATTTTAAAGTTGTAGACCTTAATAATATGAACATAATCACCGGATTGAGATGATTATAATTCATTTACACTTTAGGTTCAGTGGGTCATTGCACTCACCGTGGCATTCATTTATCATCTAAATAATGCTGTCTATCCCTTTACTCCATACATACGAGTGCGACCAGTGTAGATCAAGATTAAGGGGCACATTCATTCTGTCCAAATAAGATTTGCACTGTTTGCGTTTCGGTCAGAAGTAACCTAAGAAATCAAAAAGCGAACAGTGTAGATCCTGATCACCAATGCCATTAAGGTGTATTTATGGAGGAAATGGCTATTTTGTGAATGTTGGAAACTTTTTATTAGTATTGTTTTTTCTGTCATTCACCCATCACATTTTGGCCAGTAACAATACACTGTTATTAAAGTTGGAATATTGCCTGGTAGATTGCCTGGTAGATAATAAGCAGTGAGAAAAATGACCACAATTGTCTTTGTTTGCTCTCAGGCACCGATGAGAGTTCATTGAACTGCAGGTTTTGCCCTATCAACAAATACTTGGTGAAATACCATAAAAGTATAAGTGAATTTTAAATGTAACTGGCACACGGGCCATTAACCTCTAAGCATGGATGCTTTTCTGTTTGAATATAAAGGTGTCTGGTCACATTTCAGGGCAAAAACATAAAGTTTTGCAACATCCAAAATTAATAATATAAACTCAGACAGACCGCTGTAAACAAAATAAATGTGATCTAGTATTCTTACACAGTCAATGTATGAGTCAATGTATTTGAAGCCAACTTGTTACTTACGCAGTAAAATTTCAAAAAACAACAGATCCTACAATGTACTGGTCAGTTAATAATTTCAGCAAAATTGGGTCTGTTTCAGCCATTTAAAGGCATACTTTAGTAGTACAATTAAAATTTACCACATAAGAGATATTAAAGTATTCCACCCTAAACTGTGAATAGGCAGCTTTAAACTCAGATTGGATTATTTTACTTATGGGGTGTAGTAGGTCTGCAGGTGTTTATATGGATTTTATGAGCTGCAGGTGAAAAACTGAAGTGAAATCACAAAATTTAGTATTTTACCATGGATGTATTATGTACTGCACTGAGTATCTTGTATGAAGTGTATAAATGTCATGTTCACTGTGTTAGTGTGTCATGCACAAAGAGCATGCAATTTAGAAATTACAAGCACTCGATGTTCGTCCATCATGCCCATAGAACTTGGTTGTCATGCATTGTCGCACTCAATGTCATTGTGCTTGTTGCCTGTTGCTATGCAGGGTATAATTATGTTGTCTGGAAATCTTGTTTTCACAGCAAAATTTATTTAAATTTGTGTACTTTGATAAGGAAACTTCTGTTGGTGTTTTTTACCATTTCAGCAAAATTTATGGTCATATGCGAAAGCATACTCTGCTCAGGTCTTTAAACCCTTTATACGTAAGCATTTTATCACATGGACAGTGTAGATCCAGATTAGCCAACACATCAGTGCCATCTGATCAGGATCTACACTGTTCACTTTACTTTTATTAGTTTATTTCTGAACTAAAAGCAAATAGTGTATATCTAGATCAGCACAGATGTGCTGGCTTATATGGATCTACACTGTTCGCCTATGCGATAAAACCTGTATATGTGGAGTAAAATGTTAACCTTACATTTCTTTTTCATTTCAGCAATATTTACTGTGATGTGTTACAACGTGCTGTGTGACAAGTACTGCACACGTCAGCAGTATGGCTATTGTCCGTCCTGGGGACTCAACTGGGAGTACCGCAAAAAAGGCATCATGGATGAAATCAAGAATTGTGGTGCTGATATAATTGGCCTTCAGGTAATAGCCCTTTACCTCAATGAGACAGGTCTGTTATCCATTGTAGATCCAGATCATCTGGCACATTGGTGCCTGGGTATCAATGTCATCTCATCAGGATCTACACTATTTCAGGGGCTGTTTCAAGTTCAAATGTCTACCAAATTTGATTAAATAAAAGCCCATTATGGTCCTTCTGTTTTTCAAAAGTTTACATCCTGGGGCATTATATAGAGGTATTCTGGTAAAAGTATTATATAACTTAACAGTTTTATGTTAATGAGAGGGTTGCATTCTTTTGTATACGGTCTTAGAATAAAAAAGTTGCATGTGATTAGCCTATGAAAATATGCAAAACATGATAAATTTATTCCTTTTTTAATACAAAAATATAGCTTGTCAGATTTCCTTTTAACATAATTTCAAAATTAATTGTAAGAACATGTGATTTCTATGCTGAGTGATATAATGCAGAAGTGTAACTAGAAAGTTGTTTTGGTACCGAGGGAAGCCTTTTTGCAGGGGGGATGTTAGGGGTCCAGAAGCATGACCATACATTTTTTAAAATCATATTTCATACACTGTTAGATCCTGAATCTACGCTGTTCGGCCATGGATAACAGCCATATCCATTGATTAAAGGGATAACAACAAACAGATTTTTGTTTGATAATTTGTTGTTAACAAAAGCAGGAATCATTGATTTGGTATTTGTTCTTCCAAGTATTTGTTAAAGCCAATATGTTCACACTCATTGTGCTGAAATCTTTAAGTTTAGGAAATTAGTTAATGGATTTCTATTGACAGATCTTGGTTGCAACAAGTTGTCTTTTGTTGGTATTGGATTTGTTTTATGTGCACTGTTTGCAAGACATTAACCCTGACCCTGTCAGAAACAGGACATTCAGTTTTAGTCTATAGTTGCAATGGTTGCAATTCATTACAACACACTGTGTTATATTAAGCATCATTATAGTGCAGACACTTTTTTATCTATCAGTTTGCATTTGTACTATTGTTAAAATAAGATCATTTATCCCGGATAATTTGTCATAAAATATATTGAACCTAGAAGTAGCAAATACTCATATTACTTGAGAGTGGTTTTTCCTTTATTTTGCTCTTTGTTTGTTTGGGAGTGCAGTGTAAAATCAATCGAGACGATTTGTCACACTACTTCGACTAACTCGTGACTCTGGCAGCAGATGTTGAGCCTAGGTTACACGCCTCACCGACTAATTATGATTTTGCTCCGCATTACATACCATGCAATGATCTCATTTCTAAAGAATCATTTTTGTATTGGAAAATAACAAACATCCAGTGTTCCATTTCCTGCTTATTTGGGGCCGCTTCCGGCCCCGCTCCCAATGCAGAAACATATCCTTTGTTCCTAATTCTGATGGCAAATTTCACAATCAAATAAAATCAAGAAAGCCTTTACTCCTTGTAAACTCCTTTTATCACAATGGGTGAACAGTGTAGATCCAGATCGTCCAACACATCCCTGCTGTCTGATCAAGATCTACAGTGTTCACACAGTCTGATCTGGATCTACACAGTTCGCCTATGCAATAAAACCCTTATATATGGAGTGAATGGTTAAGGATTTTGAAAACATACCTCCTTATCAGTTAAAAAGTGTTGTATTGGAACTAAATAAACAGGTGTTTTATATTATTTTATTATTTATAATTAAACATTTGTAGGAAGTTGAGACAGATCAGTTTTACAACTTCTTCAAGCCGGAGCTGGAACGTGAAGGCTATCAGGGTATCTTCTCTCCGAAATCTCGTGCCAGAACCATGACGGAACAGGAGCGCAAACACGTGGACGGCTGTGCAATCTTTTTCAGGACAAATAAGTATGTTTGTTAATCATTATGACATGTTTGCTATATTACAGTCTAAGCAACCCTTTTCAAATTTCCTTTGGGTGACTGATGTTACTGTATTTTTTTTTTGCAATAGTCAAATCTATATTATGTTGCGTAGAGAAGGGACTCTCTCGTATACAGGACATGTTCTCCAGTAAAAGGCCCCATGACAAGTCCTTGCAGAGTTAAGGCCCCTTGATTAGTCCTTTCAGACTTAAGTCTCCTTGATAAGTCCTCACAGAGTGAAGACCCCTCAAGTCCTCACAGAGTTAAGGCCCTTGATAAGTCCTCACAGAGTTAAGGCCCCTTGTTAATTCCTCACAGAGTTAAGGCCACTTGATAAGTCCTCACAGAGTTAAGACCCCTTGATTAGTCCTCACAGAGTTAAGGCTCCTTGATAAGTCCTCACAGAGTTAAGGTCCCTTAATAAGTCCTCAGGGAGTGAAATTATTATGTGAAGGAGCTATTCAACTAGCTTGTAAAAGCTTTTTAGACGGCACGGATGTGTGATAAAACACATATATTTGAAGTAAAGGGTCAAAAGTTAATAGACAAACAATTTGTTGTTGTGAAATGCCTCATGCCACTTTAACCTTTTCCTGGATATATACGCATTTTTACGCATGTGCGACCAGTGTAGATCCAGATCAGCCGGCACATCCATGCCGTCTGATCAGGATCTGCACTGGTCGCATTTTGGTCAGAAATAACCTAATGAACCTAAAAGCGAACAGTTTAGACCCTGATCAGACGGCACAGATGTGCCAGCTGATCTGGATCTAAACTGTTCGCCCTAGCTATAAAGGTGTATCTGTACAGGAAAGGGTTAAGTTCTGTAAATGTGCTAAAAACTCTTTCAGAGTAATTAAAATGAAAAATATTAAAACATCTCATCTAATCTGGGTTTTTTTTTACAATTCAGCTGAAATCACAATATAATAATCTCATAATGTTTTTGTTTACTTACCTTCTTACTTAAAGCAATTTTACCTGTTTACTCTTATTAACAAATATTTAATTTGTTTCTATATACATTAAGATATACAGTTACCGCTTGGTTTTTGTTTTTTCATGTTCGTTAAATAAAACATTTCATTTCATGTTAATTTCACTGACCGAAATTTCTGAATATTGTATTTCACTCCAATAACGTGAGGATGGAATCATATTTCAGAATATACAGAGTATTACTTGTCATTATCTATAGTCGAGATATGAAACCGAGATTCTTAACCGGTACAAATAAGTTACACTAGCTTACCACTAGATCATATTAAACCTCACCTATAAAAATGGAATTGTTTGAAAACCAGTGAACATACTAATATTTATACCCCCGCTTCGAAGAAGAGGGGGGTATACTGTTTTACCCTTGTCCGTGCGTGCGTGCGTCCGTCCGTCCGTTACAAAATTTCCGTCGCAGTTTTCTCAGCAACTATAACATGTAGCAGCCTGATATTTTGCATATTGCTTTATCCTATAGTCCCATGCGGTGTAAAACAATTTCATGCTCCTTGCTCATCTACTTCCTGTTTGCCGCATATTTTTAGATTTTGTTACTATAAAGGTGCATTACATCAACCAAAGGGCATGTTAATTTTCCGTCACAGTTTTCTAAGCAACTATAACATTCAGCAGCCTGATATTTTGCATAATGCTTTATCCTATAGTCCCATGCGGTGTAAAGCAATTTCATGCTCCTTGCTCATCTACTTCCTGTTTGCCGCATATTTTTAGATTTTGTTACTATGAAGGTGCATTACATCAACCAAAAGGCATGTCAATTTTCCGTTGCAGTTTTCTAAGCAACTATAACATGCAGCAGCCTGATATTATGCATAATGCTTTATCCTATAGTCCCATATGGTGTAAAGCGATTTTATGCTCCTTGCTCACCTACTTCCTGTTCGACGAATACTTAGATTTTTACACATAGTTGACATACATGCACAATTTCCGTTGCAGTTTTCTAAGCAACTATAACATGCAGCAGCCTGATATTTTGCATAATGCTTTATCCTATAGTTCCTAATGGTGTAAAGCGATTTTATGCTCCTTGCTCATCTACTTCCTGTTTACCTAATACTTAGATTTGTGCACATAGTTGACATACATGCACAATTTGTGTCGCAGTTTTCTAAGCAACTATAACATGCAGCAGCCTGATATTTTGCATAATTCTTTATCCTTTAGTCCCATATGGTGTAAAGCGATTTTATGCTCCTTGCTCATCTACTTTCTGTTTACCGAATACTTAGATTTGTGCACATAGTTGACATACATGCACAATTTCCGTTGTAGTTTTCTAAGCAACTGAAACATGCAGCAGCCTGATATTTTGCTTATTGGTCCCATATGGTGTAAAGTGATTTTATGCTCCTTGCTCATCTACTTCCTGTTTACCGAATACTTAGATTTGTGCACATACTTTACATACATGCACAATTTCCGTCGCAGTTTTCTAACCAACTATAACATGCAGCAGCCTGATATTTTGCATAATGCTTTGTCCTACAGTCCCATATGGTGTAAAGCGATTTTATGCTCCTTGCTCATCTACTTCCTGTTTACCGAATACTTAGATTTGTGCACATACTTGACATACATGCACAATTTCCGTTGTAGTTTTCTTAGCAACTGAAACATGCAGCAGCCTGATATTTTGCTTATTGCTTTATCATATATTCCCATATGGTGTAAAGCGATTTAATGCTCCTTGCTCACCTACTTCCTGTTTACCGAATACTTAGATTTTTATATATAGATGACATACATGCACAATTTGTGTCGCATTTTAAAAAGATGCGAACATTATTTCTGTATACTCTGACAAAGCCATATTGCGGGGGTATTAATCACCTTCAGTGATAGCTCTTGTTCATCATTGTTACATTAACCCTTTCCTCCATATATACACATTTTTCCATAGAAAAATCTGTGCCGTCTGATCAGGATCTGCACTGGTCACTTTTTGGTCAGAAATAACCTAATAAATCAAATAGTGAACAGTGCAGATCCTGATCAGATGGCACAGATGTGCCGGCTGATCTGGATCTACACTATTCATCCATGCCATATAGGTATGTCTATGGAGGAAATGGTTAACCCATTACTCTATGTATGTGGCAGTGTAACAGTGCAGCTTCAGATCAGCCGGCACATTTTTGAAATCTGTGCCCAAGGTTATAAAACTGAGCCTGGAAACCAGTCTCAAATCTCAAGCATCTGATTGGCTGAAATGGCGACCAGTCGCCATTTCAGCCAATCAGATGCTTGAGATTTGAGACTGGTTTCCAAACTCAGTTTTATAACCTTCAACCCTGATCTCAATCTGCACTCTGCTGTGAGAATCGTAGATCCTGATCTGAGACTGCAGGGTTGTACAGACTGATCTGGATCTACACTGGTTGCAAGTGGGATATGACCTGTATGATATAAGTCTTCTTCATTCTAAGTTGGTAATTGTGATATTGATGTAACCGAGAAAATTTGAATTGATCTCTGTAAGAAGCTGCATTCTCGTTATTATGTGTTAGAAGTCTCGGTATAAAAAGGGACACAGACCAGATTGTAGGTTTCATTTACCTTAACTCTGTCAAAAGCCTAGATATGCACAGCTCTAATGCTTCTCAAAATCAAGGCAATTATTAACATTAAACCTTTACTCTTTATTGCGTGTTTGCCATCTGATCAGGATCTACACTGTCTTCGTCTTGGTCAGAAACAACCTAAAAAGCGAACTGAGATTTTTATCAGGCAGGAAGGATGCGCCTCTGATCTGGTCTGGATTTACACTGTTTGCCCAAGGCTAAAAGTCATACTCCATGCAGTTAACCCTTTCCTCCATAGATACACCTTTATTGTATTGGCGAACAGTTTAGATCCAGATCATGCGGCACATCTGTGGCATCTGAACTGTTGGGTTTTTTATTCATTAAGTTTTTTCTGACCAAAATGCAACCAGTGCAGATCCTGATCAGACTGCACGGATGTGCCGGCTGATCTGGATCTTCACTGGTTGCACATTAGTAAAAATGTGTATATATGGAGAAAAGGGTGAAAGCACAAGTCTCTAAAAAGCGAAGTCTCTGTAATAACAGATCAAAATTGATTGAGAAATTAATTTGTAGACCCTAGTTTACAGGTGTTGAGTTGTGGGACACCTGTGTCCAATAATTTATTCATTATAATGGGCTTTGCTTATTTAAAACAGATATACATAGAGACATAAAAACTAGTCTTATTAGTGAAAAGTAATGGATACCCACACAAGTAGAATGCTAATGTGAAGGGCCTCTAGAGGAATTTAATTACTGTTGATATTGTTCGGTTTATTTTTTATGCAAATGACCCTTTCAGACGACGACATTGTATGATCAGTGGTCTCATTATCTTTCAAACTCGAAGCGGGAGGAGTTTTAGTTAAAATAAAAGAGAGACTTGTCTCCATTTCAGCCAATTAGATGCTTGAGGTTTGAGACTGGTCTCCAATCTTAGTTTGACCACTTTCGATCCAGGTCTCATGTTTACAAAACTGTCAATCTTAGCCATTCCAGTTCTGATGCAGACTTATAATGACAAATATGTAATATAAAAAACAATCGGCTACACTTATAATGGAAATTAATGTCAGAAATTGATAGACAATCAAAACAATTAGGGTTTTCAATCCTTTCCTCCATAGACACACCTTAATTGCATGGGAGAACAGTGTAGATCCAGATCAGACGTCACATATGTGCCGTCTGATCAGGATCTGCACTGTTCGCTTTTTGATTCATTAGGTTATTTTTGACCAAAATGCGACCAGTGCAGATCCTGATCAACATGCATGGATGTGCCGGCTGATCTGGTTCTACACTGGTTGCAAATGCATAAAAATGCATAAAGTGGACCCCTAGCCATGGCCAGTTGTTGATGCTGGCAGCCATATTGTTTCTTCTAAACACAAGTGGAGCAACAGAGCGGTCTGTTCTAGTACCCCAAACCACCCCAAACTACACCAAACCACCCCAAAATTCATGGCTTGTTGCTGAAGTTAAACAGCCCCCCCCCCCCCCCCCCCCCCCCCAAAAAAAAAAAAAAAAAAAAAAAAAAATTACGAAGTTATTTTCATAGAGTATTATTAAATTATGGTTCAAGTATTTAAAGTCATTCAGAAGCAACAAGTTTAACACTGATTTTTATACTAGAGCTCGCAGGGCCCTATTTCATACGAACTTATTTACTTATTACAACCTTATATCGGAGGTGGTTTGGGGTGCTTTGGGGTTGTTTGGGGTGCTTTGGGGTATTAGAACAGACCCGCAACAGAGCCAGCAGCTTTTGTATTTTGTACCACAACTGACAAAATTGTAAGATGATAACAAGAACATATGTACTGACTTATGGATAATACTAGGACATAATTATGTACTGACTTATGGATAATACTAGGACATATGTACTGACTTGTGGATAATACTAGGACATATGTACTGACTTATGGATAATACTAGAAAATATGTACTGACTTGTGGATAATACTAGAACATATGTACTGACTTATGGATAATACTAGGGCATATGTACTGACTTGTGGATAATACTAGAACATATCTACTGACTTGTGGATAATACTAGAACATATGTACTGACTTGTGGATAATACAAGAACATATGTACTGACTTATGGATAATACTAGGACATATGTACTGACTTGTGGATAATACTAGAACATATGTACTGACTTATGGATAATACTAGGACATATGTACTGACTTGTGGATAATACTAGAACATATGTACTGACTTGTGGATAATACTAGGATATATGTACTGACTTGTGGATAATACTAGAACATAATTATATACTAACCTATGGTATTAGAACATAATTATGAATTGACCTATGGATAATACTAGAACATATGTAGTGACTGAGGAGTTTTATTTGTTTGTAGATTCAGCCTTGTAAAAGAACATCTGATTGAGTTCAACCAACTGGCTATGGCAAATGCCGAGGGCTCGGATGATATGTTGAACCGGGTCATGACCAAGGACAACATCGGACTTGCAGCATTATTAGAAACCAGGGAAGGCGTGTTTGATAGCAGTGGTAAGTTACAAGAATGTGCCATTTTCAGCCAATCAGATTGCTGAGATTTGAAATTGGTCTCCTGCCATTGGTTAGTTTTAAGATGGTGATCAGCTCATTTTCAGCCAATCAGTTCTTTGAGATTTGATATTGCTCACCTGCCATTGGCCAGTTCTAAGATGGTGATCAGTAGATTGCTGTGATCCAACTTTGGTTTTTAATCTTGAAGTGAAAACCATAAGATCTGATGACAATTCTCGAGGGCTGAAAATTGTCACGTAAGATATTAAACAATGTAGTTCATATTAATTTAAGTATTATAGACTATTTTTGGTAACCAAGGCGGATTATTTCTAAATCTAATGAAAACTGCACATCTTTGCAGAAACAGTCTTAATTATTTTGCAAAAACTGTGTCATTATTGTTCTCTGGTTACTAAAATTGTCATCATTTTTCATTAAATTTCTGTTAGAATCCTAAAAGCTTCATCACTTTATCTTTACCAATCCTATAAAAATATTGCTCACTTCTCACAACTTAAAGGTAGTCTGTTAAACCTATTAGTCTCCTATCACCAGTGTTGTTTAAATTTTTTTTTTCTGATTCTGATGCTGAAATGGCATTTTGATAAAAAATTCTATTAACAAACACATATCTTTGATCGGTTCATATATCATTAAACTTTGAAGGTTTAAATTATTTTTTATCTTTGTGTGTCCATAGACTAGAACTTGATGAATTGTTGAAGCATTAAAGAATGGCAGTCAATACAGTCATTAAATTTTGATTATTTATTAATATGTGTTCAGGCCTACTGGTTTTATCCCTTCAGCTCTATGAATGATAAGTTATAAACATTTCTACAAATAGTTTATAGAATATGAACAAAAGCTTTAATTCCAAATTCATGGATTTGTGATTGTTTAATTTGTAAGATCAAACTTTGTTGTTGGGAATGAAAAGCTTTTAATGTGTATCTTTCAACATTAAAATATTTATTGTTCTTAATCCTATCCTCAATAGGTATTAATTAGGATTCAAGTGCAAATGTATGCTTTTGAAGTTGTGAGAACAACCGAAAAATCTGTTTCTAGAGATCAATAATATTCTCCATAAACCCTTGACTCCATATACTTAACCCTTTCCTGTATAGAGCCGGCTGATCTGGATGCGTATATATCAAGGAAAGGGTTAAAGAAATTAGAAACGATCTACATGGATCTACACTGTTAGCCCATATCCATATCCCAGAGGAGTATGGGGTTAACTACTTAAGTTAAAAAAGAATAAATTAAAGATCAGAGATTTCAAATTATGTTTCTAAGCCAGCTCATCTCAGTAAGACCTGTGTTTGCATCCACTGTAGACCAGGTATGTGCAGTCTTAGCAAGATCTACAGTGCTGGGTCAACCTGAACACCCTGAAAGGTTTCAACTGTAGATTTGTATCCTTCAATTCAGAGCTGTGTTACCGTCATTGTTCAAATATAAGCCACACTCATGTATAAACCACACTGCCCCCAAACCTGATGAAATAGATAAAAATGGCTTAACGAAGTGTATAAGCAGCCAAACCTGTGTGTTAGCCGCACCCACAACTTTTTACCGCTGAAATCTGGAAAAAAAGTGCGGCTTATATTCAAAGAATGACGGTAAGAATTTTCCCTTTACTCCATAGATAGAATTTTTTAAGGCATGGGCAAACATTGTTGACACAAATCACATCCATGCCATCATTCTGATCATGATCTACACTGCTCACTTTTTGATTTATTAAGTTATATCTGACATTTAGAGGACAATTCAAGAGATTATGCATGCCATTTTAATTATTTTATCAGATAAAAAGTATTGATGGAAATATGGAAAATACCACACTGTAACTGGATCTTGGCATAACTAAAAACAGTATTAATACTAGTATGTTGAAAGACTTTTATGTTGCTAGTACACAGAGACTTGTAACATTTATGTTTACAACCAGCCTAGACTCTCTAGGCTGCAAACCTGCAGTCAGATTAGGGTCTGTTTAGTTTGCTACTCAGCGAAGACAAATTTCTTCCCCCTTTAAATAAGAATGGAAAATTCCATAAATGGTGAGTCCAGTGAAGAAAACCTGGGAGGTTACAAATGGATATTGTTTGAAGAGCAGCTTTTGAAGTCTGAACAGAGAAATCAGTAAAATGCTTCAAAGAGACCTAAAGTTGTTTCATAGACTTGTGGGCATTACATATTTATCAGTATTTTGTAAAAGGATACAAAATAATAGTCTAAACCTCTTTCCACCATGACGTCAAAAACTGCTGGTTGTAGAACCTGAGAAGGTCAAACATTACCCTTGATAAACGTGCTTTTAAGCTTCAAACAAAGTAACCTTTTAACCGTTATTTGTGGTTATATTGTTATATTGGGTTACCATTGTTTATCATGTGTACAATCCCAATAGTCTGTAAATATGGAGTAATTGTTATTATTATTATATTACACTGGCAGAAACTGGCTAGGTCTATTTTAATTTGTTTTGTAATTTTATCTCCACAAATCACCTTATAATCGTATAAAGATTGAATTGTGCATGCCATAGTGCATATTGTTTATCCTGTTTATAAAAATACCATGATTTTTAATTCTTCAAAATAAATGTTGAAAAAAAAAGAGTTTAATCTGAATAAGCTATATCAGAGAAGGTTACTATTGTTATTAACTGTCAGAAATACATCAAAGTCAAAAAAGGTCTGCAAGTGGGTTATTTATTTAAATAGAACACAGAAGGGATTCCGAATTCAGCCATAAATAGAACTTCAAAAGGATTCCCAAGCAAACCCAAAAAGCTCCCTTGATCCGTATGTAAAATCCCACAATTAAATGTTGCAGATAATCAAATCTAGAAGAACTATATTTAAAATGATTTTGCATTAAACAGAACTTTTAAACATTTTTTCAGAACAGCTTAAATGCTTTAAGTTCATGCTGTTTTTTCGTTGTCATAAACATCTGTAACAAATCCCCCTTTGAGCCTTGAGCCTGTTTTAGGAAGTTTAAACGTTGTCACATTTTCAGAAACAAGAGAGTATAAATCGACATGAGACTGCATAAGAGGTTTACATAAAAACGATTAAATGAAGGATCATGTATTCATGACTTTTTAATCTTTGTCTTAAGAAGATTTTACATTTAAGTCATTTTGTAGGAAAATATGAGTGTGTGTAGTTTTGGGTATAACTAAGACCTGTTTATAGGACTAGTAATCCTGTGGAACAATTTAGAACACTTTTACGCCATAGAAAGTAGTGTGGGCTGGGTTGGGATTGGATAGTAATTGGTTTAAACAGTATTTATTTTAAATGATACATATAGCTTGAAATACTACATTTAAAGCGGATGCATATATATTTGAGAGGATGAGAAAACAAGCTATCAAATGATGTATGTAATATCTCTTCTCCTCTAGTAGTAATTATCGCTCCCTATGCAATTTATTATACAACCAGTAAACTTAATAAGCTTATATATATTTATTTATTATTTATTATATATAAGTTCCAGCCTTTTTTTCTTCGTTTCAGGCTCTAATTGACCTTTTACTCCATGGGTGTGGCTTTTATCCTATGTTTAGCCATTTAGTCTGATCAGGATCTACACTGTTTGCTTTTAGTATTTTATTTCTTGATTTTAATAGTGTATATCCTAGATCCTTTTGTGACTTGAAAGGATATCGTGGTATAAAAGCAGTATCAAGTGGAGTAAGGGTCAAAGAAACCACCGTATATTTCTTCTTTTTTTTAATTGCAAGGATCATGGAATATGTTGATACCAAGAATGTAATTGTTTCATTTACTGGTTGTAAAATTGTTCATTTATGAAATCACATTTTTGAAAAAAAAATTAAATATTGAAGAGAATGAAAACTGAAAAGAACACAGAAACAATCTTAGAAAGAAACAACTTGTAAAAGAATAAAATAAATGAAAAGACAATCTGACAAAATTTGTTGCAAAAACATATTAGTACAGTAAATAGTAGTCTCGAGAGTATTGTCCTTTTTCTAGTCTAGTACAAGCTTCTAATATGATCCCACCATGGGACATAATTTTGAGTCGACAGCTTATTAATACAAACCTCAAAATCATCTTCATTTTGATTGATTCACATGTATCACATGCATCATGATGATGTCTAATGTTCAAACGTTGCTTAATCTTAATAGAAACCTCCAGAAACCAGTACAATTTCATCGTCCAACAAAAGGAACATTAAAAGAGAAATTACATTTCTTCCATCTTGTTCAGAAATGTCCATGTTTTCAAGTTCATTTTCACTTTCCTCCAAATATACGCATTTTTATGCATGTGTGACCAGTGTAGATCCAGATCAGCCGGCACATCTGTGCCGTCTAATCAGGATCTGCACTGGTCGCATTTTGGTCAGAAATTACCTAATGAATCATAAAGCGAACAGTGCAGATCCTGATCAGACGGCACGGATGTGCTGGCTGATCTGGATCTACAATGTTCGCCCATTCAATAAAGGTGTGGCTATGAAGGAAAGGGTTAAGTGAGTCTTCTGTCTTGTGAACAACTTAGCAAGTTCATTAAGTGTGTTTTATGGCGGGGCTTCCTGTCCCACAGGCAGATTTCTATTATTTGAATATTAATCTTGGTTGCAATCACTATTCTATCCTGCATTTGTTTTATTATGTTAACATTTGCCTCTTGCTCGGGGAAATGCTTGTCATTCAATGCCTGAGAGGCATGTTTATATGCACATCTCTGCACTTTGTTGCCATTAAAATGTTACACCGATGGCAGATTCACTCCTAAAGAAGACTCACTTAACCCTTTCATCAATAGATACACCTTAATTGTGTGAGCAAACAGTTTAGATCCAGATCAGCCGGCACTTCCATACTGTCTGATCAGGATCTAAACTTTTCTCTCTTTGATTCATAAGGTTTATAATTTATGACCAAAATGCGACCAGTGCAGATCCTGATTAGATGGCATGGATGTGCCGGCTGCTCTAGATCTACACTGGTTGCACATGTGCAAAAATGCATTTATATGGATGAAAGGTTTAAGATATAATCATTGATTTGCATATTTTATCAATGTTATTGATAGAAATCGGTAGACTATGATGAAACACATTTTTGTATGCACTTGGGCACTTGTAAAAGGTAATTTTTATATGAATAATATTAATTATTAGTGGTACTGATAGAAATCAAGGAAATGATGGTTTGCACGTATATAAATTATATGCGCATGATTGAACTATTTGACGAGACATTGAATCGGGATGCAATTCAATAAAAACAATGTCAAGGTTTTATCAGCATTCTGTTTTTCATTTTATGTGAAAGTTTATATCATTAACACATAAATCCTAAGCAGAACTCATGGAAGGTTTCTTAGGTGTCATTTAAATCTGCAGAGACGAATTTTCCCGGAAGCCCGCAAACAATATATTCATAAATTTGTGCTTTTGTGTTTTTGTATTAAAACATGCAATGAAAAGTTGCAATTTGGCTGGTTTTTGAATATGTGCATTTACCCTAATGCCAGATACACAAAATTTGAACCCCCACAAAATATAATGATACCACAGTAGGCAACCAGTGCCGACACAGGTCAGCCTGTCTGCTGGATATTTTGGAATATATTCTATAGATGGTTGAATTGCCCATTCTTAGTAACAATAATTACTTTGATTAAAACACTTGTTTCCAATTATTTTGAATTAATCAAAACCGGTTTCAGGTTTTTTAAGCAAGTTAGATCCAGATATATCTTCGGGTGACTATTTCGCATGATCATGTAACAATACCAATTGAAATATCTTTGCATTCAAATTAGAACCATATTTTTTCAAACTGTTTTGTCAAACATTTATTCAGCACTTAGAGAAAATATTTAGAGATCATTGATTAGCAATCAACACTGCATTATTTTGCTGATCACAAATAAAGTGTCACCGTAATGAAGGAAGCCTTGTGAAAGCATGGTGACCTTTATTTTTGGCCCTTTTCTAAGACATTTGCACTGGTGACATTGTGATGTGTACAAGATCTGTGTGGAAAGAGGTCCAATAACCCTTTACTTCCTAGATAACCTTTGTTGCATGGGCAAATAGTGTAGATCCAGATCACTTCCATCAAAAATTCAAGGGTCAAAATGATAAATTGCTGGCATTGTTTGAAAGTCAAATCAATTTTACCTGATATATTATAAGGAAATGTGACCCATTAGTTGAAATTCTCAGTCAAAATGTGCATTTCCGAATTTTGGGGATGAAAACCCTGTTTTATGGGTCTTATGGAATCTTCACCCTGCACATCTATGCTCTCTAATCACTGTTGTAGATAGATTGGGTTATTTCTGACCAAGATGTAACCAGTGTATATCTAGATCAGATGGCACATCTATGCTGGCTGATCAGGATCTACACTGGTCGCACATGCATTAAAACATGTATAAATGGAGTAATGGAACAAACAAGTAAGACATGAACACACGTTATGACTTGTCTGTTACTTTCAGAGAATTAGAGAATATAAGTTCCTTACCCAGGTCAATAACTGTTCAATAAATTAAAAAAACATGACAAAACTAAATGCCATTATCTCCCCAAATCAGTTTTCCGTGTGACCTCTCAAATGATTATAAATGCTCATCAGGGAATGAACAACTTATTTTTCACAATGTTTGATGAATAATTGATGTGCCTGCTCTATTAAGAATCACATGACTGAATTGGTTATTAGGTGTTAATCGGAAGTTTTGAAAAAAACATTTTTCATTGGGATTAATACTTTGCCACACATGCTTCGTCATGATAATAAGTTGGTGTTTTTTTTATTTTCAATCAGCTTCTATTTTTTTGCATCCGTTAATAGTTAATATTGTGTCATCTAGAAAAGTCAAAGGAACAAATGTTTTCTAGCAGTTGACGTAAATCTTGCAAAAGACGTCATTAAATTGAGCAGACAGCATTCCTGTATAAGTATTTTGTGGTTAGTTAACAAAAGGAAGTCAAAACATGCAATAGAATATTCTGTTAGTTATATGAGAAATTAATAGATAAATGCAGTTCTTTTCACATTATAGAAACATGTCAAATGTCAAAGATATCAATGACACTAAATACACCTTTTTCCTGTGATGTGCCCCATTTAACCCTTTCCTTCATATAATTTATATACCTTTTATCACATGTGCAAACAGTGTAGATCTAGATCATTTGGCACATGCATGCTTTCTGATCAGGATCTACACTGTTTGCTTTTAGATTCATGCGGTTATTTCTGACCAAGAATCAAAAAAGTGCAGATCCTGATCAGATGGCATAGATGTGCTGGATGATCTGGATCTACACTGCCCAGTCCATAAAGGCACATCAGAGAGCTTAGCTTCTGGCTTCCTATTTCTCACTTAATTCTTACATAATGAAAATAATATGTTTATTCCTAACTTCATTTAACCCTTTTTGTTTTGCACATGCAATAAAACCGGTATATATAGAGTAAAGCGTATATGATAACGATTAAATCGAGTCTTCAATTAAATATTAAAAAACATAATAAGAACTCTTAATTAAAGATTTCTTAATAGATAACAGCTAAGAAAAGCTACTTCAAAGTTTATTGATAAATAAATTGTAAGTAGTATTGGTAGTAACAATGATGACAGCACAGCAGCTGAGGCCGTTCTTTGTGTGTTTTGTAAACTCAAAGTCCAATGAAACTTGTTTTTTGTATTTATTGTTGTGTTTCATAAGTATAATAAATGATTGCCAATTTATGCCTGTACAAAACTAAAAGGTGACATCTGTGTCTATGAAATTAAATGAGGGTGAGATTGCCCTGGCCTGTATCAATAAACTCTTACTTGTTATTAAAGCTAAAGAGAATTTTTTTTTATTTCTGGTCCAAACATGTTAAGTTTTATACCAGCCATGTCTATAAAATTAAATGATATCACAGAGAATGAGTTTGCCCTGGCCTGTATCAATCTTAAGAATTGTTTTATTTATGGTCCAAACACGTTACTTTATTATACCAGCTGCAATAAATGAACGTTGTAATTTGATCAGTGTAAAAATGTCATCGTTACATAATATTAAAAGGTGTCACAGATACAGATTTATGATGTAAATTGTTATTGTTAGAAGTAATGTTTTATGAGGCCAAGTACTTCAGAGCTATTGCTTTTGTAATGAAAGTGTGAGCCTGCATAAATATTTTGTAAGATATATGTGTACTTGAATTTTGCACTAGTTAACAACCGTATATAAAGTGAATATTACCTTTAACCTTTATTTCATATATACATGTATTGCATTTGCAACCAGTGTAGATCCAGATCAGCCGGCACATACATGCTATCTGATCTGGATTTGCACTAGTCACATCTTGGATCTAAACTGTTTGACCAGACAATCAATGGAGTAAAGGGTAGCTTTCCAAATAAGTATAATGAGAACTTGAGTCTGGCCATCTTTCATTGGCTTCATTGGAGCAACAAGTTAATTTAAGGATTGAATCGATATTATTATGGTTTTCATTTGGGTATGGAAAACAGTTGGGTTGTTTAAAGTGTGTGAAGCCCGAAGGGCTCGGGCTTCACGCGTACTTTAAACAACCCAACTGTT
Source organism: Corbicula japonica (assembly GCA_038501625.1). NCBI lineage: Eukaryota > Metazoa > Mollusca > Bivalvia > Venerida > Cyrenidae > Corbicula > Corbicula japonica. The sequence continues at coordinate 12,769,825 of JAZAYU010000010.1, forward strand.
TTCCATACCCAAATGAAAACCATTAAATATTGATTCAATCCTTATATTTACACTCATAAACTCTCTCATTAGTACAGAAATTATGAGAAGAATTCGTGATATTACGGCTTTTTCAAAAGGCTGCTGGAACAGCATTGTTGATGACACAGTGAATGATGGCACATAGCTACTCTTGGCAAAATGTGCATGCTCGGCGACATCACACGTCAAAACATTGTGCAAAGTCCAATAAATTGTGAACGGTTCAACTTCAGCCATGCCTTTCAAATTAATACGTCACACTGTTTACCATTAGAAATTATGATTTGTTAGATAAATAAGACTTCATCTTAGAGAACGAAGTTGAAGTGTAAATATAACGTAATGGTGACTATTTCTCAGAAATATTCCTTAGCCTTTTGACCAGCTTTTGACAATATATAATTGTTGTATTACAGGTGGATTACCGCCAGCAGGGAAAATCAAGCAGCCGTTACTGGTAACCACAGCACACATGCACTGGGATCCGGAGTTCTCAGATGTTAAGCTCATTCAGACCATGATGCTCATGTCGGAACTGAAGAAAGTCGTCGAGGAGAGTTACCTTTCCTTATGTCCGGACCTACCCAGCGATGCTGCTGTTGATTGTAATTCCATACCCATGATACTCTGCGGTGATCTCAACTCCTTACCCGAATCAGGTATATGTTCTTACTATGGTTCTCCGCCCAATGAGAGAAATTAAGTCAGACAGTATACATTAAGTAGGTCACACTCTACAGACAGCTTTATCCTTCAAACCTCAGTCACCTGAGCATACATGAGTTAATAGGTAATTCTAATCTATAATCGATTACATTTTGTCCAAGCGATGGACTTGGATCAGTTTGCAGAAGGCAGAAAATGTCAGAACTTCTTCCTCAAATTTAAAACGATAATTGTTACTAAAGGATTTATATAATATATAAAACATTTGAATACCTCGGGGAATTTATATTATACACAGTTTATGCACATATCTGACAAACCCCCTTCTTCATGGTAATTTTTTACAATTGTCACATTTTTAATGCTTTCCGTCACACTGAACAATGTCCTTTTTGGGAAACACTAAAACTGTAATTATTGTAAAAATTACCTTGGAGAACAGGTTTTTCCCCCCTGAAAACGTCAGAGATACGTATTTATAACATTCATTTCAGTGAAAGCAAGAAACTACAAATGGGGGTCTTTGTTAGAATGGTTTAGTGTAAATATATAATATTATTCATTCGCCCACATTATAATTTATAATATAATTGTTAAGAGGCAAAGAAATGCAATTGAACAAGTAAATCAATATGTAATAAATGGGTATGTAATAACTGAGTAAATAAAATTTTTGAATGTTCGGCACTAAACTGATGTATCCTTCTCTGTTGTTTTACAATAAAGATAAGTCAGTTTAGAGCTGAATTAAGAGGTTGCAAGATTTGTGAGATGATCGTTTGAAAAGAAAGTTGAAAAATCAATGCACCATGGTGCATTTTCTTTAGAATGAAACTATAATATACCCCACCTACCATTTAAATTATTGAAAATATATCTTGTCAATTGATGGTACAGTATTCAATATATGGAAGATCATATTGAGTGCTTTGTGCAATAATGGTCTAACTTACATAAAATTATGTAGGAGATAGTCCTCTTTTGCACAAAACGATTGATTAATAAGTAGTGATATTTTCAACAGACTGTTGAAAAAGATTGTTGAAAATCAATGAGGCAAGTGTAGAAAGGTGTTCAGTTCATGCCACTTAGTCATATCTCATCTGATCAGGGGAAAGTCAGTCAGAAAGGGTCGGCTTTATTGTCAGGCCCTATATTAAAGATTTTACATTGTTTTTGTACATGTTGAGAATAGGGATGAGTCCCGAGTCTCAAGCTTCTGATTGGCTGATCTGAGAGTCTTCATTTCAGCCAGTCAGATGCTTGGGATTTGAGACTAGTCTCTGTACTCAGTTTTATAATCTTGGGCCCAGTTTTTTTTCTACTTTTTTATTATTTGACCAATTGTGCTTCAGAGTGTTCTCAATTTATAGATAATTTAAGAGCTATGCACAGCTATATGTTAGATTTGTTGCTAGTGTAGACCCCAGATAAGCCAACCTCTTTTTTCAGTCTGATCAGTGTCTACCCCATTTGCCATTCAGTCAAGAAATTTGTACTGAATATCACTTTAAAAATAATGGATTAGAAAGGCAAGTCAATTTCATTACTGGTGCAAATTAATAAAAACCTCAACTTGTTAATGAGCTGACCCAAATTAAATGACAGGTAGGTCTATTTGATAAATAAATGGGGCTAAGAGTTATTATAAAGCAATATTCCCAAGTGTGGAGAAACCCAAGACCTGTGCCTGGATAAGCAAATCCTGCTAGGTTTATGATACAGACTCTCCTTTGTATTTTGGTCAGTCCATTAAAGGCTTATAGGGAGTTTTGTGAAAGTGTATTTACGGTACTCCATATATATGACTATAAGTGCATGGATTAACAGGTAAATCCAGATCACCTGGCACATCCATGCCCTGTGCTCTGTTTCTACACCATTTGCTAATAGGTCAGAAACAACCTAATGAATCTGAAAATGAAAATTGAAGATTCTGATCAGACAGCACAGCTGTTAACCATCATCAGGCTAAGTGTTTACCATCCTCATAATGTTGATATAGTGCATATAGCAGAAAATCAGTTTATTTAATGCGTAAAACACTATAAATGACATAAAATACATCATTATTTTCAGTGAATACTGAAGTCTGTCAATGGGATTAATGTATGGTAATGAAGCCATCTAAGAGCTCGAGATACATATCTGTCAGACATGCCCAAACAACATCTTGACAAAAACATTTGCATAAAGAAAATATGTCTACTGAATTAAACATGATTTTAGTGCCTGATGTACATCTTTGATCCAATAGGTTAGATTTTAGGCTTTAAAACTCTATTGTTACTGTTTTCTCAAGAGCTCCAGATTAAATTTGATGCAAAAGGGTATTTATCCCCTGATGTTTGGATGTAAAGGGTATTTTACGATAGTGAAAGGGTAGTGGGATAACTTACAACTGTGTTACAGTTGTTACTGAATAAATTTTCAGAACATGAAATTTAAACTCTTTCTTTATGATTTAAAGATTTAATTTTCTTAAGTAGGTGGAGAAAATAAATGAGCACCTTTTTGAAAATGAAAGCCTACCAGTACCCCCACATATAAAATTCAAAATGAATTTGCCAAAAGTCAAAGTGTCTTTTACCACCATAGTGCAAACATGCTTTTACTCCTTATTGATGGTACTTATTCTTTTTTTTGCATTAAGGCGGCAATTCAGCAAATACCTCTTCAATACTTTTTTCTCAATAGGTACTTAACTTGTTTTTTGCCTGTAACCATTTTCATATAAAGTAGCTTGATAGACACCAATTACTCTGCAATGACTTCTCTCCCCTTTAATCTTTAGACCATGTGGGCTTTATATCATGTTTATTGTCCATTCATTAAATTCTATTACATTTGCACTTTTGTCAAAAAAGGAAATCACTAATGCTGCTGGTTGTTTATGTCTATTAGGTTATGAAAATGACAAAATGATCTCCATTTTCACCGATGTTTACAGTGATAAAATTGTCTTAAAAGGGCCCAATTTTGTCTGTCTGCAAACATGTAATTGCCTAGATTTGTCATCATAAAACATGCATCCCTGGTTTTAAATTTTTGCTGTTGTTTTCTGGGTATTAGCATTAAAATTATTAAAGTGAAATAGTATGATTTACTGTGGTAATGAATTAGGATAGATTATAAGGATATTGCCTTGATTTAGACATTTTAAGCAAACAAATATATCATAAGATAAATTATAGCTAATTTAATTTTGTTTTAAAGGAATCCAATGTTTTACATAAATTAATCAGTAGTTTACATGCTTTGTACCAATCAAACAGTTCCAGCTCAAACAGTTGGTGATTTTGGTAATTAAAGCAAATGTATGCTTTTACTCCTAAAATGCTGTCATACGAGATTTGCCAGGAGGGTAGAGCAAGATCAGTCTGGGCATCTGTGAACTCTGAGTGGTAGTGTTTTCAGTTTAATAAATAGTTATCGAAAAACATCCCTATTAAAAATCTAATATGATTAAAAAAGATGCAGCCCCTGGAAAATGGCATTTGGCGGTTCCTGTGCCTGTATATGTCCCTGTAAACTTTAACAATATGACATTATAACACTTGTTGCAGACCCTTGTGAAAGGTCCGTGTAACTGAAAAATATATTTTTTCTGTAACCAGCTCCCATGATGGAATGTTGGTCATTCTTTTCACAGTGAATATGGGTAAAGCAAATTATTTAACCCATCATGCTGATGAAGGTTCCTGACTGTGACTGTTTGTTGTTTCAGGTGTGATTGAGTATTTACAGACAGGTCGTGTGGCGAGTAACCACATTGATTTCAAGTTTTGTTGTTTCAGGTGTGATCGAGTATTTACAGACAGGTCGTGTGGCGAGTAACCACATTGATTTCAAGTTTTGTTGTTTCAGGTGTGATCGAGTATTTACAGACAGGTCGTGTGGCGAGTAACCACATTGATTTCAAGTTTGTTGTTTCAGGTGTGATCGAGTATTTACAGACAGGTCGTGTGGCGAGTAACCACATTGATTTCAAGGAGCTCGGTTACGACACGACTCTACAAGTCTTCAACTGTCACAAAGACACGACCACTCACCTTATGCACAAGTTCCGTCTTGCGAAGGCGTACGAGGATAACATCATGAGACATACAAATTATACGTAAGTAGTTACTGTTCACTGTTTACACCCAGGAAAGATACCAGTTGTTTATAGTTGCAGGATGGTAAATTCAAGGAAGAGGAAATCTGTCTGTATCATTGCTATTCTTGGGGTATTTTAAGCCTTTCCTCCATATTAACCGTTTTTATCACGTGCAAACAGTGTATCTCACGTGCAAACAGTGTATCTAGAATTAGATCAGCCTACACATCCATCTGATCAGGACATACAATGTTCACTTCTTGCTAAAAAATAACCTAATCAATCTAGAAGCAAACAGTATAGATCCTGATCAGATGTCACAGATGTGCTGGCTGATGTGAATCTACAATGTTTGCCAGGGGTGACAGCCATATCCCACCAGTGGAGTAAAGCTTCTTTTCTAAAACAGCTTGGGCATTGCACCCAGATTCATCTATCTGAAAGCTCTTTTCATACATGTATCTGTGCCTGTAAGAATATTTTACAGGTATAAATATTTGGGGGTGGCAAACCCAGACATCATGCAAAAGTGATGATTATATGGAATACGAAACATGGTATATTTTAACGTGCATATCGAGATGATGCGTCACATGCGAGACCCATGTCTCTACTTCCAAGGTCAATGTCACACGCAGTATTTTATCACTATGCAGTACTGCACTTAACGACATAGAGTATTGACAGTCATGCTAGGCTATAAATTTCTCATGTATGGACCAATTTTCAAATAACATATTCAGTGTATCAAGCATACATGCCATATTTCTTAAAAGCATTCCAGGGATTTGGTTCAAAATTCCAGGGGATTCCGATATAATTCCAGGGGATTTTTTAACGCGGCTAAACAAGCAGAATTTACTAGAAACTAAACTAAGATGCAATATTAAATATATTTATCCTCATTTATTTAAACAATATTTTTATTATGTTTTTTTGTAACAGGGTGTCAGCACATAATAAAACTATATAAAACAAACACTATATGAACTGTCCGACAAACTCTGATGTGCATAGCACAGACTAACATCAGTTAGAACAATTATTTAAGTTAATTAACATGGACTTGGATGTTATTAACTTGCTGCAGATGCTGAGTTCGAACGCTCAACATATGGTCTCTGCAGTCAAACCAGACCAGGAGTCAGTCTGGATCTTTCTAAGTATGCTAAGGGGGTTTGTTTAGAAAAGTCTTTGTGTATTTAATTCTATTTTCTGTTCAAAATCCCCATGAAAATTAAATATTGCTGCCCAAAATTGTGTTCGAGCAACACTACTGGATCTGTCCTTGAATATATCAAATGTTGCAGCTTCAATGGCTATTATATTTTTATTCCAAGGATGCAAGAATCAGCTTGACTGGTCATTTCTTCCTACTTTGTAATTAAAAAAAATATTTGCAAACGTGCCAAAACGTTAATTGTTGGTCAAAAGACGAATAATTTGTATCCGAAAGTGTCCCATTATCCGGATACACACATATTTTGGACATCATAAAAAAACCTTCAATCCTTTGACAACTCCACTAATTGTACATAAAACAGACGGTATACTTGTGATTTAATTCACACCTATGCAAACAATCAATTATCCAATAAACAATCCTGTTAAGTGTCAATTCTCACTAAATAATCGATAATCCTCTTGGTGACACTAATTAGACGAATTCGGAACATTTTGACACAACCATTAGGAGTCCGAGATACGTAACGGTGTATTCGGCGTATAGACAAATGTCTGATATGAGAGCGACAAAAATGCATTTTTATACCGTTTTTCTTAACTTTTGTTAATTCCGGGGGATTTTCGTCTCCCGCCGGGGGGCCAGGGCATGGCTCTAAATTCCGGGGGATTTTTCCCCCCACCGGGGGATATGGCATGTATGATCAAGACAACATGTTGCGTGCATGACGTGTCTTTACCTTCAATGTCAAGGTCACAATGTTTCATCACTCTGCAATGCTTCTATTATAATATTATGGGATCATATCATAGCTTTTGCTTTCTCATCTACTGACAGATTTTGAAATAAATTGCAACATGTTTTCGGCAGATTCCATTGCTTGTTTCTTCCGCTTCCAGTTGACCTTTAAATCCCGCTAAAACACTTCCTCAGGGGGGCATTTGTCACTTACAGTGACAGCTCTCTCCTTTTCTTTTTCTTTTTTGCCTGTGAATGACGCAAAATACTAGAAAATAAATTAAATTTTCTTAATTAATTGCCACTGTATTAAAGAAAATGTTCAAGAACTTGCAAATTAAAGAATTTTCCAGAGAAGGTGTCAAAACCTGATTTGCTCATTTACGATATTTCAGAACATGTTCGTGCGACTGCTTGGAATTTTAGAAGCCTAATTCAAAACCTTAAAATCAATAACGAATCTTTTCTTAGTGGTTTCTCAATTTAATTTTCCAAGGAAGGCTCTCAAATTTATTGTTATTTTTATAATAAGTCAAGAAATACTTGCTAATTAAAATAAATGTGCTGAAACAAATTAGACACGGCAAACTGATGAAAGGGTTCCAGTTTCTCAGGTGTGTCTCGTAAAGATAATTATGAGGTATATGATACGGCTTCCAGAAATAGGTTATTGGACGTGACTGACTATTTCAGTAAGTCAAGGACATGTTCAGGCCTGCGGAGAAATTTGGTCTGACCGATTTCTATCTTTGTTTATCTCTTGACTCCATATATATGCCTTGTATCAGATGTGTGACCAGAGCAGATTCAGATCAGCTTGCACATTAGTGCCATTTAACCCTTTTCTTCATATATTTGCATTTTCACGCATGTGTGACCAGTGTAGATCCAGATCTGCACTGATCGCATTTTGGTCAGAAATAACCTAACAAATAAAAAAGCGAACAGTGCAGATTCTGTGCCTGCTGATCTGGATCTACTCATGCAATAAAGGTGTGTCTATGGAGGAAAGGGTTAATCAGGATCTACACTGGTCACATCATGGTCAGCATTAAAAGCAAATAATATGGAGTTAACCGTTTCCTAAATGGATACAGCTTATATCCCATGTGGGACTTGCGTAGATCTATGCACTGTCGTCAGAAATATTATAATATTCAAAGCAACTGTTGTAGAACCTGATCATTCTTCATTGATGCAGGCTGATCTAGATCTACACTTGTCCCCGGTGAGATATACACTGTTACTCATGTAGTAAAAGAATAATAAATACACAAATAAAATTTGAAGCCATTATTTTAAGCATTGTTGTATATTTTAAATTTAAATAATAATAATATACTGACTCAGGTGAGCAAATACTCTCAGTTGTATAGTCCAGTAATCACAGACCCTCTGCACCGGTGGTATAGTACAGTTGCTCCAGTTACCACTGGCTCTCTGCCCTGGATATGCATAGTGTCAGATCTGTTCTCAGCTTACTAACCTACTGCCCTATATATTCTCTCCATTTGGCGTTGTTTCGTGTTAAGGTACTCTCGTTCGTGAGACCTTTTGAGGGAAACAAGGAAAGTCCATGATTATTATTTCTCATATTACTAAGAGTTAGGACTGGAAATAAAACCGACACGTAACAGTATTTAAAAAAAAAAAATAGATTTTGTCTGAATAGCCTGTGGAGAAAAGCATTTGTATGAAAATTTTGAAAATTTGCATTGTTCTTCACAAAGAAGCAACCTTTTACTCCATGGATACAACTTTTATCCCATTTACAACCTGGGCCCAAGATCATAAAACTAAATCTGGAGATCAGTCTCAAATCTCAAGAATCTGATTGGCTGAAATGGCAACTGGTCGCCATTTCAGCCAATCAGATGCTTGAGATTTGAGACTTATCTCAAAACTTAGTTTTATGATCTTGGACCCAGATCTATATGAGCCTGCACATCAGTCAGAAATATGCCTGTAAGTCTGAAGTCTAAAAGCAAACAGTGTAGATCCTGATCAGACTGCTTGGATGTGCAGGCTGATCTGGATCTAGACTGCCCATGGGATTAAAGCCATTTAGATGAAGTAAATGGTTATATCAGAAGTGCAAAGAGATAATTGTATAGGTTTGAAAAAAAGGTCTCTGAACCCTTTCCTCCATAGACATGCCTTTATTGCATGGAAAAACAGTGTAGATCCAGATCTGCACTGTTTGCTTTTTGATTTGTTAGGTTATTTCTGACCTAAATGCGACCAGTGCAGATCCTGATCAGTCGGCACGATCAGTACCTCACCTATATTAAGGATATCACAGTATTCAATGCCATACAAATTGATAGAATTTTTATGGAGTTTTTTCGGAGTTTTTTCCGAACTGCAGTTTTTCATGGCTTAATAGATTTAATACATTTTGTAATTTATGCCCGACTTTAATGGATACATCACTACATTAACAGTGTTATATTCCCCCCAGAGGTAAATAACAACTCTACAGTTCAAAAAACGCTCTTGTCTGTTTTATGGTTCGTATTTATGATAGGTGAAAAAGTTCATTTGCACCATAAATCCTGTCAGCTTTATTTGTCAATTTTAATCGGTAAACATTCAAATTTCTATGCGTAATATGTTAAGTATCATGTTAATTTTTTTGGATCAACATATGTTAAGTACAGCCAACATAACATGCACCAGACACATAAGTTCTCTCAACTTGGTAGGACATACACTGGTACTTGATATATTAATAAATTACATGTGCCACCTTGTGAGGAAATTGTCTGATATTTAACCAGGTTTTTTTCCAAACCAGGTTTTCTTTGGAAAACCGTGGTTATTAAATTGGGGTATATGATTGGCGGGCAGGTGTCAACATTTCATGAAGTATTTTGTTTAAGTTCAAAGTTTAAACTGCCTAGATATGGATGGTAAAATAACATTAGAAATCACATCGGACCGGCCCAAATTTTACCAGACAGGTCATTCGGTCTGACAACTTTCGGGACATCTGCTAGGGTTATAATAACTAGTGTTTTAACCCTTTCCTCCATAGAAACACCTTTATTGCAAGGGCGAACAGTTTAGATCCAGATCAGCAGGCACATCCGTGCTGTCTGATCAGGATCTAAACTGTTCACTTTATGATTCGTTAGGTTATTTCTGACCAAAATGCGACCAGTGCAGATCCTGATCAGATGGCATGGATGTGCCGGCTGATCTGGATCTACACTGGTCGCACATGCGTAAAAATGCATTTATATGGAGGAAAGGGTTAAGTTATTGTATGACAGATTTATTTACATGCAGGTAACCAGGTAAACAAAACTTAAATCATTTGTAATTCAATAGAAAATCCCTGAAGCAAATGTATAGATTCCATTTGTATAATTATGTTGATATTGTATATTTTCAGATTTGATTTCAAGGGCATCATTGACTACATCTTTTATTCGCGCCACTACATGAACCTGCTGGGAGTGCTCGGGCCAATGGACGAGAATTGGTTCCACGAGAATAAGGTTGTCGGCTGTCCACACCCTCACATCCCATCGGATCATTTCTCATTATTCGTCGAGTTTGAAATGCCAGTGCCGTATCCTGATATAAGTACTATATTAAATGACGATACACCGGTGACAGTTAGCAGCGGCAGTAGTCTGGGGGCAATTGGTTCATCCAGAGAGAAACACCATAGATAGCATTGAGAATAAATATCGTGAGATCTGAATAACTGTGCATATGTGTTCAAACACATCCTAAAGTTCATGTGTACTATCATCCGAGAGGTCATGCATATAGTCATCCATGCGTAGCATTATTCCAGATGTCATGTAATGTCAGCAAGAGATCATGTGTTGTGGCATAGAATTCATTAGCCTTTAAACAAATCTTGAAATGTATTGGAAAGTATTTTAAACTGTCTTTATGTGTAAATGCATTTTTATTAAATTTTCCTGCCAAATGAAACCTAAATGCATGAAACTGAGTATTTCTCATGTTAGATTTATATTTGCTAAAGATTTGTATTAATCATCAGAATCTAACTTTGGTGTTTTACTAGAGATTGATTGCTTTATAGTTTGTATTTTTTCCAATTTTACCTATATTTATTTTCATTTAGTGCTTAATTGAGTTGGTAATAGCAAAACAAGTTAAAATTAATTCATCATGGTCTAAATTGGAAACTAGAAATTATGAAATTCCAAATTAAAGCTGATATGAAAAATATCCCCAGTGTACGGTATGTGTAAAATTGTTGAGCCTGTCACTTTCTTCTTTGTATAAAATTGATTTTATTTTGTGTACAATATTTGCTGTTTTATAATTTATTGATAAAATGAAAAGCTTGTCTGCCTTCATAACCACAAAGATTTATTGATGTGAGTAATTTTGATTTTCGGTAAATTCGTCAAGGTCCTGAGGTCTGTTTTTAAAGTGACCTTGGAGAGAAGTTTTTACATCAGTGGTATAGTGTTTCATTGTTTTCCAAGATTAAATAGCTGAAAAACCAATAAAAGTGATGGATATATGTTTTGCAGGCCTCTTATTACAATACATTGTTAAACTTAAACTTCCTTGCTCATTTTTCTGTTATACTTTTAGCATTCTGACAAAAGATAACCTATAGTTCTTCCTCAAAAATGTCACAATCACTTCCTTACACTATATTTACATGCCACAACTTTAAAATCACTTGAGTTATTTCAAAGATTCAATGTTTGATTTTATCTGATATTCTTGAAATTCAACTCTCAAATTGAAAATTGTTTAATCATAAAAATGAACTTTGAATAAAAAAAGTGCATAATTGATAAGATCTAATGCACTGAAATTTGTGTAATCTATAATGATGTGCGGTTCTACTTACTTGGCATTTTTAAACAAACAATTTAACAGTTATCTTAGAAATTTTTATGCTCTATTATTTCTTTGCTATATATTTGATTATGTATGGTGATTTGTAAATAAAAAAATCAACTAAGTATTGGAAATAACTTTTTTATTTGAAACAATGGCTCAAAATCATAAACACTGAGTTTTGGAGACCAGTCTCAAATCTCAATCTTCTGACTAGTCTCCTTAGCAGTCAATCAGATTCTTGAGATTTGAGACTGGTCTCCACTTTAAGTTTTATGATCTTGGGGCCCAGATGTATCTGGATGGAAAAAACTATCTAAAATTAATTATTTGAATTTGTTTATGGGTTCCAGGTACAAACTAAGTTGTTTCAGATTATAAATATTTAGATCTGTTAGTTTAAAAAGTTGTTGAATTTTAATGAAGTTTTCTGAGAAAGAAGAAATGCAGAACTATTTTTCACACATAGTGAAAATTTCTATGTCACCGACTAAACATTTATCTGGGCCAAATAACATTTCCAGAAAGTGGGTTGCAAAACTAAGTAATAGCACATAGCTGGTGTGAATTTAGCTATAGAGTGACAAATTTAGCAGAAGTGTAAAAAAATTAATCTTTAGAAATTGTCTCCTACCAAACTACCAAAAAGCTACCAGTATTTATGCAAAGAATAACCACCCACATAAAGAAAAAGTGAGTCCATTACTGCACATATAACAGCCCTCTGCTTATGGCCCTGGTTCAAAATTTGTCTTTGCTTATTTTGCATATTTTAGGGGAATGTTTTAGATTTTAGGCTGTTCATACTTTGATTGAGCTTGATATCTGCTGGGCAAACCTTTATATAGGCTGAAGCTTTGCAGCAACTGTTGATCTTTCAATATCTTAACTCAGTCTTGTTTGCAAAGAGTAGACTCTAATCAGGGTCTGCACTGTTTGCTGTCCTGCATTACACCCCTTTGAATTTTCAGTGGACTGATTTAACCCTTTCCTCCATAAATATGCATTTTTACGCATGTGTGACCAGTGTAGATCCAGATCAGCCGGCACATCCATGCCGTCTAATCAGGATCTGCACTGGTCACATTTCGGTCAGAGATAACCTAAAAAATCAAAAAGTGAACAGTTAAGATCCTGATCAGACGGCATGGATGTGCTGGCTAATCTGGATCTAAACTGTTCACCCTAGCAGTTAAGGTGTACCTATGGAGGAAAGGGTTAAATACAAACTCAAGATTAGAAGTTTTCCTGTTTCTATTCATTTTGATTGTCATAAAAGAAATTTTGTCTTTTATTAAATCCTGATTTGCATATTTTCCTTAAATATAAGCAAGTTAAAAAAAAAGACCAGGAAAAAGTAAAATGAAAAAAGTAGACCTTTAGTATAATTGGGGAAGAAAAGTTGTTAAATTCTACTTCATGTTTGATTTTTCTCCACTTCTAACAACATACAGGATGACCTCATTATTTCCCCCACCCACAATTAAATATGTACAGTAAAATATGGCAGTCTAGAACATTACTCCATAACTACAGAAAGACAGATTTTCCTTGTATCAGAGTAGACAAATTCAAAGACAGCTTCCATAAGAACAGATGGGATTATAGGCTGATTGGGGTCTACCTGGATCACAAGCTGAACTGGGTCTACACTGGTCAATAATCATTAGTCTACACTGGTCAATAATCTTTGATATATTCTATCAGAAGATTATCTAATATCTTGCTCTACACTGATTGATCTATATTGATCAAAAGATTATCTTGTTCTCAAATCTCAAGCATGATTAATCACTTGTCTCCATTTCAGCCAGTCAGATGCTTGAGACTGGTCTTACGGATTGTACAGACAAATAAAAATATCCAAAAGCTTTGAACTAACTGCTTAAATAATATATGTAGATATCTGTCATGTTGTTCTTTCCGAGTGCAAATCAATTTCAGTTGTAGACTAAAAGCTTTCTTTATAGCTATTTGTGCTTTTGTTGCTGGGAGTTCAGAGACCAGTCACATGATTCTCCCACATGTTTCTAGACTATTGTGGTATTTTCCTGTTAATACACTTCAAAAGATCTTGGTTTTTTGATGTGCATTAGTATCTTTCACTTTGAAGGAATCGAGCAAAAATACATACTGTAAAATCCAGTTGCTCATTTATTGGCCCATAATTTTATGTAATAGGGCATATATCCATGTGTGATCCTTGTAGATCCAGTTCAACCTGCACATCTTGGGTGACAGGGTCTTAAACTATTTCTGAACTAGGTCAATATATACAGTAATGAATGTGAACTGTCAGATCTCGTCAATTAAAGTCAGCTACAGCATAATAGAAAGTATTTAAAGTTCACATTAATATTTATTACATATGTTTCCTCTAAAAAATGAGCAATTTTTAATCGAACATGTTGCTTACTGTAAAAGTTATTTAATTAGAAATATAGTTCAGAATGATTCGTATTTGGCAGTTTCTTACTTAAAAGCATGATAGTAAGAATGGGTGACATTTTTTTAATAACCCCCTAATAAACAGTGTAGACCCACATGAGCCAATATAGTCAATGCAGCCAGTGTAGACCCAAATGAGCCAATATAGTCAATGCAGCCAGTGTAGACCCAAATGAGCCAATATAGTCAATGCAGCCAGTGTAGACCCAGATCAGCCAACATATTCAATGCAGCCAGTGTAGACCCAGATCAGCCAAAATGTTCAATGCAACCAGTGTAGACCCAGATCAGCCAACATGTTCAATGCAACCAGTGTAGACCCAGATCAGCCAACATGTTCAATGCAACCAGTGTAGACCTAGATCAGCCAACATGTTCAATGCAACCAGTGTAGACCCAGATCAGCCAACATATTCAATGCAACCAGTCTTAATCTTGTGAAGGTAAACAGGTGGTCTACATTCTCTGCATAAATGACATAAATAGCAAATAAAACTTTAAAATGGACTGAAAATGTTTGTCTATCACCGCTTCTTCATCGACAAGTTACTGTTGACAGTTCTTTAGTGTAAAAACAAATACTTTAATGTTATCAAAGGGTAGAAGTTCCTCCTTGTGTAATGTATTCAACAGTTATCATGTAAAACTCACTCTATCAAACAATAACCATAAAGATTTTTCAGTATTATGTCCATTTTGGATTATGTATAAAGTGCTTTATGTCCTGATTAGGACTTTTTGGGTTAAGATCAAAAATGTTGTAACTGTTTTCTTTATTTAATATCACTTAGAATGTTTTGGCACAACTTGTTTCGTGGTGTTCTCATTTTGTTAACTTCTGCTGTGATTTATATTCTTTTTTGCACCTATATAAAAAGAAAACAACACTGTATTTTCTCGCTTAATAACTTTTTTTTGTATTTGGATGGAAATGTGTATCTTATAATCAAGTTTTGATTTTCTCATTTCATTTTTTTATTATTATAAATATTGAATAAACTTGAATTGTTTACATGTATTTAACCCTTTCCTCCATATATACACCTTTTTACACTTGTGCGAACAGTATAGATCCAGATCAGCAGGCATATCCATGCTGTCTGATCAGGATCTGCACTGTTCACATTTTGGTCAGAAATTACCTAATGAATAAAAAGCGAACAGTTTAGATCCTGATCAGACGGCACATCTGTGCTGTCTAATCAGGATCTTAACTGGTCGCCCACGCAATAAAGTTGTATTTATGGAGGAAAGGGTTAATTATGTTAAATAAAATGTTGTGGGGGTGTGTGTCATATATTCTGTCATTGGATAAGTGCCTATTACCGTGCTCTGTTTATTATAATATTCAATGAATTTTGTTTGCATTAATTTAAAAAAAAATAATTTTACTGGATTAAAAATTAAATATTTCCAAGCTGTCAACATCATATAAATTACTGAAAATGGGGTGAAAATGTTAGTATGTTCTTTAAAAAAACAGTTAACTATCAAAATTACAAGTGTACAAGTTATTCAGAGAGGTATATTAACTGTTTTGACTTACAAGTCAATACATACTTTCGACAACTAACAACAAGATTAATAAACAGCCTCATTTCCTTATGTTAATATTTACTCTTTATGCACCTGTTCACAACAAAGGGGCATTACTCTTCATTGTTTTTTTCACCATATGATACAGTTGTTACAGCCTCTTGATTACAAAATTTTGTTTACCATAAAATTTCTGTTATTCAGATAGCATGATGGCTAATGATATTACATTTACAGTTTTTATGTGTTTTTCTGAAATATTTGAATAAAATACTCTCAAAATAATCAACCCTATACAAAGTTAAGTATGAAAGTAATTATACAAAGTTAAGTATGAAAGTAATTTTATAACCTATGGGTGGCATGTACTTTTAGTTTTAACCTTTTCCTCCATAAATACGCATTTTTACGCATGTGGGACCAGTATAGATCCAGATCAGCCGGCACATCCGTGCCGTCTGATCAGGATCTGCACTGATCACATTTCGGTCAGAACTAACCTAAAGAACCAAAAAGGGAACTGTTTAATCCTGATCAGACGGATGTGCCGGCTGATCCGGATCTACACTGGTCTCGCACGCATAATGCGTATATATGGAGGATAGGTTTAAACAGCACATGAATTTTTTTCAGCTCTTACATTTCAGTACTGTTGTAAAATATGCATGCCTTTTCTAGAATCTTTGATGTTATGGTAGGAAATGTTCGAGTTTTTTGTGTGTAGGATGCATTTAGTTTGACAGATTAGTTTCTGAATTTCCAACTGAAATTGCGATTCCCAGGGATTTCATTCTATCTTGTATCATGGTGACATCAGGAAAATTTGCGGATGGGTGTTTTTCATTTGATGGTTTTAACTTTTAATCATGTCTTAAGATTTGGTTTTTAAAGGTAGAGAATGTTTTGTAGTATTTTTACCATTGAAACATAAATGATTTCTGTGTTTACCAACAGCATGTCTTATTTTTTGTATACATGGCTATTGTACAATGAATTTGTGTCTTTGGACACTAATAAAATATTTGATATGATATGAATAGTTGGTTTTTGAATTAAATATGTTCTGCACACATAATGTTTTGAATTCCACTAAGGTTTCTGTTGGGCATTGACACTCGTGCACCAACTTTGGCCCCAGCATGACCTTTCCACATCAGATGTGAAACCATTACCAGTTTGTGCATTTGAAAATTCACAAACAAGAGCTATGTTCTACATGGCCAAGGGTCTTTCTTGTAAATGGAAAAGGTCAGGATAGGTAAAAGGTGGAATAAATTGGCCAGTAATTAATAAATTCTAGTGAACACAAGACCAGATCAACTCAGCAATCAGATGAAGGCAGTGGGTAAGAGTCCTGTAAAAACTCACCAGGTACATTTTTGTAATGGGAAGATGTTTTTTTTTAATCAAAATGTGGACCTAAGTCTTAAGTGTACAGAGAAGGCACTTTGTTTATGATGTTGAAATGATCCGAACACATAGAAATGATCAAATGTTCTGCTGTGCAGGTAAGTTGCTAAATCATCTGGACCAGATTCTGATACAAGTGGATGTTAGTGATGGTGCATTCGAGAGGCTCCATTTTAATCCCTCCTAGAACTACTGCACTGCTTTATGCGTTTCAAGTGTTAAGTTCCCAAATGGAAATCTGTATTAACCCATTCCTCCACAGATATACCTGTATTGCGTGGGCAAACTGTGTAGATTCAGATCAACCAGCACATCCGTGCCACCTAATCAGGATCTGCACTGTTCGCTTTTTGATTATTAGGTTATTTCTGACCAAAATGCGACCAGTGCAGATCCTGATCAGACAGCAGGGATGTGCTGTCTGATCTGGATCTACACTGGTCCCACATGCTTAAAAATGCGTATTTATGGAGGAAAGGGTTAAAAGGGTATGAGTCTTTAAAAACTGCCACCCAAATACTGCAGCTATCCACCACCCAAAATGAACTTGGATAATGAGATTTTCTCTGGACAAAATTTGATTAAAAAACAAGGGGCAATAATTTTGTAACAAGCAATATGCTTAAATCTTGGTGTAAAGAACTGATTACCAAAAGAGCTGTAGATTGAACCATTCATTAAGCTATCTTAGTCTAAAGGACAGTTAATTAAGCTATTTTTTGTCTAAAGATCCATTTACCAAGCCAGTTAGAAGTGGCTTTAGAAGAAAACAGAATTCAGGGAACTGGACAAAACAGCAAATATTAAAAGGTGGAAATTTTGCAATTTATAGCAGGAAATGCCAAAATCGCCCATGTATAAATTTGAGGGAAGTGGTAATATTTTATTTGCATTAAGATTATCCACTTGTATCTGCATTCATTCAATGGATAAATAGCTCATCCGCCGAAGACTGAAATCTGGTTAGTTATCATTGGTCAAATCTTTGAACATAACTAATGGATCTTAAAAGAATAGAAGGTTGATTGAACCCTTTACTCCATATTGATGACATAATGGTGTGGGCGAACAGTTTAGATCCAGATCAGACGGCACACCCGTGCCATCTGATCAGGATCTTAACTGTTAGCTTTTAGATTCATTATGTTGATTCTGACTGGGAGGTGAACATTATAGATGCAAATCAGATGCCACAAATGTGCCAACAGATCTGGATATGAAATGCGTATATATGGAGCAAAGGGTTATTTCAGGGGATCTTCTTCATTCAACAAAAGAACCAATCTTTGAAGTCTTGCAGTAAGCTTTAGGAATATGATCTATTTCAACATGTATAGTACTTGTTTACGATATAACATAACCCTTGACTCCATATATACAGGTCTTATCACATGTTCATACAGTGTAGGAACATCTGTGACATTCTAATCTAGATCTACATTGTTTGCTTTTTGGTTAGAAATAACCTAAAGAACTCTAGATCTTGATCAGACTGCACTGATGTGGAAAAGGCGTTAAAGACTCAGTCAGCGGAACTTTCCTTAAGTATTCTTGATCATCAGTTCTATTAATAAAAATTGAAATAACAAAGGAATAAGATAGGGTATCGAAAATGTTTCTTTCAAATTGGCAATATTAATCCTTTCCTTAATATATATGCATTTTATCACATGTGCAAACAGTGCAGATCAACATCAGCTGGCACATGTGTGCCATCTGATCAACAGAATCTACACTGTTAGCTTTATGATTGTTAGGTTATTTCCTACCAAAAAGTAAACAGTGCAGATCCAAATCAGACGTACAGATGTGCGGGCAGATCTGGATTCACACTATTCACTCATGAGATAAAATGTGTATATATGAAGGGAAGGGTTTAGAAAGTTTCAGAATACTAGTGAAGATAACAGAAAACACAAAACACAGGTTTTGTTCTGACCTTAAAGAAGGTCTTTGAATTTTATTTTCATTAAGTCTTTAAAAAGCAGAGGGTAACAATCATTATTAGCACGGAGACAATAAGCACACTTAACAAGCTGTGATAAACAGTATAAACAACCTATAGATATTTCCATAAAATGATGTATAAAGTAATCAGATCTGCTGTATTGCTCAATTTAATGCAAGTGTTTCCATTTTCCGCTGTTTGTAAACAATTAAGTCATGCTTTTAATGCCATGATAAAAACTTCCCCCTGCTAGATTTTCTCAGACAAATCCAAATCTAAATACATGTACTGCAGTATAAAATTTCCCACAGCTGACAAAGCATTTTGTAATAGCAAAGCATGTTTGGTTATTTCCTGAAAATATCAGCCAATGCTGTTGCAATATCCTTGATACGTGCAAAACACAACTAATTCCAACGTCAACAGTACTGAAGGCTTCCTTGGCAAATTTAATTAAAACAACTTCAGTTCAGCATTAAAATTGGACAATTGAGGGTTAAACCTTTACTCTACATATACACCTCTTTAAATGTGTTAAAGTGTAGATCTAGATCAGCTGGCACATCTGTGCCATCTGTGATGGATCTGCACTGTTTGCATTTTGGTAAAAAATAACCTAATTACTTGGAAAGCAAACAGTTTAGATCCTGATCAGATGCAAAGGTGTGCCAGTTGATCTGGATATTAACTGGTACCCACACAAAAAAGCTGTAATTATTGAGTAAAGGGTTCATTTTAGCAACTTCAGTTGAGCATTAAAATTGGACAATTCAGATTTGGTGTAAATTAGAATTTTCATACCTAAATATCTACAAAATTCGAAAATATATTTAAATGGAACGAACACAAACATATTTTTATGTTTTAAAATTCAACTCAAGACTTTTGTTAGTGTATTTTGTGAAAAATTGTTATAGATCAGTTTTACTAGTTAACCCTGTACTCCATATATACAGGTTTTATCACATGTGTGTCCAGAGTAGATCCAGATCAGCCAGAATATCTGCACTGTCTAATCTGGATCTACACTGGTCACTTATTGGCCAGAAATATTCTAATGACTCTTAAAGCAAACAGTACAAGTCCTGATCAGACAGCACAGATGATCTACACTTTTTTTTATAAATAAAAGTAGTATATTATGGAGTAGAAAGTGTAAAGTAATTCCAACTTTCACCAAAGATTTTCAATCAAATTCACATTAAAATATTATCAGATTGAAGCTTATGATTCTTGACACTTTACAAAAAGCAATACATGAAGACGGAATAGAATAATCTTACAGGAATCTTAAAAGTCTGAGAATTTTGTTATCTTTAAGGCACATTCATAGAGTGAATGAATTATACAAGCAAAATTGATCTGAGGTAACTTAAGTCGACTAGTATGAACCAAATTTTTTTTTTTTAGTTACTCATAAGGCAATAGAAAAAAATATTTAGATTCTCATCCCCGCCCGCCCCTGTCCAAAACCACCCGTCCCAAAAACATTTATTGGTAAAAAAATCGAAGCATATTCTGTTCCGGACAGAACGGGTTTTAGACCATCCCAAAATACCTTCTTAAGGTATTTCTTTAATAAAAAATAAAAATTAAAAAGTGCCCACCCGCCCCTTTTTTTTCCCAAAATCCTTATGAGAATCTAATAAATTTTTTTTCTCTGGCCTAATGATAATCATATATAATATAGGAAATGACCATAAACATGCTAGGTGCCATTTAAATATAGAACGCTATAGTGCCACTATGCTCTCATGAAACAGACGTTTATATGTATACTTAAAAAAAATTAGAACCGCAATTAGAAAGTTGCGTTTCTTATTCCTTTCAATATATTATACATACTTGAAGAAATTAAAAACGCAACTACTTTAAAAACGAATTATATTTCGCGTTTAAAGAAGTTCTGTTTCTAATTTCTTTAAGCATAAAATAGATGTTATAGAAAATCTAATGTATACCAGTAGTTATTAATTGTAAGTTATCAAGTGTACTTGCATACATAGTTTGGTGATGAACTGATTAGAGATAATTTAAAAAGCCATATTTGACCGTTAAAATTATTAGACATATCAGGTGTTACAAGTGTGCACATTAAATGATAACAGATCCAATAAAATAATACATTAAACTGACCTTTAAATTCATAGACAGTTCTAAAAATGACTGGAAAATGGCAATAAAACATTTATGCCTTTTAAAAAAACACAAACAGATTAAAAATAATTGATTACTTATCTCTTGGTTTAGCTGTTCTAGTACATAATTTGTGATGAACTGCTTAAGTGCAAAGCACAGCATTTGACACATTTGCAACCAGTGTAGATCCAGATCAGTCTGCAGAGTCTAATCTGGGTGTACAACATTTGCTATTTAGGTAATAAGTTATGGTAATAAATTTCTGTATAAACCCCTTTAATAATAAATGAACACTTCTTTAATAATGAACAAACTGTACCAAATTTAAGTACAAGTGATTCTGTTACATAAATTCAGCACATAAAGGGTTAAGATATACGAGGTGAATAATCCATACTAGACAAATAATCTACTGATACCATTGATCAAAACTGAGATGGGTTTCAAGGTAAAGGATGTAACATGTCATTTACCCATTTGTAAATACCCCTCACTTATACCCTTATAAGCAAGTAGAATATCATTTTTAAAATGGATAACCATTATTGTTTAAGCAGTACTTTAAACGCAGAAGTACATTGACATATTGTTAATCAATCAAGTGGTTAAAAATGTAAACAATTGACTACTTTATCAGCTATAAATGATATGGTATGCCCACTTCCTGTTTAACATAGACATAAACTCCCTTAACTCCATGGATTTGCCTTAAATCAGTTGAGTGACAAGTGTAGATCCAGATTAACCTGGACTGGAGGTTATAAAACTGAGCATGGAAACCAGTCTCAAATCTCAAGCATCTGATTGGCTGAAATGGCGACTGGTCGCCATTTCAGCCAATCAGATGCTTGAGATTTGAGACTGGTTTCCAATCTCAGTTTTATAACCTTGGGACCAGCACATCCATGCTGTCTGATCTCGTTCTACACTGTTTGCTTCTTTGTCTGAAATAACACAAAGCGAACAGTGTAGATCCTGATCAGACTGTACAGATGTGCAAGGTGATCTAGATCTTCACTAGTCACCCATGAAATTAACGCCATATTCCATGGATGGAATATTAAAACCTGATAAACAGTTTCTTTGGACGAAAAATCCTGGTTATAAGAGACAAACGGTATCAACAAGAACTGTGGATATAATCACAAGTATACAAGAACATAACTTCCACCAAAGAGCACTATGTGATCATGAGCACTTTATAATGGATGAAAAATGATGTCCTCAAACAATAAATAATATAACATCACCTTTAACCCTTTCCTTCATATTTAGGCATTTTTATGCATGTGTGACCAGTGTAGATCCAGATCAGCCGGCACATCCGTGCCATCTGATCTGGATCTACACTGTTTGCCCATGGAATAAAGGTGTATCTATGGAGGAAAGGGTTAATATAACTAGACTGTGTCCTCAGGACACTGATGCCCCCACTGCTGCAACAACATTTGTTACAAAATTTTGTACCAGGTATTAAGAACATGTGGTGATCATGATTAGTAAATGAGGAGTAAGTGCCACAAAATTTACATAACTAACATAAACGAAGGGCCATAACTCTGGTGAAAATTGTTGCAAGACAATGTCCTTTACAACAATCTTCACATCATGTCTAATCATCTGTGCAAGTTTGAAAGAAATCAGCTAAATTGAAAATGTGGAGTTCATGCCACAAAATTTTGTAAGTGAAATAAACAAAGGGCCATAACTGTGGTAAAAATGGCAGCAGGAAAAAATCTTTTCTTTATGATCATCTACCCATCCAGCTTGATAATGTGTGCAAGTTATAAAGAAATCTGTCCAAAAGTAAATGCGGAGTTAATGCCACAAGATATTATTACTGAAAAAAACAATGGGCCATAACTCTGGTAAAAATGATCGCACGAAAAAATCCTTTCTTCACGATCATCTACACATCCTGCTTCATCATCTGTGCAAGTTTGCAAGAAATCCCCCTAGTAGTTTAGGAGGATTTAATTACTGAAATTAACAAAGGGCCATAACTCTGGTTAAAATGGTCGCAGGAAAAAATCCTTTCTTCACGATCATCTATACATCCTGCTTGATCATCTGTGCAAGTTTGAAAGAAATCCGCCTTATAGTTTAGGAGGAGTTGACGCCACAAGATTTAACTACTGAAATTAACAAAGGGCCATAACTCTGGTAAAAATAGTCGGAGGAAAAAATCCTTTCTTCACGATCATCTACACATCCTGCTTGATCATCTGTGCAAGTTTGAAAGAAATCCGCCTTATAGTTTAGGAGGAGTTGATGCCACAAGATTTGGGGACGTACGGACGGACAGACAGACGGACGAGTGCAACTCTATATGCCTCCCACTTTGTGGGAGCATAAAAATCTCAAAATTCACAGGGATCACTTAAACATTATCTATTGTACACAGTGAATTATAGTTTATGTTTTCATGGTATCTTTTACTTTGACAATCTATGACTGATTATGTTAAACCATATATCATGGAATCACATGAGGTAAATTGTGTATAAAACATACTCCATTAATGGAGATGGTTTGAAGGCTCCTTTAAAGGGTCCCCTTATAAAATATATCACATTTTCTAGCCAACATGAATGGATTTCAAGGATTCACTTCTAGTCAAAAGTTCCCCTAGATAAAATGAATAAAAGTGATCCTTGAACAAAACTTTGAGCATACAACTTTAAAAGATACACATGTTCTTGAAAACAAATATGTTTATTAAGTTGCCATTTGTAATCTAAAATGACAGATTGCCTTAATATTTCTGTTCAAATGAATTGCTCACATTGGGAATAAAAATTGTCTGGAAAAAAATGCAGCAGACTGTCATATGTTAAGGTTAGTAACCAAGTTCATCTAATTAATTTATAACCGAAGGTACACCAGATTTAACCGAATGCACACCAGATTTAGGTACAAACGTGAAATATTTAAATAATTCTAGCTTTGATAATATTTCCAATTATTGAACAGCTCAATATGACTTCAATTTCATTTAGAGATACAATTCATTAAGCTTATGTTCTTCAAAGAAAAATAGCATCATTTTATTCAGATGTATTGTCTTCCTTAGTTAGTTCATTTAAGGTATGTATTTTCAGGTTGTTAACATTTAATTTAGTACAAAGCCCATTGTAAAATGGAAACAGATGTTCAATTATCACTAATGCAATTTACAGACAAGGTAACACAGAGTTAATCACTTAAAAACAACAAAACTAATTAAAAAGTTAAACATAACAGCAGTAATTAGGTGCCCAACAATAAGACAGATATCAGCAGCAAATAGCAAATTGCCTAATTGTTTACTATAATAAGCAAAACATGTACTTATGTCACATATTTTGTGAAAATATACCTCATATTGAATAAATGACAACACACAGAAATTGATGTTCTTGAACAGAATAACAAGATTTTACCTTCCATATTGTTGGTTGAGAGCAAAAAGATTCTAAGTGATTTTACATAAAGAAGCAGAAATAACCTTTTTGCTTTCATGATACTATAGATGTTTTAGGGAGAAAAAGTCTCCAATACGTTTTTGCTCTATATTCTATAAGTGAGTTTCACAATGGCAGAAAATAACACCTTCTAAATAGGATTGGTAAAAGTAAATTCAGAAATAAACGGTTCTCAATATGAACACAATCATCCAAAGGGAGAGAAATTCACAAGAAAACTAGGATAATAATATTATGTCTGATGAGCACTAGTCTAAACCCTTCTATGTAGCACAACTGAACACAAAACTTGCTTCAACTACATCTAATAATGCAAGTAAGCATAAAAAAAATATTGTGACTTTTGTTCACTTTTGTTCTAGTCTTGAATGATATGTATCAATTAATTACTACTAAGGTTTTGAGTAATACCACAGGCACTTTAATCATTATGTAAACAACTACATTTGAACTGTTTGAAAACAGCAATACAGATAATTTACATATCTTAAGAGATCAAAAAGGGAGTGATTTAATTAGTTAATTGATGCAAAAAATACCAATTATATTGAAAAAACAAGGGTGATAAGTATATTTTTAAAAGAATCACCAATCACATTGCAACATTTCCATGAACAAGTCAAGAGCCTAAGATCATAAAATTAAGATTGGAGACTTGTCTCAAATCTTATTGGCTTAAATGGAGACTAAATACTGGCAACCAGTCTCAAAACTCAAGCATCTAATTGGCTTATATGGATACTAGTCTTCATTTCAGCCAACATTCTTCATTTCACCTAATTAAATGCTTGAGATTTTAAGGTTGGTCTCCATTCTTAGTTTTATGATCTTGGACCAAGGACTCTTAATGTTTTCCTCGCTAAAACCATTTGAGCCATGCCATGTAAAAATGTGTCTTCGGCAAGTTGATATCAAGATGTCATGAAATGGAAGACAACATTTCCTATTGTGCATACAGCAGTAAAGTTTTTCTAATTTTGTTAATATGTAAGAACACCACATAGAGGGAATTGCACAATATTGGTCCAACTCATATAAAATTATGAAGGATTTGGTCAACTTTTGCACGAAGCACTCAAGTAATGTAGCTATGAGAAAATGATCGAGAGTAATTAGACTCACCAAACACATTTTTCAAGACATGGCTCATTTACATTTTGAGGGGCGAATGCAAAAAGGTTCCAAATGATATTAAATACAGCAGCTGATAGAACCTTTTCACTTACCCTACGATATATAACCAATGTAGACCAAGCAAGACCTGCCTGCATATTGCTGCTGCCTGATTTGGGTCTACACTTCTAACTATTCAATAAATTTGTGCAGAATACCTTAACAACAATTTTACAAAAGTGGCATCAGTTTTCTTTTATAGACAGATGTGCAGGGTTCGACGTTAACTTTTTCAATAACTAGACCAGTGGTCCAGTTACTTTAAAAATCTACAAGACCTGACCTATCATGTACTAGACCAACATGTTAACGGTACTACAACACTGAAAATGTACACTGGCTTGTTGTAAGGGCACAGCACTGATATATGTATATAAGTTAAACATGTATATATACCATGAACAAACAAAATAACTAACCAAAATTAGAAACAGTGAGTACCATATAAAATAGCTTCAACTCTGAACTGTCAATCATGATTAATTGTTAACAACACTGAACTTCAAAAAAAATGTCAGGTATGAGTTACACAGTTACTAGGTTATAGTTACACATCAGTCTGGATGTCTGGCCCTTTGTCCCCCATGCCACCAATGTTCAAGGGCTTGGTGGGCATTGTATAAATGAATAGGTGGACCTTCAATGGCCAAAATTAAGAAGATCGTTCGTATTTTACATTTCACTGTCGTCTGTCAGAACTAATAACAAAACAAAACTGGAAACAGTCCGATGTCGTATTACTTGGGATTCCATCAATTTATTCATGGAATATAGAAACTGTCGCGAGTATGTATGAATTTGTTTTTAGTTGGTTTTATCTTACAATCAAAAAGTTTAATCATGTTTAATGGATCATTAGAGTACATACATAAATGAAAATACGCTGATAGTATGAATTCACTTACTCGCGACAGTTCCTATTCCATAATGAATATCATTACAACATCGTAAAATCCGCGAAACAATGCCTCGATTTGACTTAGAAAATGCCCGTATGGACACGTCATTGTCGATTTGTTCATTGTTGCTCTATGAAATAAATAGACTATGACGTATACATACGGGCATTTTATGAGTTTTATTTTAGATAACACAGCCTCGATCTGGATACATAAGCGATTTAGTTGAAACATGTCAAGATTGTTTAAAAATAGTAAAGACGAAGTTCCCAGTTACTGAAAGGAAATTGAATCGGCAAATATTGTCAGAGATTGACCGAAATTTGGCTTTTGAAACATAATTAAAAACGAATATTTTGGCGGATTTTGACAATTTTGCAACACGACCCTCGGTCCAGCTAGCCTATGACGTTACAAGAACGAACCGTCAATTAACTAGTAAATGTCGTTCGGTCAGGCCTTAATGTCGAACCCTGATGTGATGAATTCATCCAACTCAAAAAGCTAAGGGTTGAACTGAAATATGAACAATCCTGGTTAAGAGATTCAACACAGAGTATCATTACCTTAAAACATTATAAACCCTTTACTGCAGGTATATGTGTTGTATGGTGTGTGACCAGCATAGATCCATATCAGACCACATCCATGCTGTCTGATCTTGATCTACACTGGTTGCTTTTTGGTCAGAAATCATCTAATGAAACAAAAGCAAACAGTGTACGAGTGTGTAGATCCTGGTAAGTTAGCATGGATGTGCCAGCTGATTTGGATCTTAACTGTTCAATCGTGCCATAAAAGTCACACCCATAAGGTAATTGGTTTAACAATTAAAAAACAAATAATACATTTATAGGAAGATCACTAAGTGTAACAGGAAGATCACTAATTATCATAACCATGATTCAATTATAAAGCACAAAACATTTTGTAGTTAACACTAAACCACAATTAATTTAAAATGAAGGAGACATAAACTTACTCTAGTTTATGAACATTTTTGTTCAATCTATAAAATTCTTTTGTCAAGATCTCAATTGTACATAAGCAGTAAAATATACCCTTAAGTTGTCATCAAAAAAGTTGCCAACATGGACGATAGCAATGGAGTAAAGTTAAAAGAATCAAATATAAATTCAGCCAATTTGCATGCTTAGTTCGACAAAGAATTTTGTAGAGTGGACAAGATGGAACAGATGATACATGCTGTATGAAACCTGGTTCCTAATTAACCCTTTCCTCCATATATACGCATTTTTATGCATGTGCCACCAGTGTAGATCCAGATCAAATCTAACAAATCATAAAGTGAACAGATGTGCCAGCTGATCTGGATCTACATTATTTGCCCATGCAATAAAGGTGTGTCTATGGAGGAAAGGGTTAAGATAACAACTACCCTGACATAACAGTATGTGTATAATGGTTTGTTCATAGCAATACTCAACGAGATTCTCCTGTTGATATCAGATCAAATATACAGTATATAGAAAATAGTATCAAAATATAGAATCTACTGGTAATTTAACCGCAGTTTAAATCATTACAAAAATTTATTTTGTTTAACTTAATATAACTCAAGTTACCTACAGATGCCATAATGAACTTAACGAGTTGCTTTCTCTATCAAAATGTACTTACAATGATGTAGCTTTTAAAAAAAAATAGTACTACAATTCTTATTTTTTTTTCTAAAACTTTCAAAGGTGTTAGAGAACACATTGTGAAGATTTGATTTTCTCTTAACTTTGATGCATTTGTAATCAGTTCTATATAATCATTTCTACTTTGACAAAAATACTGACATTTTCATTAGCTAAGTTCTAGAAAAATCTTATAAGCAGTGTTTCCAATTTGCACATCCCAATGCATTGAACAACATAAAAATAATGAAAATATAAAATTTCTTACATCAGTGTGTTTCATAAAACATAAATGTAATTATACTTTTGATGCACCTATATCTGTGGGCATAAAATTACGTGGTTTTCATTAAACACAATTTTCGTGGGTTCTGGATTTCGTGGAACTAGATTTTCTTAAGTATATGAATGTTCAATTCTTCAATTTTCGTTTAAAATTCTTGGATAAATTTGCCAATAAAATCCACAAAAACTAATACACCACATATATTGATGTTACAGCACTTACAATTCAATCAAATTGAACACAAACACACAAAGTAACAAATATCAGAGATTCTAATTTTCAGCAGAAACAGATTTTGACAATATCTAACATTCAAACACATGGACCCAGAATGATTTTCCATAATACATGTATAAATATCAAGTGAACTATGTTTAGATAGTATGACAACAGAATAACAAAGCAGTAACAAGAATAAAGGAGAGTGCCTTTTAAACATGGAAAGATGAAGGGTGTTCAGCAGAACAGTTGTGTTGTCATAAGGTACTTTGTCAGAATAATAGTTTGATTAAGAAATATTTAAAATGGCAGTGATAGCCAACATTAAGACAAAATACAAAAACAAAATGGGGCAAACTCTGTCTTATGCGACCTTGACAACAGATTTTGGCTTCACCACGAACCTGTTGTCAAATGCACAATAATTTGATAGTATGATGAAGAAATTTTAATAAATTATTTAATGCGAGTTGTAGCCAATATTGTTTTCTTGATGGAAAGACTGAAGGACGGACAAAGCGATCCCTATGTATAGCCATTTCTTCGAAAGGGCAACACAATAAAAATTTGTGTAATTACAATACAAGTAGTCTTCATACATAAAGTACAGCCATAACAATTTATAAATAATAGTCTTCCTAAGAATGGCACCCTGTGACTTCTGGAATGGACCGAATTCTCGATCCTGATGACCAAAACTGTTGGCAGTGTGAGCAGCGATACGAGCACCGGGCTTCCCCAAACAAACCAACCCTCCAAAACAGACACATTCTGACAATCAACTGCTGATAATTATTTCCAATAATCATCCGCTGGGGACAAAACTTATTCTTATCACAAAATGTTTCTGAACACTTCTTGAGATGATCCATCATACTTCGAGAATTTCCGTCTGATCGCCAATATCAGATTCCATTATGGATATAGTACCGGGGTGAGAGATCACATGATCATCTTCATCACCATCGTCTAAATCTTCTTGTATCTCTTCAAACCTGTAAATTAATAAAACCATTTTAGTTTGGGACAGTGCAGACTGCGACACAACAAAGTCGGTTAACCATTTACTCAATGGAATCTGGCTATTAGCTTTTTGATTCATTAGGGTTTTTTTTTTCTGACCAAGAAGCAGTGTAGATCCTGATTAGACGGCACGGATTTGCTAGCAGAGCTGGATCTACACTGCTCGCTTGTGAGATAAAACACATGTACATGGATTAACGGGTTAAAACATTAAATAACTCCTGATTTTTTGTTATAAACCTTCCTTGTTAAGCATGTAATATCATCAACCGTTATCATGGCAGTAATCCTCAAGTACTGTGACTGTGTGTCACATTATCCCTCTGGCAGGGCTGCCAAATGCTGAATTTTATCTGAGATCTCCAGATTTTTAAGCACTTCCCTGATCTCCAGATTTACAGGTCAGAAAATCGCAAATTAAGATAGACCTATATTAAAACTGAACTCAGAATATTGCACATTTTCAAAATTTTTCAATCACACTATCCGTAATTAGATGTTTATCAAGTGATAACTAGAACATGATCAGTGAATTGCTGCCTAGGACGCAAATTGTACACAACAGCCATGTGTTATTGTGTCATCAAACTAATTTAAGATCTTGAAATTGAACTCCTGTTCATATTTTTTTCTTTGATCTATGGCCATTTTGATTTTTAAACAATCCTACAAATATATAGAAGTCCTTTATCAATAAACTAGATGGGTGTTTAGCTGAACACTTGCGTTGCCCTTGGTTACATTGTTGATTCAATAATTTAGTCATTTTGCAGAAATTTATTGACAAAAAGCAAACAGCCTAGATCAGACTGCATAGATAAGTCATTAAAAAGCAACGTTAACAGCACTGAATGTTATATGCCACTAGGGTCAGCAAAAGAATCATCAGTGTGATCTACACTTACTTGTCATAAGAAGGTGTTTGCGCTAAAGTCTTCCTCTCTTTATCTGCTTTTGTTTTACATGTTTTCAAACCATATAATAAACCACATAAAACCAACATAATTCCTGAAACGAAACAACATACCATTTTTCAACATATAAAAAGATGCCTCACATGAACTATAACAACATTAACAATTTCGTTCTTTACCCTGTACTCAATATATACGTGTTTTTATGCTTGCAATCAGTGAAGATCTAGATCTGCCAGCACATGTGTGCTGTCTGATCTGGATATACATGTACACTATTTGCCAATGTGATATCTATGGAGTAATGGGTTAAAGCGAAACATCTCAAATCTAGTGTTTATGTTGAAAACAGTCTGCCTTTGACAATGACATGTAAAGGTATTGAATTAACAAGAAAAAATGCTGACTTAATTTTGAAAAGGTTCCCGTTCTGTAGCATTATTTACACTAAAAATATATGCAATTCATTTTAGCATCTTGCTTTAAGGTTCTTTTGGAACAATAATCACGTATATGTGAGCGGATATTATAACAATTATACTGATTTTGCTGTCAATGCAACTCATTTGAAGTCTGAAGACAAATTTTACTTAGTATGAATTTGTG
Organism: Corbicula japonica; assembly: GCA_038501625.1. Taxonomy (NCBI): domain Eukaryota; kingdom Metazoa; phylum Mollusca; class Bivalvia; order Venerida; family Cyrenidae; genus Corbicula; species Corbicula japonica. The sequence continues at coordinate 12,801,082 of JAZAYU010000010.1, forward strand.
TTTTTTCCAAAAATCGAGATTTCTTAAGAAGAAAGAATATTTTTTTGTTTCTTTTAGTTTCTTCATTATACATGTACCAATCATTCACAAGCAATTAACTTTGGGCTGCAAATAAATTAGACGATTTGTTATAGCATCTTACTCTGTTTAATGCCACAAGTTTAAGATCTTACTTGAAATTCTTACTAAATTTTCCAAAACCCACTTTACCAGTGCCAGAAATAGTTTTGAATATGGAAGCAGATATGGGACAGGTATAGTAGTAATGTCTGGTTAATTATTTTTTACTTTGGACCTTTTTTCAAACTGAAAACTAAAAAAACAAGAAAATCTGTGAGCTAATGCTCACTAGTGATACCCCTGCTGTGAGAAATATGACTTTCAAAATGAAATTTGCATTTTTCAATAAAGATGCCCTTTGGTTTATGTAATGCACCTATATAATGCTAAAGATACCCTTTGGATTGTGTAGCGCACCTGTATAGTAACAAAATCTAAAAGTAGTCGGTAAACAGGAAGTAGATGAGCAAGGAGCATAAAATCGCTTTACACCATATATGGGACTGTAGGAAAAACAAGAGCTGTCAGAGGAGACAGCATGCTCGACTATTCGAATCATTTGAAACAAATGCAATTTGAAGATTAAAACAATAACAACTATGGCCATACATTCATGTGCAATCAGGAAAAATATTAACAAGTGAATGGTACGGGAGAAATTCTTTTCAAATAACAGAAATAATTCCTTAATGTACCATAAATATTAAACTGAATAGGACTATGAAATATTTCTGAATTTGTTAGAAAACTTGTTAGTAATTTTTTATTAGAGACATTTACTTTTAGTCAAATATCAATCACTTCAGTAATGTTACAGAAAAAGAACTGAAATGAAAATATAATGGTAGTTTGAAGTTGACACCTTAAGTATTTGCAAAAGTATCGATGAAGTGCACTTAAGTGAAAATATAAGTGAAACTAGAAATGTGTCCATAGGACACGGATGCCCCGCTATGCATCATTTTCAGACACTCAAGTGCAATGATGGGAATAATACGCGATACACTGCCCTTTCATGGTGAACATTTGTGTCAAGTTTTTTTGAAATCCCTCCATTTATAATGAAGTTACAGCCTGGACAAGAAAATTCTATTTTTAGTAACAGTGACCATGACCTTGGACCTTCAGGCTTGGGTATTGTGCGGACACACTGCCTTTTCATGAACATTTGTGCAAAGTTATTTTAAAATCCCTCCATTTATAACAAAGTAACAGCCAGAACAAGATAATTCTATTTTTAGTAACAGTGACCTTGACCTTTGACCTACAGGCATGGGCATGGTACGTGACACACCGCCCTGTCATGGTGAACATTTGTGTCAAGTTATTTTGAAATCCTTCCATTCATAACAAAGTTACAGCCTGGACAAGAAAATTCTATTTTTAGTAACAGTGACTTTGACCTTGGATCTACAGGCATGGGTATTGTGCGGACACATCGCCTTGTCATGGTGAACATTTGTGCCAAGATATTTTGAAATCCCTCCATTCATAACAAAGAAACAGCCTAGATAAGAAAATTCTAATTTTAGTAACAGTGACCTTGACCATTGACCTACAGGCTTGGGCATGTACGTGACACACCGTCTTGATATGGTGAACAATTACACCAAGTTATTTAAAAACCCAATAAGAAATAACAAAGTTACAGAGCGGACACGATTTTGCAAGAAAATTCTATTTTTAGTAACAGTGACCTTGACCTTGGACCTACAGGCATGGGTATTGTACGCGACACACCGCCTTGTCATGGTGAACATTTGTGCCAAGTTATTTTGAAATCCCTCCATTCATAACGAAGTTAAGGGCCGACTGTATATTTTGCTTAACACAAAATGTAAGCAAAAAAGGGGCATAATTTGAAAAATATTGGAAGAAGGGTTATGGGTCTTGTTGGTTATGATGTAGATTTTGATGGTGAAAATATATTTCAAGTTTCAAGGCAATATCTCAAGTAGTTTTAAAGTTAGGGGCAAAATGCATTTTTTGCTTAACACAAAATATAAGAAAAAAGGGGCATAACTTGAAATTTATTGACAGCAGAGTTATGGGTCTTGTTGGTAATGATGTAGAATTTGATGGTGAATATATATTCCAAGTTTCAAGTTGATATCTCAAGTAGTTTATAAGTTATGGACCAAAGTGCATATTTTCCTTAACGCAAAATTTAAGTGAAAAAGGGGCATAACTTGAAAAATATTTGTAGCAGAGTTATGGGTGTTGTTGGTAATGATGTAGAATTTGATGGTGAATATATATTCCAAGTTTCAAGTTGATATCATAAGTAGTTTTCAAGTAATGGACCAAAGTGCATATTTTGTTTAACGGACGCCGACGCCGACACCGGGGCGAGTAGGATAGCTCCCCTATTCTTCGAATAGTCGAGCTAAAAAACAATATGCAAAACATCAGACTGCTGCATGTTATAATTGCTTAGAAAACTGCGACGGAAATTGTGCACGTTTGTCATCTATGTGTGTAAAAATCAAAGTATTCAGTAAACAGGAAGTAGAAGAGCTAGGAGCATTAAATCGCTTTACACCATATGGGACTATAGGATAAAGCAATATGCAAAATATCAGGCTGCTGCATGTTATAGTTGCTTAGAAAACTGCGACGGAAATTGTGCATGTTTGTCATCTATGTGTAAAAATCTAAGTGTTCGGTAAACAGGAAGTAGATGAGCAAGGAGCATAAAATCGCTTTACACCATATGGCACTATAGGAAAAAGCAATATGCAAAAGATCAGGCTGCTGCATGTTATAGGTTCTTAGAAAACTGCGACAGAAATTGTGCAAGTATGTCAATTATGTGTAAAAATCTAAGTATTTGGTAAACAGGAAGTAGATGAGCAAGGAGCATAAAATCGCTTTACACCATATGGGACTATAGGATAATGCAATATGTAAAACATCAGGCTGCTGAATGTTATAGTTGCTTAGAAAACTGCGACAGAAATTGTGCAAGTATGTCAATTATGTGTAAAAATCTAAGTATTTGGTAAACAGGAAGTAGATGAGCAAGGAGCATAAAATCGCTTTACACCATATAGGACTATAGGATAAAGCAATATGCAAAATATCAGGCTGCTTAATGTTATAGTTGCTTAGAAAACTGTGACGGAAAATATAAATGCCTTTTGGTTGATGAAATGCACGTATATAGTAACAAAATCTAAAAATATGCGACAAACAGGAAGTAGATGAGCAAGGAGCATGAAATCGCTTTACACCACATGGGACTATGGGATGAAGCAATATGCAAAGTATTAAGCTGCTGCATGTTATAGTTGCTAGAAAACTGCGACGGAAATTTTGTAACGGACGGACGCACGCACTACCGCACGGACAAGGGTAAAACAGTAAACCCCCCTATTCTTCGAAGCGGGGGTATAAAAATGTATAAAATTAGGTTGGAGGACTTAAACGTAAACAACTGAAACAGACTTACCTCCTATTACAGCTATCCATACATTAACTGGCTGTATAAAACATGGTATAGACAATGCAAGATATAAAATAGTTTTTTTCCAGTTGTCTAGCCATAGTATACATTGCCAACAACTCCGAATTCTAGTATCTATACTGAAAATAGAATCAAAATGGAACCTAATTAATGGAGTGGAACACAACTAGTGAGCTTTAAATTACCCATCTATAAAAATTAGACTTTTTTGCCAACAGACATAGTACACCCATATGTTACCAGCCTTTGCACATACAAATTGTACACCCAGCCCCAGACTTAGTATACCCAGCATGTGACAAGAACACAGATTTAGTACACTCAGGCTGTGACAACACATTCTTAGTACACCCAGACTGTGATAAGTAAACAGACTCAGGTTTTGTGTTTTTAGAATCCTGTCAAATACACTTGTTTGTACAAAAGCATCTTGTCGTTCTAAAGTTATAAAGATTATAAATTCTAACAATTGTAACATCACTACGTAAGAATACCATTAAATGATGTTACTGACATAATATGAATTCATGATGGCCTTTTAATGTGTAAACATCACTTTCCGATCAAAGGCAGGTAAACAAGGAATATAATTGTACATGTGTATTTCCTAACATTAACATTCTTAATAAGAATGTCAATATTTTTGCACCTAACAGCAGCTTTCTGGATAAAATTCCATTATTTTCTCACCATGGCACATTAATTCTCAGAAAGCTTCCTACAGTGATGACTAAATGGCCTTGAAATGAGTGATCAGTCTTATAGACACGCAGCAACAGTTTAAACTGAAAGCTTGTAAGACTTATTGGCTTGCAGGTAAAAATCAATTAAATTAATTGAAACTTTTTGGTCCATACTTAGTCAGCCATGTCATGATGATTTCAACATCTTGGAATTTTCTGATGAAATTCAAGCTGACAGACTCTTGTTAATTAACAGTAATGCCAATTTTAACACATTTCTTTTTCATGGAGTGAATGCAAAAAGGTTCCAAGTGTATTAAAAAAATAAAGGCAGTTAGAACCTTTTCCTTACATCCCCCAATTTGTGTAAAGTTGATTAGTTACCACAGCATCATTATCCCAATATTTGAAGCCACAAAACTTAGCAATGCTTTTTGTAATAAAAAGCTTTTGTTTATAGTTAATAACAAGGTCATATAACAGTGCTTCATTATTACTTCTTCTATTGAATGATCATTTTCATGAGAGTCTTATCTCAACATTCTGCTTGCATTTTGATAAAGGCTTTAACTGTAACATCATGTATCCCTGGAAGGAGATTTTTGTGAACCCTGTTAATGGATTAACATAAACTATTTTCGTTGGATTTTGTTTTACCCTTTGCTACATGGGATGTGGCTTATATCCCATGGATGAGATTGACTTACACATCTGTGCAGTCTCATCAGGATTTGCACTGGTCGCTTTTGGTCAAAAACAACTAACAAATCAAAATGCCAACAGTGCAGATCCTCATCAGATGGCACAGATGTGCCAGCAGATCTGGATCTACACTGTTTGCCCACACAATAAAGGTATATCTAGGGAGGAAAGAGTTAAAGGTCAAATTTCTGAAATATCTCATTTGAAGCCAACTTCAAAAAACTAATAATTGCATGTGGAACCATTCAAATGTAAATGTCATGTCTTAGAGCAAGGGGAAAAGAGATAGGGTAAATCGGAAGCTAACATATAAAACCTGGCAAAGCAATGTTATTAACTTACATGTAACATACATGTAAACATTTGACATTGTTATAATATTCATAAAATATGAATGATAAACAGTGTGTTTGATCTCAAATTACTTATCTGTGTAACTTACCTAAAACATAATTCAACAAAATAGTTTATTGCAAACACAGCTTCCAATACAGTACATAGAAATGCCACTGCTCTGAAAATGAATATTGAAAATAAGTTGTAAGTTAAACATGCTTTCCATTAAACTTTAAAATGCTTAACACAAGAAAAAGACTTTCAACAAACATTAAAATAATTTTATGTTAAATAAATACAGCTATTTCACTTATAGGACACATAAACTGTATTTAAAACAACTACAGTAAGACTTAATTTTATACGGCTTGCCAAGTCATTAACTTACAATAAATAAAAGCCTAGGTAATGCCCGTAAAATGCCGCCTCCACTCCAACACCCCATAGACCTGAAAAATAAATTAAAAAAATACTTCCAACTACAAAATTTTCAAAAAGAAACTTCACAAACTACTTCATTCCCATTAACAGGTAAAAGAAATTAAAGAGTGTTACTAAAATTAAGAAACTTATCTGAAAACTCAGTATTAGGTGTATCATTCAAATGGGCATATTTACTGAATCTTGTTCACAAAATACTGTATTGACTTTGGCATAAATAAGATTGAAGTTGAATTCCTTGCAAGTCTGTCTGTCCTTCTTTAGTACAGTACACGCAGCGCAGATTCAACAGATTCCGCGCTACCACCGCGGACGGTATTTCGTTTGGGGGGAAAATCACCGCGGCCAAGCTCTTGGAGGTCATCGCGATTCCACCAGGATAATCATTTTGTCCGCGTATCGGCGCGGACACAGCTTTGCAGGGGGTAATAAAAATTAATCAGCGCGACATCGCGGGGGATTCCCGGTGACGTTCCGCGAACCAACGCGGACGCACATTCATGCACAGATTTATTTAAATTTCTTATTTACATGAAATTACATGTGTACGCGGGAATGACCTCTGACCAAAATGTGCGACATTTAAATAAAATTTGAGTCGACCGTGTCATCTCAATATCTTGTCAAACATTCCATAAGAATCTCAAACATGGCATCATGCTTTCAGTTTTCACACCTTAGTCAAGTGACATACCCTCTTTGGCAGGTGAGACCAAGCTGCCAATTAAGGGTGACACTGATTTTACCAAGGGAATCTTAAACATGTCATCTGGCTTTCAGAGTTTTTCACACATTACGGTCGCTGTGATTTTACCGATACACGTTTTTCTTGAAGTACTCAATCTGATATAACGTGTAATTAAATAAAACGCAATCAACTTGTGGACCCCACTTTTTCCATTAAACGTAAAACACTGGTAAAAGCCAGTTTGCATGATTTAAATAAGTTAAAATAATTACCTTGATGGTTGTGTCGGTTCTTACGAAATCCGCATTTTATTCCATTCATCTTTAATTATTACATATATAAACCGCATAATTTGAAAAACAGCCGTTAACTAATAAAAACCGCATGTATCCCTTACAAAAAACATGACCATGCTGTGTATTTGGTATGGAGGCAAAAAAATCGATACCGCCGAACATCAAACGCGACTTCAAAAGACGTCGTCGGCTCGAAACATCCATCCGTGTTTATTTCGGCTTTGCTATAAAAACATTTGATCTACCTGGTAGTGTGCGCGTGTCATTTTTAGCTTGTGTGATGCAATAATTACTGAAATCTGATAAAAGCGATAAATTAAAGATTAGGATATATTTAAAATGATGGAATATGTTAGCGTTCGGTAAATAATAATTGTTTTACTTTGTCGTTCGTAAAATTGCAACCACGTTCGCGCGATTTACCTTGGCGGATCCTCCGCGACATTGCGACAGTAAATGATTGCCTAGTGGCATCCGCTTATCACCGTGATGAATTTACACGATCACCGTGACGAGTGGAAGTCCGCGTATTGCGGGGGACGAAAATTACTCAGTCCGCAATGAAAAAAATCGCGGGGATGAGCGGAAAAAAATTAATCCGCGCTGCGTGTACTGTAGGGGATGTTTATGGGGCCCTTCCTTAAACTTATGCAGTTTTCCCCAAACAGTAACTTTACATTTATAGGGGTTTTTTTTATTCCCCTTTAGAGAAAAAATAATTCTATTTTACCCAATAGTATAGGGCATGGCCCCTTCATCTGGCAGTGAAAGGAAGCCCTGCCTTGCCAACAACATACATTTGTACTTTTTACAGACAGTCTGTCATACTATCAATTGGTTTCTAATACAATGTTCTATTTGAACTAGTCCTTGAATCACTTTGTACCGTACAATACTACATTGTTTGTGACACTAACATTTTGTGTGTAAACTTCTATATTATATGACCAAAAGCATAGTTAATTAATTTAAAATCTTCTTGTTTAATTGCCAAAATGCTTCATAGCATAAAATAATGTGAAATGATTGTTAGAGGCAAATAATTTTCAGGCCAAAGTAAAAAGAGATAAAACCAGGTTGTGTCTCAATTTGATAAAAAAAAACATAAGCGCCCACATCTTACAGAATGCTTAATCCTGAACAAATTTCTATAGTTTTCCACAAAAAAGAGAAAAAAATATATATCTCTTTATATATATAGTCACCGTGATTGTTTTAGACGATTGTCGGAAACAAGCGAAGATTTCCGTACCATATCGTTAGTTTCCGGGGTCTGGTCTGGGTCTGGTCAGGGTTTTACCCACAACCTTCTGGCGATCTGGGCCCAATATCATAAAACTAAGTTTGGAGATCAGTCTCAAATCTCAAGCTTCTGATTGGCTGAAATGGCGACCAGTCGCCATTTTAGCCAATCAGATCCTTGAGATTTGAGACTGATCTCCTGATTTAGTTTTGTGATCTTGGGCCCAGACAAGTTTATGTGAGGATCATTTGCGAATTACCCAATCATTTAGTCTCAATAATTCGACTGCAAGCACAGACCCATTATCATGCTGACTTTTTACAGATGTCTGTCCTTTACTTCTCAACCAAAATAGACCAAAACTGTGGTGGAAATCGGCGAGGGTTAAGATTTTTAAGAACCCGAGTTTTACTGTTTTTTTTCCTTAAAATCTGTACACAAGCATGTTCACTTATTGTTTTAAAACACATCTGCGATCAAAATAAATACTAAAATATTATATTTTGTGAAAAATTTCTGTTAAACCCATTACCGTTTAATCGCCGTCTCAGGTTTACATCGCCATGCGGGGCGGAGCTTCGATCCAACATGCTAACCAATGAAATTAAGTCATTTTAAGATCTTTCTTCAAAACAATTATGTACAGTAAAGGAGGGTGTACGCGGTAAATATATTCGAAACGTGAAATTTATGTATGATTTCTTGCGTGTTTATTAAGCAGAAAGAAGAAGTTGCAACTGATTTATAGTTTCATTTACGTTATATTAACGATTTAGTTCTAAACCGGCATTCTGGTTACAAAATATAGCTTTAATAAAGAAAGAAATAATCTGACAGGGGTGGAGATGGTAGGCTGTGATGGGTGTTTTTCTTGTGCATTATGATGATATGAACAAGCCTGTATTTTCGTTTATCAACAATAAAAACTACAACAAACTCAGAGCATTTTTAATAAAGTATATACAACAGTGATCAAAACTTTCAAGACTGTAATTCGTCGTACAGTTTTTTTTCTTTACTCTGACCAATTTGACTCTATAACTGCAAGTATTTACATGACAACATTTACAGCGCAACCCGTTTCGCCTTGTCCAACCTTTTTGACAACTTCTTAATTCTATTTGAAAATTTTGTGTAGTTTATTTTTGTCACTGACGAAACTTTAGGAAACGATTTGTGGTATCTTCCGCTGATATTTCTAGTCAGCTTTTCGTCTTTCAATAGAGTTGCGAAAAACTTCAGGTCTTCAAGCCTGTCATTATGTAACTGTTGCAGCTGTTTGTGTTTGTACTGGGAAAATGGACGCTAGAGATCGCTTATTGTTTTAAAAAAACGCTGAAACTATAGAACTTTATTACAAAAAACATCAGCTCTGACAAGATATTATGTGCAACAGTCGACAGAGTCATAACATGTGATACTTGTACTTGTTTAATGTTGTTTAATATCATTAATGTGCAGTGCCGGTAAATACATGTTCAAGTAAACGTTAAAAAATCTTTTGTATTAAAGGTTTATGTTATTAGTGAGTTCCATTTTTTCTCATATTTTTGACAAAAAAAATCATAGTGTTTTTTGCCGGAAAGAAAATAAAGTATTTTGTAATTGACAAGAATTGATCAATCTTGACTAAAATGTGTAAAACGGCGTTTAACGCTTACGCGCAGTACAGGTTATCATATAGTAGCGTCGTGTTTACATCAGCTGTCGATATCCAATATGGTAGAGCTAGGTAGATTTTACCGTGTTAAATCAGTTTGAAAGTTTAACTGCCGATGTGAACGATTGCGTGAATGGATTTTCTTTATAGATGTCTCATCTGATGCAGAAAATTACAAGCTTTCTGTACATGTAAAAATTATGCAGGTAAAACCCAATTTTTTAGCCATAAATCGTGCCCAACGGATTTCGTTGGGCATTACATACGCAAAGAAGACAACTTTTCCACCACAGTTTTGGTCTATTTTGGTTTGTACTCTGAAGGGGGATATTGACCCAGCAAAAAAATAGCACAATATCCACCTTTAAGAGTACAATTATTTGGACTACCCAATCATTGGCTTAAAGAGATCGTGATCATCAGATCGTAAGATTTACAAGTGCATCTTTTAAATGGTATATCTTTGTCTACAGGATCTGACAATCAACAGACGTGTGTGATTGTGTTGGAAAGAGTTGTAGACATAAAACGAAGGTCAATTAACAACAATCTTTCGCCGTTTTAGAAAGAAAAAGAAGGCCTTACCCACGGCGGTGACGAGGCCCCAAAGGCGACACAGCCACTCATAAAAATCACCAGCACAACTTGTACATATTCTGAAGCAAAGTCCCATTATAATGCAATATCCACTAGCGTTTCAACATGTGTTTTGTCGCATGTTCTTAAACCATAACACTCACACCCAAACAAGCAATATGATTGGATGACCGATATCGAAAGATTTGACTGGTTTTCAAACAGAAGTGATTCAGTGAATTTAATCAAACAAAAATGTTCAGAAAACAGAAGCTGTTTTACAAGAAAAAATCACAAATAATTTCGCCTTTTCGCCTCTTATACCAACTCATCCGCTCCAGAAAAAATCACTTGATTCAACCATAAACAATTCATCAAAATGAGATGCCGACGGGCTACTGTCTATCGCCCACAGGTTCTCAAATGAACAAACAAGTACAAATTGCCTTGGTAAATTAACTCCAACCCAACTGTCTTCTTTAGCACACAAACCATACTAAACATATTATTCTTAAATCATTGTTAAGCGAAATGGGTATAGGTACTCCGCTATCAGTTACGTTCATTGAAGGTTGTTGGGCACGATATCTCTTTGGCAAGTGTGAGTTTGGTGCACCACACTGGGTAAAACCCCACATGGCAAAAAGTGTTGCTTCTGACTGTACAAAGGAGGTAACACCTCGGATTCTCATTTTCGTTTAGACGGATTTCTTTCAACTTGCACAAATGATCAAGCAGGATTTGTATTTTTTTGTCATGTGACCATTTTTACCAGAGTTGTGGCCCTTTGTTGCAAATGTTGTAACAGTGGGGGCATCAGTGTCAAAGGACACATTATAGTTAAAGATAAATCAAGCTCGCCAGGAAATCTCTGGCTGATATAACCACCAATTGTATCTAATTTGGTTTACAATATAATTGTCGATTGTCTGCTGAAGTATGAACCTGCATAGACTCTTACTCCGTCATTATCAGAAAATAAATGGGCGTTGTAAACCAAAAACTAGAGCCCTCTGATCGGCTGTTAGACTACGTCACACTTGCTGTGTGTGTCTATTTTAAAAATTTCTCTCCAGCTTCTTATCAGCAAGGCCTGTTGCTCATTACAATAATTCATGATAAAACATGACAATAATAAAGAGTAAATATGCATGCACCGTTTGTGATAAACAAAAGAAGAGGTGCATCTTATACTTTATTAAACCAAAGCAACTAGAAGGTGTAAACAAGCCACTGAACGACATTATATGGCAAACATTGTGCAGCATTTGTGCAACTCGAACGTTTAACATATCTCGGTAAAGAAGGCATTTCAACCATATGCGTATGGCAATAAATCAGTGACCATATTAAGTGGCATCAAATTGCTATCAGCAACCCTGTTGCGATAATTGTAAACATACATCGTGTTATATAATTTCCGTTTTTTTTTAATCTTCCACTTACTGGTTTATTAATCTCCAGCAGAATGTACTTTTGTTGTAAGCCTGGGTAATACCGCCTATTTTAAACCTCAAGGAAAGATAACTGAAGCCTGATAAGGAATCTTTGGCTGCTTATCTGCAAAATTGCTTACTACTGTCTGCTTATCTGCTGATGTACAGACATGCGCAATGAAACAGTCAACGACCTGCACAGTGAAATAGTCAAGGACCGTGATCTTTGTTTTATACATCGTCATTAACCAGTCTACAAAAATAATGGCTTCCTGTAAAACTGAAAGTAGAAAATTTGACATCAAAAAATACGATTTTCCCTTAAAACCGATACCTCGCCTGTCATGTAATGACCAAGAAGCAGTTGATCTGATACGAAACTCGGTAGTTGTTTCACTTCAGTTTAGTTGTTAAGGTGCACCATACACGATTTTTTAAAAATATTTTATAAGGTGATAATTTTAGTTCCTGCCTGAGAAATATTGGTGTTTTTTTGTTTTTGTATTCCCAATTAAATTATATTTTATGAATAACCTACAGTGGGCACCTAGCATCCACAGTTGTCCACCTGCTAACTTTAGCAATATTTATTTATTCTTCACCAAACATGGTAAGAACAGCAAAATGTTTGTTGCCATAATCTCAGTCATGTTTAAAAACCAGCCAGATTGCTTTAGTAACTGGAGTTATGGACCTTAAATTGTTGATATATTTGACCAGTTTTACACTCCCAGGTTTCAAACTTAGAAAGTCTTCATCCAATCTTCACCAAAATATACAGCTCAAAGTTTGCTAAGCACTTAGAATTACATTTGTATTTATTTATCATTAATCATTTATCTTCTGGTGTATGCCAGTAGTAAGTTGTGTTTATTATTTTATTTCTTTTTTTCAATAATTAATGACTGATTTAACAATAAAAACAAATATCAATGTCAGCATCCTTACATGTCTTATGACATATACATTTGCCATTAATTCAGTCATAAAAATTCAGTCTTTTAAGTAAAAATAAAGAGTGAGTATCTGCAAATGTTAGGTACATGTAGTTATGTATGCAGCATAATTTTAATATTGTGAAAATGTGCAAGACTGTCATTTCATGATAATGTGTTTTCAATGCATCACTAAATGATGTCCAATGTAACTGCATGTAATATAGACTTCACAATGATGTGTGGTTAACTTGGTGCTTAGCAAATGAGTATTATATCATAGCTAAGTTTGATAACTAGCCCATGTATCATTGCCTTAGTGCTAAAATGGTATAACTCCTTATTTCAATGGCACATACACTGTTTTGCAATAAGGTGGGATAAGTAATAAATGAAATGGGAAAAAATGGACTTTTAGCTTGATTTTTGGGCTCAAATTTAGATTTGTTCGGCTTGGATTTCAGTGTGCATTTGGCAAAATGTCATGAAAACTTTTACATTTAGTAAATTTTACAGTAAACTGGCTTTCTTACATGCAGTACTTTAATCCAGTCTCCGTAAATATGGTCAGAATGATTATTGTCATATCTTGGCAAAGTCCAATATTCAGTTAGATTGCTTGAGTCACTCATGAGTTGTGGCTCTTTTACTTCCAATATTTGACCAGATAAGCACTGTCAGTATTCTATCTTGAAAAGCCTTTAGGTCAGAATGTAATGGCAAATATAATCTTTGCTTAATTTGATGAACAGTCAGATTAACCAAGTTTTGCTGAAGTTATGGACTTTTGATTGCTCATAATTCACCAAAGTTGCAATGTCTGCTTTCTAATGAGATAATTTTGTAGCAATCTTGTTTAGCGTAGTTTTAGTTTCCCATCACAGGCAAATAGAAGTTGAATTTTGTGACTTCATCAAAATCTAATATTAATAGTAAACTTTTTAATGTACTGTTGTTGTTGCTGTTGTTTTCAGAAACCAGTTATACTTACTGACACAAATCTTGTTGGTTCAGCCCTGCATTGGAATCTAGACTACCTGACGGAACATATTGGCAATGGAACTTTTACTGTGTACAAATCAAACAGTCACAAGTTCAAGTACTACAGCGATAAGAAATGTCAAATGATGACAGAATTTTGGCCTCCCACGAAACAACAAGAAATGACCTTCCGAGAGTTTGTTAAACTCTTAAAACAAAAGCATAAAGACTCAGAGGAAAAGTAATGTTATTTTATTTCAGAAATTCTATTGTTTACAGTGAATGAACACGATTTAACCCTTTACTCCATAGCAACGGCTTTTATCCCATATACAGCAAGTGTACTAGATCTAGATCAGCCTGCACATCTGTGCACTCTGTTCTAGATCTAAACTGTTCATTATTGAGATTCATTACATTATTTCTGACCAAGAGCCTGATCTGGCAATACACTGGTCACCAATTTGATGTAAACCAAATTCCATGGAGTAAAGAGTACATCTGAATTAAAGTACATTTTTGGCAAGAATTATTTTATATGAAAGTTTGAGCATACTTTGAAGTATTCTGTCTTGTATTTATACTAATGAATTGCATTTGCTATGAAATAGTATAATATCTGCCCATAGCAAACACAATGTAATGAGCTTATGAACAGTTCTCTAACTTTAGAGCGAAGTTTTCTGCTTAAGGCAGTAATTAATTTATTAGAAATTTATATACACATGTAGATTTTTTTATTTTATGTTTATGTGAACACAACTAAAGTAAACATTTTATAAGTGTATGACAAAGTTTAAAATAAGATCGTACAAGTTATCACCCTTTGAACATAACACTCAAGTTCAAGATATAGTGAATATATAGGATTTGACACAAGTTGTCATGTAATACAAGAAACGATTAAATGAGCTCAGAAAAATTGTTGTTAAGTGAGTTTCTGGTAAGCAGCTAAGTTCGGAGATTAACCCTTTCCTCCATAGATACACCTTTATTGCGAGGGCAAACAGTTTAGATCCAGATCAGCCAGCACATCCCTGCCATCTGATCAGGATCTTAACTGTTCACTTTTTGATTCATTAGGTTATTTCTGACCAAAATGCGACAAGTGCACATCCATGCCATCTGATCTGGATCTACACTGGTCGCAAATGCGTAAAATGTGTATATATGGAGGAAAGGGTTAATAAAGAATTTCTAGAACAACTACCCATACATAAGTTATCTTTTTGTATTACATGACAAGTATTGGTTTCTTTTAATTAAATGCGCCAAAAGTAAAATAAGTGAAATAAAACTTAGATAAAAGAAATCTGCATTACGAACATCATGCCACTAATAATAGGCAATTCTGTGTTTACATAAAAACAAGTCCAGTTTCTAATTCTGTTGGCTAGTGTAAGTCAGGAGCAGCCAAAGAATTGCTTGGTAAATTATTTTACAAGTGGAAGATAAAAATATTTGTAAACTTCTGTGCCATTTGATCTGGATCAACACTTGTCACCTCTTGATCAGAAATAACCTGATGAATCTAAAAGCAGAGAGTGTAGATCCTGATCAGACAGCGGGTTTATCTGGATCTACACTGTTTGCTTATGGATCAGACACATATTCCATGTTGTCTAGGGTTAATTAAATTTATAAACTATAGAGAAAGTGTATGTCTTCATCCGACTGTGAAGATTTTTACACTGATCTATGTCAGTTTGAAGAAAATAATTCTTTACAGGATGTTGAAGACATGGCCCAAGACCATTAAAATAAATCAGGAGACCAGTTTCAAATCTGAAGCATATGATTGGCTGAAATGGTGACTGGTCGCCACTTCAGCAGATCAGATACTTGAGATTTTAGACGGGTCTCCAATTTAAGGTTTATGATCTTGGGCCAAGGTGTAAATTTGTGTATTATTATTTATGCAAAAAAGTGCAAAATTAAAAAAGAAACTCTCTTTATTTTCAGAATTTATTTACAGCAAGCATTAAATGATTCTGTTGGACCGAAAATAGTGTTTGACTTTGTAAACTTTAATTGGAGCTGGGCTAGTAAACAACAGAAGCAAAACCGATGGGGACCTCTAACATCAAACCTCTTGCTTATCGGCATGGAAGGTCAGTCAATCTGTTATACATCTGATTAAATAAAGTAATGTATAGTTATTAATCTTGGTAATTAATTACTGTACTTCTTAGTATTCTCTTATTATATGGGGCTGATCACGGGAAAAGTTTCTTCAGTAAGTTGACATCATCACTTCAAATAATGTCATAAATTTGAGCAGACAACATTACTGATTTGGCATTTCCTGTTAGTAAGAATATTACATTATTGAATTGAGTAACAAAATTACCTTTAGTTATGAGAAATAATAGATAAGTGTAAGTGTTTTTTATTTCCAAATATAGAAACAACTAAAATGCCAAATAATATTACTGACGACACCTTTTTTCGCTGAAGTATCATTTAATTTTATGCTTATCAAATTTCGTGCAGAAAACATTTTTGGGCAGGAATAAATTTGGGCAGTTGTTTTATTCTCATTAAATCAAAGATTCAATGGTTTCAGTTTGCTGGGGTTAGATTTCACACACTTTTCCTATTCACAAAAATGAAACCTTCATGAAACATGATGAAGATATCACAGTATCTGTTTTGATGGTACCTCAACGAACCTCAATACCATATTGTGGAACAGTTGTACCTCAGGGTATGTTTTTCTGTCTATATCACCAGCATGTAAGATTCTTATAAATTCATCCTGGTGGGTAGCTGCCTTTACTGAATCCACATAATTTCTCTTTAGAACTCTCAAAATGCACCAAACTGTCCAATTGTTTTCAGAATTTTCCTTGAGTGGCTTGCCCTAGCACAATTATGAATTCACTTGAATAGACGGGTTAGCTACGTCCCTGTCATCTCACACCAAATAGACTTTCAGGTTTAAAATGTTTATTTCATATCTTACACAAAATCATTGACTACCCTATCAGGTCTTAGATTTTATATCTTATCTTACATAAGATCATACCCTCTCAGGTTTTAGACTTTTATATCTTATCGTTCACTAAATTATAGACATTCCTCTCAGGTTTTAAACTTTTATACCTTATCTTACAAAAAATCACAGACTTTCCACTGAATTCTTAGACTTTTACATGCTATTTAAACAAGATCATAGACTTTGATAATGTCAGCATGACCTGCTACAACAAGCCTGTGGTTTATCCTGTCATATCCAAGAGCTTTGGGCCTTTTCATATCCTCTGGTAATTCAAGGAGCACACCAAGTGAGGTACCATCTTGTGAAAACTGAACTATGTTCTTTGACCCATAACCACAAACAATCACTCGATCATGTTTATCAACAACGACACCACATGGTCTATCCAGTTCTGGGGATGAAAGTTCAGAACGGGTTTTTATCCAGCCATTTTCATAATCATACACATATACTGAGTTGCTTTGATTGGAATATTTGCCCTGTGTTACATAAAGCGTGTTCTGATTCAAACACATGTATCTACCTTCCAACTTACAGTCTGTTACAAAACGGAGTTCATGAGTAAAAGTCCGGAGTCTATAATTTGGTGATTTTTTGTTTTCTGAAAGAATACTCAAAACAAAATTATTGGCCACAATAGCCCAGTTACGTAAACTACATTGCACATCTTTTTTATAATCTAAGTAACTGTTAAAATCTGTTTCAATTGTTGAAATATATCCATAGTTTTTTGCTACAGCAAAAGTGTTCTGACCAAGTTTACATACATCACATATGTTTGAAGAACAAAAAAAATAACGTTCATATACAGGCATAATATGAAAATCATCCTTGTCAAAAGTTTTGATACCACCATTGGCAGAATCTACCATTATAAGCATTCCATTGTCATCAAAACTCATACTGTGAATATCGCATACCTCTTTATCTTGAGCTGCATTTTTAATGGTATATGTTCCATGAAGTTTGGTAAAATATTTTATCTGTTTTTTTAAGCGTTTCAATCCTTCTGTATTTTTATCAGACGATAACTTTCGCTTTGTGGAAGCCAGACCCCGGCTTTTTGGATTATACAAATTTTCATATGTTTTAAAGTCAGAATTGTCTTTGTAAGAATTTTCGTGAATTAACAAATCTTTATATGGTTCTACGTCTGAATTTTCTGTATTACAAATGTCTGTGTCAGAGCTTTCTATGTCAGGATTTTCTGTGTAAGAATTTTCTGTGTCAGAAGTTTCTATGTCCCAATTTTTTCTGTAAGAATTT
The DNA here is from genome assembly GCA_038501625.1 of Corbicula japonica. Lineage (NCBI taxonomy): Eukaryota > Metazoa > Mollusca > Bivalvia > Venerida > Cyrenidae > Corbicula > Corbicula japonica. Next base: position 12,818,852 of record JAZAYU010000010.1, read on the forward strand.
TTTACTTCGGAATTTTCTATGTCAGAATTTTCTTCAGAACTGGTTGCTTCATCTTGTTTGATGAGTTTAGAATAGCTATGTTTATATTTATCTTTATTTTTGTCTTGACTTTGCTTCAGTTTGGCAGTGACAGTTTTCATTGTGTTTAACATTGCTTCAGCCATAGAACCCATGGCTTTGTCCAGTTTGTCAAATTCCTGATCAATCTTTGCAACTTCTGAATGTTTACTGTTTTCAACATCCCTTTCAAGGTCCATATATAGTTCATCAACTTTAGTGTACAGCTCTTCTTTTTGCTCATGCAGATACATATATACATCATTGTAATTATCATCAATTTCATCAAGAGTTTTGATCTTCCAGTCCAATATCCTAGTCGCAGTCTTTGTGTAATTGTCATCCACCTTTGACCTCAGTGATTCCTTGGTCAGTTTTAGGTCTTGCCTAATTTTTTCCTGTTGCTTGTAAATATCACTTAATTCTTTGTTTTCAGGATTCATTGTTTCACTTTATAACTAATCTGCTATTTTGACAAGGCTGAGTTTTAAATATCCTGTCACAATACTTCCTCATTATATAATCACCTTTTTCGTTTTCAAAATATTCACTGGTGTTATCAGGTTGTCATACATGTACTTATATCAATGGTAACCTCAGTTATCATATTTCAACAGTAGTTGTTTGAAGGTTTATCTCAGCACATTAACTAATGTCTATAACTCCACTCATTTTTCCACACCTAACTTATAAAAAACCAGTCTGACTAACTGGAACAAAATAAAACAACCAAAAATAGTGAATGAAAACAGGAAGTTATGTACTCCAAATCTATGCAGGAATGCATGCAGTTTTATACTATACAATTAACATCAAGATCTTTAAAACTCTTTTATATTCAATAGCAAGGCTTTAGCCTGTCTATTTGCTATAAAATTAATAATAATATAAAACATCAAGGAAAATGAATGAAAAACTTTGAACAAGCATTCATAATGTCATATTTATGGAACTAGAAGTGATGATAAGAACACAAAATTTAATGGCGGATACTTGTTTTACCAGTTTAAGATAGAGGTGATGTCCTAAGTTTGCATTTTTATGCCCCAATAAAGTGGGAGGCATAATAGAGTTTCATTCGTCTGTACGAACATATTTCCCTCAAATATTGTGGCATTAACTCCTCTTAACTATCTGGCTGATTTCTTTCAATTTGCACAAATGACCATGATGTTTAGTTGATTATAAATAAAGGATTTTTTCCTTGGACGATTTTACCAGTTATGGCCCTTTGTTGCAAATGTTGTAGCACTTGGGGCATCAGTGTGCTAAGGACATATTCTAGTTTAACCCTTTCCTCCATAGATACACCTTTATTGCATGGGAGAACAGTTTAGATCCAGATCAGCCGTCACATCTGTGCCGTCTGATCAGGATCTAAACTGTTCTCTGTTTTGTTCATCAGGTAATTTCTGACCAAAATACGACCAGTGCAGATCCTTATCAGAAGGCATGGCTGTGCCGGCTGATCTGGACCTACGCTGGTGGCACATTTTCTTGCATTCTACACTGGTGGCACAATTTCTTGCTCAAGGAAATTAGTGGCTGGACTCGGGCTCGAACCCAGGATGCCTCAATCCCTAAGCAAGCACTCAACCACTAGACTGCCACTAGGGTGGCATGTTATGGTAAACACAACCCAGGTTATTGAAGTTATACACAGTTTAATAGTTTCTGTTATTTTCAGGTAACATTACTCCAGTACATTACGATGAACAGGAGAATTTCTTTGCTCAGATTTATGGATATAAACGATTCCTGCTTTTCCACCCAGACCAGTTTGAAAACCTCTATCCTTACCCAGTATATCATCCTCATGATCGACAAAGTCAGGTGAGTGAATAATGAAAAACAAACCAGTGAATTCCTGAAAACATATAAACATCTTTGAATTATTGATGAAGTACTCCCACACAAGGAATAAAGGCGTACAGATGTATCTTGAATAACTTGGATAAAAAAGTAGTCATCTAATTAGTGAAGGGTTTCTTCATTGATATTTTCTACATTTTTATTTGTTACTAAATTTGCAAATCTAGAAAGAATTTAATTATTTATTCAGAACTGTTAAGGAGTTGTTTTTTTTGTGCCCCAATGAAGTGGAAAGCCTGCAGAGTTGTCCCTGTCTATCTGTACATCCATCCGTCAATCCATATGTCCTCCAATTCTTGTGACTCCTCATTTACTCATTTTCTATGTAGCAGATTTCTATCAAACTTGCACAGATATTCAGACAGGATGTGTTGTTGGTATTTAAAAAAAGATTTTTTCCTGCTACCATTTTTACTGAGCTCACAATTGCAGTTGGGTGTCAGTGCGTCTATCCGTCCAGATTTGTCTGGACCAAAATACTTCTACATGTATTGAGCAATCTTGTTTATATTTGGGCGAACATTGTAGATCAAGAGTTGCGAGTTTTGACTTTTTGTTCTACTAACTTAAAGTTATTTCTGAACAAGAAGTAATCATTGTAGATCCAAACTGTTCTGACATGCAATAAAACATGTATATATTCATTAGAGTTATTCACAAATTTCCTTCTTTCAATCCCTGTGTGCTGTGATCGAAGTGACTATAGATTGAATTAAGAAAATCCATTACAGAGACTCTTTAGGTTAAAGAGTTAATTTTAACTCCAGTGTGTTTGACCTTCACCTTTCAGGTAGATCTGGAGAATCCTGATTTTGAGAAGTTCCCGAATGCCCGTCACATATCAGGAATGGAGGGTATTGTAGGACCAGGAGACGTGCTTTACATTCCTATGTACTGGTAAAGGTTTTATCTTCATGTTGATGATATTTTAATTAACTTTTATTAAAAATTGATCTTTTGATTCCTTGTTACATGCAAAACACTGTCAATATCAAAATGTCACAGCTGTTAGGTAAGTAAGAATATTCCCAATTGCTCAATTCCAATTCAAGTTAACCCTTTCCTCTCCATAAAAAATGCATGTTTACTCATGTGCAACCAGTGTTGATCCAGATCAGCCAGCACATCTGTGCCGTCTTATCAGGATCTGCACTGGTCACATTTTGGTCAGAAATAACCTAATGAGTATAAAAGCAAACAGTTTAGGTCCTGATCAGATGGCACAGATGTGCCATCTGATATGGATCTAAACTGTTCACTCATACAATAAAGGTGTATCTATGGACGAAAGGGTTAAACATGCTTGACTGTTTTCAGACACTTTGTTATACTTGTAGGTGGCATCAGGTAGAATCCATACCAGGGCAAGGGGAGACAATCTCAGTCAACTTCTGGTACATGGTAAGTATAGACATTTCCAAGATTTGTTTGTACATTTAATAGTCACCAAGCGATTTCTATGGAGGGGTCTAAAGTAAAATCTCTCATTAAGACCACCCGGAAATTAAGACCACCTTGATAATAAGACAACTGTTTCACAGTTTAGCAATAATTTTTACCCTCAAATTAAGGGCTTACCGCACTCCACTCAAGCACTTTGAATTTGAAGTAATTTTTAGGTCTAACTATTTATCTCTACTTTTCTAATGTGTCTTACCATAGGCAAAATAAAGATACATTAGTAACACTAATTTGTGCAAAGTTTCATTGAATGGCATTTTGCTGTTATTGAGATTTTGATAATTTTCTTTTTATGGATGAACATGCTGGAAAGGAGTGTGATAAGCCCTTAAAACCACCCCACTAAGAAGACCGAATTTGTCCAGTCTCAGAGGTGGTCTTAATAGAGGGGTTGAACACTGCTGATATATAGGTGCTGATATATAGAACATACAAAAGTGTTACTGTTAGAGGTCCAGAATTACTTGAAGTTAATGGATGATATGAAGTTATGGACAGTCATACAGTTTTGTGAATACCAGGAAAACAACATACTACAGTATAAATGCCAAAGGAATTTATGCAGCTAAAATGTATCATATTATTCATATATCTTCTGTGTAAATGATTTAAGGAATTAGGGCCCCCTTTAGGGGGTTAATAGAGTATAATGAGCTTAAATGCTGGCATACTGGCGTTAAGTCAGCTTTAATCAGGTTGACAAATCATTTACTTATAATTTATGTCCTGGTCCCAAGGTTATAAAGCTGAGATTAGAAATCAGTCTCAAATCTCAAGCATCTGATTGGCTAAAATGTGACTGGTCGCCATTTCAGCCAATCAGATGCTTGAGATTTGAGACTGGTTTCCATGCTCAATTTTATAACCTTGGTCACTAATCGGAGGAGTTAGATATTTTTTGCTGTAGTGTTTATAATTCAAAGGAATGTCTACATATGAGTACATGCGTATTGAACAAAAGCTGCATCAGTGATGATGAAAAGACCATTAGTTTGAAAGATATAACTTATTATTTGTCTTGATAATTTGTCATTACATTAGTAAAATAATATAAGTCTGTACAGCAATTGATGGGAAGTGCCTGGTCTCCGAGTTTTTGTTAAAACTGTACTCAAATATCTCTTATATTTGTTATTTCATTTGGTTATCAGGGAAAGAGTAAGTTGTTAAATGGTGTGATGCTATTGTCTTGATTTTTAAAATTGACAGAATTTGAAGAAAAGTCCACAAACTTCTATATCAAAACACCTCATTAACCCTTTCCTCCATATATACGCCTTAATGACATGGGCAAACAATGTAGATCCAGATCAGCTGGCACATTTGTGCCATCTTACCAGGATCAACACTGATTGCTTTAAGCAAAGACCTATATAATACAGAGATTCGCATCTCTCTATAACTGATATAGTAAATCTCGTTTTGATACGTGGACTGGACAAGAATCTCGTCACGTGGCAAAGCGTTATTTTCACTTTATATAATCCGCCATCTTATAGCCGATTCGATAGGCGATAATTACGTGTTGACTGGAATTTAATCATGTTTACATCACTTTTAATTGATCTTCATGTTATAATGTTATTTTGATATACTTCTTGAACACGTTGATTAAATTATCTCATCTTTTTAAGGCCCTTTTAATGTATGATATGATTGGAATTTCACATTGTATGTTTGCTTTCCCATGGCCAATGTACTTTGATTGGTATTGTGCAATTTCGGTGATTTTGATTGTTATATCAATAAAAAATAGTAAACCTTGGTTTCATGATGAAGAATATGCATCTTTCTTTAAACTAATGCAAGTCAAATATGTATTAACCTTCATTAAAAAAGTTTTAATGATGGACAGAATTGACGAAGGGTTTCGGTATCAAAGATGGCGATCATGTGATTCGAGATAATGCAGGCGGCGTGCTTATGCGAGAAAATGTGATGATGCATATCTATTTATCTATATAGGTCTTTGCTTTAAGGTTTATTAGATTATTTCTGACCAAGAAGTGACTATTGCAGATCCAGATCAGATGGCATGAATGTGGCAGCAAATCTGGATCTCCAATGGTTGCATGTGCAGTAAAACATGTATATATGGAGTAAAGGATTAACCAAGAGACAATTGTGGAATATGTAATGGTTTTTTATTGCAGGCTGGTAGTTCAGATAAAGTAGAACACCCGCTGACTCCGCAGCAAAAGATGGCAATGACGAGAAATGTGGAGAAAATGATCTTGCAGGCTCTTAATGACCCAGATGAGGTACATTCTTGAAATTGTATCATTTAATTGTTAACCAGGTTTTCAAAATCCTGGTTATGAGGTTGGGATATGTTGGGGCAGGTGGGTGTCAACATTTGGTTAAGTTCTTTTGTTTACTGTGGAATGCGACACTTTGCGAATTTTCGAGTTTCTTTTTGAAATTAGGTATGGTATTTATTGATGATGAATCTAGCAAGAAGCCACAATCAGTTTTTTTATTAATCGAGTTTCATAAGTCTTGTCAGTCTTTTGTCACAGTTATGCTTAGAATTTTAGTTAAGTATATTGTTTAAGACAACAGATTATCGGAAGCAATTCAGGTAAGTTTTGAAACAAAACAGATCCCTTTTAATACAGTTTGTCAACCAGTTCCAGTTAAGAACCAGTTCCGGTTAACTTTTCATTTCATATCCCACGAGATAAATATTTCAGTAGAACAAGTGAAAATGCTAATTAAGTCGCAATAAATAGCATTTAAACTGAACAATGACGACCTTTGGTATATTGTTCACTTCTGGTCAAGCGCTGCTTCGACAAAGACGATTGCAGACGCTCATGAATGTGAAAAATTTGGAGATGTGTGGCAGTTAAGTATGAAACCCGTTACAAAAACCTTAACCTAAATAGCCCCAAAACGAAAATGGTATTTTGCAAAATTGCGTTTAACTCATAGTGTTACCATCTTAAGCAAAATCATGTGCATAAATATTTGCATTCTGTTTCTGTGATGGTTTCTGCGAGGCAAGTGTTTCAACCCATTCTGGATCAGTAAGTGTGAATCAGCAGTGAGTGTGGATTCCAGAGCTGGAATAGTTATCAAACGATAAAAAATAGAAAGTATAACTGATGAACAGTGACATTCAAAGCTATAGAATGTGGCTGGTTAGCCTGTTGGTCATGTCCTAAGGTCATTGTCACCCTACTTCAGAGATATCCGAGACAGAGATGGTAAAGTTTTCTTAGAAGTTACTGGGTCACATATTTCTCCACAACCAATAAAAAGATTAACCAGAACTGGTTGACTAACTGTATTTAACTTGAAAACCTAGTTTACTTGAAAACCTAGTTTTGTCGCACTGCAGCTGGAATTGTTCACAACTATGAAGTAAAGTAATTATAAACAATGTAGACCTTCATATTGTCATTATATTCCTTTTTTACATGGAGGTTTCATAGGATCTTTGCCGTCTGATCAGGATCTGCACTGGTTGCTTTCGGTCAGAAATAACTATTGAATAAAAAATGTGAACAGTTTAGATCCTGATCAGATGGCACAGATGTGCTGGCAGATCTGGATCTTAACTGTTCACCCACACAATAAAGGTGTATCTGTGGAGAAAAGGGTTAAAGGGTCTATTTCTCCCCAAACTTCTAGTAGGCCAGTCTTTGACCACCAGAAAATTTATAGAAACCCATCTATTATACTTTGTATTTTCAGGTTCCACAGTTTATGAAAATGCTTGTGCTGGGAAGGTATACATAAAAGATGTCAGCAATCACCAAATCTTTACACACACAAGTCCAAGACTTTATGTATGACAGTCAAGTCCTAGACTCTAAATTTTTACCTGTTTATTGCATTTACTTTTATTTTCTTTTAACATAATTTTGTAATCACAGAAAATTACACTTTATCACTGTAATTCTAAAAAGATATGATTCTAAAACATTGAACATTATATTTGTAAAAAAAAAATTTTCGCCTGTTTAGAAGCATTTAACTTGATGTCCTGCGTTTCAGTAACAAATCAGATGTCTATACAGACCTTTTGATTTTTCATAGTTTTTTATCAGTTATTTTTTTCTGCTCTTCCAAAATGTTTTGTAGTATAAAATTCTGTAATTTTTTGCTTTGTTGAGACAAAGGCCAAGTAGAAAACTAGATCATATAGAGTCATGTTCTAAGCCACTAAGTCAAATCACAGAAAGTCATCATCAAATTTGTTCAGAATGTTTGTCTGAATGATAGATTTATGTTGGGTGCTATCTTGGGCAAATGATAGATCTTTCTTGTATCTCGGGCAAACATGAAACAAGTACATCTCGAGTCAAAACTATGACTTTATGGTCAAATCAAAGAAAAGCCTCAACATTAAAATACAAGAGGCAAGATTTTTCATCTGACAGTCATCAAGAATGTTTGTTTGGACGATTTCTATGATATGTTTACAAATCTGGCATCTGGAAATTGGGTCATCATAATCCAGGTTATCAGGGCTAAATATTATAAAACTGAGATTGGAAACCAGCCCCAAAGCTCAAGCATCTGATTGGCTGAAATGGCGACCTGTCAATCAGCCTATCAGATGCTTGAGATTTGAGACTGGTTTCCATTCTCAGTTTTGTAATATTTGGACCAGAATATCAAATAAGTGGAAAACTGTTTTACATGCACCACATTCCGGAGACATTTCCAACCCAGTAATCTCTTAACCCGTAAATCCATATATTTGGGTGTGATCCCGTGTGTGTCTGATCCAGGTGAGCTGACAAATACATGATATCTGACCAGGATCCATACTTGGTCAGAGATAACCTAATGTATTGAAAAACAAAACTAGATCATAATCAGTTTGCACAGATGTGCCAGCTAATTTGGATCTACGTGTTTGTAGCTTTATGCTACTGCAAGAAGAACAACACTAACAAAAGTTAAGTGTGAATGTCGGCCTAGGAGCCCTCGTCGTAGGTCGCTCGGATGAGCTACTAAGACTGCTGCACTGGAGCACTGGAGAGCCTTGCTCGTCCAGTATATATGTAGAACCTATACTGTTTACTTAGCTACCATTATAAACAAAGTTAATGATAATGTCTCTAGGTTTATATAACTATTGTTATAATAAACAATCTGAAACCATAGCGATAACAAGCCGATACAGTGATTGTACCTGCTGACCCTATCTGCAGGCAGTGTGTCCAGTTCAAGCTTGACACACTGACCCTCTGACAGGTTCATTGAGTACGATTTGATATCGCTGTAGTTGCTTATTATATTGCAACTGTTTTCCCTTGCGATAACAGCCGTATTCCAGGTTAATTTGATGCATTGATGTTTCTATTAAATATTGAAAACTTATGCCTGTATTCTCAGGTGATTGATTCAGGGCTGTTAATATATAGTTAACATATTGTTCCGTAGAAAAAATGAGGGGCAACAAATATGTTATTTGTGACAAATTGTTTACGTAATAGAAGTTTTTAACCCCTTCCTCCATAGGATGTGGTTCTTATCCATGGGCAAACAATATAGATTTAAATCGGCCAACACATCCATGCTGTCTGATTTGCAGTTTGATTCATTAGGTTATTTCTTACCAATTTCCAAACAGTGTAGATCCTGATCAGATGAGACTGATGTACACAGTTTACACATGCGATAAAAGGCATATATATGGAGTAAAGGGTGTATTTTGGCTTCATTTTAACTATTATGCATTAAGACCACATAAGCAGAAAATTACTTCAAGAAAGCAGATAGAATGAAAACAAAATAAAAATAAAATTGTTAGATAAAACTAAATTTTTGGTTCAATTTTGCTTTTTTCAAGTTCAACATTTTTGTTGGCTTGAAAGACACATGGAAAATACTGGTTATTTTATTTATCTTTTTTCTTTTGTTATATAAAATAAAAAGCTGATGTGTAGTTTTCATGTAAAAAATATTTTGTCATTTTAAGTTTAAATTCTTAAGTATTTAATTTACATAATAGTTGTTTATGGTATGAAATACTAATTGTATTTTAACCCTTTCCTCCATATATATATTTTTGGCCAGAAACAACCTAATAAATCAAATAGCGAACAGAGCAGATCCTGATCAGATGGCACTGATGTGCCGGCTGATCTGGATCTACACTGTTCGTCCATGCCATAAAGATGTATATATGGAAGGAAGGGTTAATGTATTTATCTTATCTTTTGTATAGTAGTATAAAATGTGTAAGTGTCATGTTACTGTCTTTTGTGGTATGAAATGCTAAAATTGTTATGTAATTTTTTGTTTAAATATTAAAATTGCTTCACAGTTATTTGTTTTCTGTAGACATGCATCCTATAAAATGTCATGTTTGTATTCAGATCCTTAGGCTATAAAAGTGTGAAAGGAAACCAGTCTTGGTTCCCAAGCTTTCCATTGGTCGATTCTGAGACATTTCTCAGTTTAAACCAATCAAATTGCTGGGTTCTTGAATTGGTCTTCATTCTCGTTTTAAGACTTTTATACCAGATTGTATCCTTTTCTTAATGAGTAGATTTACATTGTATTTTGTTTTGGCTGGTATGTTTCAGACAGATTACACAGCATAATCTGCATCAGTTGCTAGATTCAATCTAAATTAGTTTCCTAATGAAGTGGACTTTTTCTTGTTAAAGTTTGGAGACTGCATACTGGGTAATGAGTATACATAATTGTTTGACATAGTAAATACCATAAAAGATTTATGTTCTATATCGGTTGACTGCAGTTTAACATACTAAACAGAGAAACATAGGCTGTCCAGGTATTTGTAAGAAATTATGTCCATTTTATAAGTGAGCTACGGATCAAAGTTAGTTTGTTTGAGAAAGTCAAACTAAACAAACATATTGTCTTATATTACACACAGCTTAAATTCAAGCCCAACCTCCAATTGGGCTTTTTCCAAATACAAAGTGAAACATACTCTTTTAATTATAAGAACTCCCTTTTTAGTCCATGCCTACCAATCAAAGTTTCTACGATTATTGGGTGACAGCACTTAAATCTATATAAAGTTTATAAACTATTGGATACCTGTTTAATTAGAATTCATGATTTACCTTGTTGTTGACTAGTTGTTTAAATCCACAGTTTGACAGGTACTTGTTCATGTTTGTTTGGATAAAAGCTGTTGTCCGTAGAGTTAATGATGTATGAGGCTGATCCTAGTCTTGACTGTTACCCAGGTAACTGTAAACAACTGTATAATGATGTAGCACTTCTAAGTTTATATTTGAAGCAGAATATCTGTATCTGTAGTTTATGATAGAATACAATTAAACAGATACACTGTAACAAATACATAGCATACATGTTATTCATCTTGATGGTTGTCATGTATTCATTTTTATGCCCCCGAAGGGAGGCATATAGTAATCGGACCGTCCGTCAGTCCGTCGCGTCCGTCCGTCCGACCGGATAAATTTTTACTTAGGTGGCTGTAAGGACAATAGGTAACTGTACATTTTCTTTGATGTCATTCATTCCGTAATGGGTTTATGTGGCTATTTCGGTTTATGTGGCTAAAAAGAACAATGGGGAGAACAAAAGGATAGCCACTTAAGTACCGATTTGTCAGGACGTACGTCCGTCCGTCCGAAATAATCTTGTCCTCGCTTCTTCTCCAAAACCGCTTGAGGGATTTCTTTGAAACTTCACAGGAGTGTTTGTCACCAAGCCTAGTTGTGCATATCGTCAGGAATTTCTGCTCGGATTATTTTTGGCTGAGTTATGGCCCTTTTTAGCAAAATCTTGTCCTCGCTTTTTTTCTGAAACCGCTTGAGGGATTTCATTGAAACTTCACAGGAGTGTTTGTCCCCAAGCCTAGTTATGCATATCCTAAGGAATTTCTGATCGGATTTTTTTTCGGTGGAGTTATGGGCATTTTTACCTAACCCTAACCCTAAGCTTGTTTGAAACCGCTTGAGGGATTTCATTGAAAGTTCACAGGAGTGTTTGTCACCAAGCTTAGTTGTGCATTTCCTAAGGAATTTTTGATCGGATTATTTTTGGCGGAGTTATGGGCCTTTTTACCTAACCCTAACCCTAAGGTAAATTTTGTAAAAGCAATAGAGGTTACATTTTTTGTCCGATTGTCATGAAATTTGGTATGAATATTGATATTGATGATTTCTACACAAATGATTAAAATCATGTTGTTAAATTGACCAGGGGCCCTGCCCTGGGGATTTTAATTTTTTTTCTTTCAAAATCTGTTTTTAACCTTTGATTTTCTACAGTTATCAACCAGATTTTGACACAAGCTTCATGCCATCTTAAAATTCAATCTTTCCTGAACAATTCATTCACTGGTTGTTCAGTGATAAAATTTGAAACAAAAATTTTAGTAGCAGAGTGAAAATTTCAAGTGTCAAAATCCAATATTTCTACCTGTCTTCAGCTTTAAGTTTATTCATTAATATTGGTCAAGTTGCTGGACAATGACCTCATGAACTTTGCTGCTTAGATCTGTGTTATGCAATATTAAGAACTTTGCTCTGGAAGATTTTATAGGGTAAATTTTGTCATTTTCTATGGATAGTGACCAAATAAACTTTCTTACTTATAGCACTTTGAAAATCAGGCTTTTCTGAATATGTTATTCACTGTTTGTAAGTAAAACAACAAAAAGAACAACAACAACAACAACAATTTTGAAGCACATTCTCAAAATGTTAAGACTAAATTTAAGAAAGTCTTAGATGTATACAGTGTATGTACACAAACTGGCAAGTTAAGGCCACACTTTTTAGCTCACCTGAGCACTTGTGCTCATGGTGAGCTTTTAGGATCGCCCTGTGTCCGTCGTGCGTTGTGCGTCGTCAATTTTTGCTTTAAACAACATCTCCTCTTAAACCCCTGGGCCAAAGTTGATGAAACTTACCACGGATGTTCCTTGCATGAAGCTCTTCCAAAGTTATTCAAAGAAATCAATTCCATGCAGAACTCTGGTTGCCATGGCAACCGAAAGGAAAAACTTTAAAAAATCTTCTTGTCTGAAACCACAAGGCCTAGAGCTTAGATATTTGGCGTTTAGCATCCTCTAGTGGAACTCTACAAAGATTGTTCAAATTATTTCCCTGGGGTCAAAATTGGCCCTGCCCCGGGGGTCACTTCATTTTACAAAGACTTATATAGGAAAAACTTGAAAAATCTTCTTGTCTGAAACCACAAGGCCTAGAGCTTATATATTTGGCATTTAGCATCCTCTAGTGGAACTCTACAAAGATTGTTCAAATTATTTCCCTGGGGTCAAAATTGGCCCCGCCCCAGGGGTCACTTCATTTTACATAGACTTATAAAATAAAAACTTTAAAAATCTTCTTGTCTGATACCACAAGGCCTAGAGCTTAGATATTTGGCATTTAGCACCCTCTAGTGGAACTCTACAAAGATTGTTCAAATTATTTCGCTGGGGTCAAAATTGGCCCCGCCCCAGGGGTCACTTCATTTTATATAGACTTATATAGGAAAAACTTGAAAAATCTTCTTGTCTGAAACCACAAGGCCTAGAGCTTAGATATTTGGCATTTAGCATCCTCTACTGGAACTCTACAAAGATTGTTCAAATTATTTCCCTGGGATCAAAATTGGCCCCGCCCCAGGGGTCACTTCATTTTACCAAGACTTATATAGGAAAAACTAAAAAAAATCTTCTTGTCTGAAACCACAAGGCCTAGAGCTTAGATATTTGGCATTTAGCACCCTCTAGTGGAACTCTACAAAGATTGTTCAAATTATTTCCCTGGGGTCAAAATTTGCCCTGCCCCAGGGGTCACTTCATTTTATATAGACTTATATAGGAAAAACTTGAAAAAACTTCTTGTCTGAAACCACAAGGCCTAGAGCTTAGATATTTGGCATTTAGCATCCTCTAGTGGAACTCTACAAAGATTGTTCAAATTATTTCCCTGGGGTCAAAATTGGCCCCGCCCCAGGGGTCACTTCATTTTACATAGACTTATATAGGAAATCTTTAAAAAGCTTCTTCTCACAAATCACAATGCGTACAGCTTAGATATTTTATATCGACGGGTTAATGCCAGAAGTTACCAAGCGACATATTTGTGTTTTCGAGAAAATCAAGTTTTAAAGTTCAAAGTTGAATGGTAAATCAAGGATTGCTGAGTTTAAATTGATACTTCACAAAGTAATAGAATATATAAAGTCCTATATATCTAAGTAATATACATGTCATTATCTTAATTAATGAATGCTAATTAATTAGTTTTATGTTTGGCACCTTTTGGCATGCGTCCAAATAGGCAATAATTTCTTCCAGAAGGTACCATATAAAGTATTTGGTTCCTTTTGGCTCTAACTGTTTAACGGATTTATTTCATATTTATGCTTAAAAGGAACCATGTAAGGAATGGTCCCTAATGGTTTTCTGTCATTTAACGCAAAATGAACAACCAGACTAACCAGATTTTAATTTTATTTGAGCTAGTTAATAGAAAATGACATTTTTATGCGTTATATATTACAAAAAGCAAAATAGATCAGTCATAGAAGGACTATTACACACAGTTAAACTAGTATTTCTTGTAAACAACTGACTTGAAAATGTAGACTGCATAATATTTAGACAATGTACTTAGAGATAAGCATACATTCAAACATAGGCCTGTATGCTATCTATATTCTTTACTCTGCTTCTGTATCCTCGACTTCGGAGTCAATTGGTACAACGTGCTTTTCAGTCTTGCTGATTGGAAAATAAGCATAATGTTGATAAAACTCTTCTGGAATTATTTCCCGTTCACAAAGACGGATGGGATCCTTTAACTTCTGAATCAATATTGGAAGTTTTGACAGGTAGCACAGACGCAGGTCTTTATCACACTGGCCACTTTTAGGATTATCCCTGTTTCCTTGTTGACATTTGTACTTCGATTTCCTGAATGTCGGTGATGTCAAATGTATAATACAAACACAGACCTCGGACTGTCTTGTCACAGTTGTAGCCACTTTACACGGAGTCAGTTTATACACTGGCCAGTAATGGATGTTTTAAGATTTTTCAACACTTCTGTGCTTCAATCTTTGAAGTCAATAATATGGTTGTATTTTGTTGGTACAGTTACATATGGATTTTTCTTCCGAGCTAATGCGATAAGTGTACACCACTGTAAAGGGATAGGCGAGTGTGATTTTCTTCGCTGTTTCCATGGATGCATGGACCGAATCACATTCCATCTGTAAATGTTCTGATAACAAAAACTTGTGAATTATTCAATTTAATTATGGTACAATTGATATCAATTGATATTGCGTACAGGTGTTATGAAGAAACACACTGGTTTCTGTCTGCCACATGAATCAGAATAGTAAATTATGTTGTTTAGGTCTGTCGAATGACACACAGACTTTGTGTTCTATGGAAGGAATTTCGCATATTCACAAGATCCTCGTTTGCCCTGGGTTTCGTCCCACATGTTACAGAAGACATGTTTATTCCCCTAAAGATAATAGTACAGTAGTATGTACCAAATAAGCTGAGTGTGTGTCTGAGATCTTTAGACCAGTTTCGTAGTGTAACTGTCTCTTCTAATTTGGAACTGAATCAACAACCTTAATCAGCACCAGTGATGTGTTTTATGCCTATAAGAACCAAAGCTGGGTTGAGAGACTGCATGTACAGGACTAGCGGCGTGTTCTGTGATTTCATAAGTAAGACTCATGTACATGTGTTATGACGAAATACACTGGTTTCTGTCTGCCACATGAATCAGAATAGTAAACTATTTTGTTTAGGTCTGTTGAATGACACACAGACTTTGTGTTCTTTGGAAGGAATTTCGTATATTCACAAGATCCTCGTTTGCCCTGGGTTTCGTCCCACATGTTACAGAAGACATGTTTATTCCCCTAAAGATAATAGTACAGTAGTATGTACCAAATAAGCTGAGTGTGTGTCTAAGATCTTTAGACCAGTTTCGTAGTGTAACTGTCTGTTCTAATTTGGAACTGAATCAACAACCTTAATCAGCACCAGTGATGTGTTTTATGCCTATAAGAACCAGAGCTGGGTTGAGAGACTGCATGTACAGGACTAGCGGCGTGTTCTGTGATTTCATAAGTAAGACTCATGTAATTCATGCATAGGAATAGTACTGGGTTCTATGTCCTGATAGCTAATGCCTGTGCTATGCTCTGTGTCTTCATAAATATGACCAGTAATGTGCTTTGTGTTCATTTATAGGAATAGTACTGGGTTCTTTGTCCTAATAGCTAATGCCTGTGCTATGTTCTGTATCTTCATAAATATGACCAGTGCTTTGTGTTCATTTATAGGACCAGACCTGGGCTCTTTCACTTCAAGAATAAGACCAATGCTTAGCTCTATATATTGATGTATGGCACAATTACAGGATTTGTTCCAAAATATTTACTGTAGAACCAGAAATGTTCATGAAGCATATAAATAAACTCCACAGGTATCTTTCCATCTTGTGTAGGGAGTCGTTCTTCTTAGGTACTTCCCCAAGCAGCATTAGGTGTTTAAATCATCACCAGACCATGCATCATTCTGGCAAAACAAACATGCATTTATTACTCCCATGGGAAATATTAGCCCTGTTATTCTTGTAATAGCAGGATTAGCAGAATCTTAATTTTAAAGTTGCATAATTTAAGATGTTAGATAATAAAATCATAATAATTTCAGAAGTTTTTTAATATTATCATTGTAATAATTGCCATAGAAGTTCCACACAAACGAACAAGAAATAAGCAATAAAAGTTTTGTAGTTACAAAATCAGATTAATTTCATTTATCATTTAAATATCAATAACTTCACTTTAATTACAATGGAAATTTAAAATTAGTAATTATAGGTTACTCACATTTTCAGCAGTTTCCATAGATTCATCATTCTTAAACTAGCAGATATTTCCTCTTAATGCTAGAAAACATTCCATTTATCTAGGTGTGAACAGATTACAGCCGATCTTGTTTTAATTGGTGGACAAGTGTAATTGGATATAGAACATTATCTTTCTTTTCTGTACCTTTTTTAGCAAACAGTGCATAAGGTACCAAATAAACACTTCCACAATAGAAACTCAATGATATGTTAATGAAAAGTTGTTGCCAAAAGGTGCTAAGCATCATTTGGTTCTTTCTGGAATATAAATATTTATCTCGCTATGCTATATAAATAATGGCCATAAGGTACCAACTGCCTACTTGGCTCCTTCTTGCATATACTGACATGCGTTTGGTCCTTTATGGCAACAAACATTCCTTCAATTATCACTTGGTCCATTTGGTTTTAACGTCATAACTTTTTCAATTTTTAATATATGAATTTGAAATTTATACAGAAGGTGGATACCATAAAACTATATCAAAATATATTAAAAGGTCATTTTCACCAAAAATGTCGTTTGGTACATTCTGGCATTAACCCCTCGATATAGCATTGTCTAATGGATGTCTACTAAATTTGTTCAAATTATGTCCCCTGGGCCAAAATCTGCCACGCCCTAGGGTTCTCTTGGTTTACATATTGTTATATAGGAAAAACATGAAAAATAATTTTTCTCCAAAACTAATAGGACTAGATCTTAGATATTTGGTGCTGAGTATTGTGTAGAGACCCTTTATCAATTTTGTTCAAAAGTTAGCCCTGGGGTCAAAATTATCCCCGCCCCGCGGCCCTTAATATGTGAAAAAGGAAAACTTTAAAAATCTTTCTACTTGAAACCTCAATGCCTAAAGCTTAGATATTTGGTATATAGCATTGTCTAGTGGATGTCTACCAAGTCTGTTCAAATTATGTCCCCTGGGCCAAAATTGGCCACGCCCCAGGGTTCTCTTAGTTTTCATTGATTTATATTGGAAAACATGAAAAATCATTTTTCTCCTAAACTAATAGGACTAGACCTTAGATATTTGGTGTTGAATATTGTGAAGAGACCCTTTACCAACATTGTTTAAATGTAGGCCCTGGGGTCAAAATTGGCCCCGTCCTGGGGGCCCTTAATATGTAAAAAAGGAATACTTCAAAAATCTTCCTACTGGAAACCTCAATGCCTTAAGCTTACATATTTGGTATGTAGCATTGTCTAGCGTATGTCTACCAAGTTTGTTTAAATTATGTCCTCTGGGCCGAAATTGGCGACGCCCCAGGGTTCTCTTTGTTTACATTGATTTATATAGGAAAACATGAAAAATCATTTTTCTCCGAAACTAATAGGACTAGACCTTAGATATTTGGTGTTGAGTATTGTGAAGAGACCCTTTACCAACATTGTTTAAATGTTGGCCCTGGGGTCAATATTGGCCCCGCCCTGGGGGCCCTTAATATGTAAAAAAGGCAATTTTTAAAAATCTTCTTACTGGAAACCTTAATGCCTTAAGCTTAGATATTTGGTATGTAGCATCAACTAGTGGATATCTACCAAGTTTGTTCAAATTATGTCCCCTGGGCCAAAATTGGCCACCCCCAGGGTTCTCTTAGTTTACATTGATTTATATAGGAAAACATAAATAATCATTTTTCTCTGAAACTAATGCAACTAGACCTTAGATATTTGGTGTTGAGTATTGTGAAGAGACCCTTTACCAGCATTATTTAAATGTAGGCCCTGGGGTAAAGCTGAGAGTACTTTTGTACTCAGGTGAGCAATATAGGGCCATGATGGCCCTCTTGTTTAAGCTCCCCGCAGAAATTCGGGGGAGCATATAGTCAACAAGTTGTCAGTCAGTCCGTCAGTACGTCCCACATTCTTTAACACTCTAGCGGTCACATATTTGCCTCGATTGTTTTGAAACTTGGTCAGGATGTTTGTCCCAATGATTTCTCAGATGAGTTCAAATATGGGTCATCTGGGTCCAAAAACTAGGTCACTGTTACTAAAAATAGAATTTTCTTGTTAACACTCTAGCGGTCACATTTTTGCTCCGATTGTCACGAAACATGGTCAGGACATTAGTCTCAGTAATTACTTGGAACAGTTCGAATATGGGTCATCTGGAATCAAAAACTTGGTCACTGTTACTAAAAATAGAATTATCTTGTCTTGGCTGTAAATTTGTTATTTCTCATTGGATTTCAAAATAACTTGGCACAAATGTTCACCATGACAAGGCGGTGTGTTGAGTACAAAACCATGTCGGTTGGTACAAGGTCAAGGTCACTGTTCCTAAAAATGGAATTTTCTTGTTAACACTTTAGTGGTCACATTTTTGCTCTGATTGTCCGATTGCAAAGAAACATGGTCAGGACATTAGTCCCAGTTATTAATTGGACGAGTTAGAATATGGGTCATCTGGGGTCAAAAACTAGGTCACTGTTACTAAAAATAGAAAAATCTTGTCCAGGCTGTAAATTTGTTATTTCTCATTGGATTTTAAAATAACTTGGCTAAAATGTTTACCATAACAAGATGTTGTTTCGCGTACAATACCCATGGCTGTTTGTCCAAGGTCAAGGTCACTGTTACTAAAAATAAAATTTTCTTGTTTGGGCTGTAACTTCCTAATGAATGGAGTGATTTCAAAATAACTTTACATAAATGTTTACCATGACAAGGGGTTGTGTTGCGTACAATACCCATGCCGGTAGGTCCAAGGTCAAGGTAACTGTTACTAAAAATAGCATTTTCTTTTCCAAGCTGTAAATTTGTTGTTTCTTATTGGATTTTAAAAGAACTTGGTGTAAATGTTCACCATATCGAGACGATGGGTCACATACAACACAACTTTGTTGTATTCAGGTGAGCGATAAAGGGCCATCATGGCCCTCTTGTTTCCCTTGATTTTACCAAACTTGCACACAACTCTTACAACCATTGAGCAGTTGTTGACAGGTGAGCCACCCTATGGATCCTTTTGTTGCAAGGGTTATAGGCCCTTACTCTTTACTATTTAACTTCCACAGGCATATTTTTACTACATATGTATACCAATTCGATTTCAAAGCTGCATTTCGGGGGCATATGTCAATTTCAAGTGACAGCTCTTGTTAATGTCTATTTTAGTAATACTATTGTTACAATAAAATAACTAGTTATAAATTGTCTGATAATTGTATAACATGTCATTTAAAAAAACGGAGCAGCATTTATGAAAATAATGTCAAAAAAGGATAGGTCTCTGGCCATATGATAGTGGTTTTATTTTCTGGAAAAAGCATTTATTTAAAGCTCAATAGAGACGTAGTTGTTTTATAAGATATAATTGCCTATGCCATGGGCCCAAGATCATAAAGTTAACTTGAGTTAGGAGACCTGTCTCAAATCTCAAGCTTCTGATTGGTCACCATTTCAGCCAATCAGATGCTTGAGAAATGAGAGTGGTCTCCAGTTTTAGTTTTATTATCTTGAGCCCAGATCTAGTATAGATGTAACTGGGATTAACTAGTTAAGATTTAACTGGGATTAAGGGCATCATAAGATCATAAAAATGTAAATAATAGAATGACAAGATTCCACATGCCTATTTTCAATTGTTCCTGGCATATTGTGGTGCCATAGGAAACATATTTTTATACAGAAGAATTTGATCAACATTTGATCAGTAAGGGTAAAATGTATCTTATGTAATATGATTATGAAAAATGATGAAGTTTCCTCTTAAACTACAACTGCCGGATGTGATTTATTGTGAATCCATAAAACCTTATCAGAACATGTTTGTTGTTTGCAAAAATTCTTTTGACACATGCATTAATAGTATTTGGCTAGTGCAATAAATTATGAATATGTCTATAACTCTTGTTTTGTTTTTAAGTTACTGATATTAGTTTTGGTATTGCATTTATTATGCAAATGGATAGAAATCATAAGCCTAACAAGGTATGTTGTACAACATTTTTACAAATAAAAATATCATTGGGGTATGTGGACCTCTTAAACAGGGGGATCTCTTAAACTTAATGAGCTCCTACTCCTAGCACAGTTCTGTGCTAACCACCTCTAGCTTCAAGCTGACCACCCTCAGCAGCAGCTCATCACCCCTAGAACCAGCTCAATGTCTCTAGGACCAGCTAATTACTGGTAGTGCCTGAGATCACCACCTCTAGCACCAACTCACCACCCCAAAAGTGAGCTTGCCACTCCTGTCACCAGCTCATTACCCCTAGTACCTAATCATCAGCTCAGCAGCAGTTCTCCACCCCTGGCAGCTGAGCTCACCATCCTAAGTATCTAAGCTAACTACCCCTTGCATCTAGCACCTAAGTTCACCAACCCTAGTGCCAGCTCTCAACCCCTAGGACCTGAGCTCACCACCCTAGTATCAAAGTTCAAACTGCCCTTAGCACTACTTTCCAACCCCTAGCACCAGATCACCAAGTGCTGTGCAACTGAATTATATTCCAGCCAGATCAAGCCGGATTTATCATCACAAGGAACTGGTAATAAAAACAACAACACTGATTCAAAGGTGAGGTTTTTCTTTTGCCAAGAGAACTAACAACTGCGAATGTAAATGATAATTGATTTCTATATAAAACAACATGTTTTTTTCCCTCTATTTTGGACGTTTCGGCAATAAGCCTTTTTCAAGATTTACATTCATCCCTGAGAGGATATATTTTAACATTGTATTTCTATATAGAAATATTAGATTTACTAAGAGAACTGTCATAATAACAGCAATTTAATGCTTCATAAAAACCTATTGTGGCAGTCATAAAGTTTGCTAACACTGATTTTTGGAACAGATTTTAAGTCATTTTGAAGTCAGCAATATGTTCTTGCCATGAAATCAGCATTCACATTTTAATTCAAACTAAATGTAATACTGTATGTTTCATAACCTTACAAAATGATTCTACACAAGATGGGAAAGTAGATGGCTGGAATATAATGAGCAAATTTGTAAATTCAAATTAACTTATTTTCCAGCAAGTTAATCCTCACTACCCCCACCAAATAAAATTTACAGTGATGCCTGTTTTCTTTTTCAAATGCCAATTAAATTTTGATTATATAATGTGATTATGGGCTGGTGAAGGTTTTTGGGGGCCTTTGGGTGGGGCTAAATATATATTAAAAGTTATGAAATTGGAATATGTGTTTACTGGGTAACTAACTAGATTCTAATCAGATTGGAGAGGCATCAGTTTGATGGCCTTATGCTAAAGAACAATTCAGTGTGCAGAAAGCTAAATGGTATCACATGAGTTACATCCCTTGACTGGTAAAAAATGGCACAATAGCTAGGCCAGACTGGTAACATCATTTATGACTCTTGAATTGAAACTAATATGCAATGTCTGGATTATTAGTTAAGAAATTTTCGTGTGATCTTTTTAAACCATAGAAAATAAAATAGTATGAACCTGAAATTTAGATCCATTTTCTGCAATTCAATCTTGAAAATTTTTGTCGGATATTTCTTACAAATTTCTTATTATCTAATATTTATTACCTTTCCAAACATTTAATATACTGACTGGTCAAGTTTGATAATCAGCCAGATCAGATTTTTAGATTCAGTTAACAAGAGTTATTACCCTTTAATTATGAAACTATCATTAAATTTTTGTTCTTTATAACAATTCACAACTATTTCAATAAAGTTATAATAATTGTGTGCATGTTCTTTTCCATTCAGAAGTTGTTATCGAATTCATGCATATTCTTATTTTTTATATTATGATTTATTATTGATGGTTTACTGGCAACCTAAATTATATTAGTCATATATAATCATCCTACTTGTTTTGGGCACGCAAAGACAAGTTTAATTTAATCTAAGGGAGATAATTTATAATTTTTGCAATGTTATAAGCGGTTAGCATAACTGGTAACGAGATGAATGAAAACAACACAATGGTAAACAACTTAGTTTTACTCAGTTTTCGACGGTGTTTATCATTTGAATTTGTATATTTAAACAGAATAATTCTTAACTTATGCGATTAAAAACGTAGGTTGGAAGCAGTGGCCGGATGGTAAGGGCAGAGACCTGCCTGCACCTTTATCTGTTTAGATAATTTTGTTTTCTTTCATAATTTTTCATTTATTATGATAGTTTTTGTTGTGTGGCAGATTTGGGCTGAAATGAGTGGCCTCGACCAGAACTCGAACCTTATATCTTCATTTTACTATGCCGAGCCTCTACCAATTTGAGCTACCTAGGCGGCTGGTATGTAATCTAAGTTCTTTCCTCCTCACTTGAGACATTTCCATATCTTGGCGAATGTCTGCAAGCATCTGCCTATGTTGGGGTTGAATACCCCAGCCATATGCTTCGCCTGGAGGGTAATCACCCTGTCCACTTTGATGTGGCAGATTTGGTTTGAAAGAGTATCCTTGACCAAGACTCAAACCTCCGACCTCCAGCTTACTGTGCTTGATGCGCTACCAATTGAGCTACTAAGGCTGCTGGTATGAAATCTACTACAGTTGTATTTACTCTCAGTTTCTAATTAACAGGAGTGTAAAAATATCACTATTATATATAATATAATATTATAATCTAATATTACTCCCAAAGTTTCTGACAGCGCACTCCACATAATACTCTGTTAAGAGGGATTGGAGTATTTGGCAGATTCAGATTCTGTTAAATATACAGTACTGTATGCATATCTTATAGGATGTGTCTGTAGTAGTATTTGAATTGGTAGCCTTATTGCTCTCAATGGATGAATTTTGTTACTTGTGTCTTGCTCATAACAATGTTTTTTATGCCACATAAGTAAAGGAAAATTCACCAATCTATTTTGAGTCTATTTTAATGTATTGTTTATTTTCTTAATTAATTATATCCAATTTTCTCTGTCGTTTTTTCAGAAATTATTTAAAGTAGAATGAATGAAAATGTCCCCTACCATAGACATGCCAGTATTTCATCAGAGAGAACATTGGACAGTTTAGAACAAATCCCCAGCAACTTAACTAGTCCAGTACATTCTCCACCTAGACATCAAAACACACAAGGTAATTGTTAATATCTCCAATTGTTAATAGTGCAGAATGAATCCAGTCAACAATGTGTTTGTGATTGTGTAGCTAAGTCAGGAGCATGATTTTGAGCCCCAGTCTAGCTGCATATTTTTGTTAATCATGTCAAACTAGGTGCCCAAAGAAGAGACATTTAAACATTGCTTGTTTGCCATAAAATGCATGCAATTGTTTATGGAAGGTTTCCTGACCCATTGATAGGTAGCAAGGTTTCATCACCTTTATTCAATAGCATAAGGTCCCGTTTTTTGACTCATTGGTCAATGTTATATAATACAAATTGAGATTACCTTTATATAAGGTTTACTTTTCTGTCAAAATCGTGATGAAACTCAACTTATTTAATTCCTTTTATTCCAGTAATGGTCTGTATGGATGAAATGTGGTATCTTTTGCAATGTGATATCAGTTTTAAGATGTTTTTTTACTGTTTATCATATGACAGGTGGTATAATGGACAGTGATCTTGGAGCACCTGGTTACAGGGCAGGAACATCGAGACCCCCTCATCATAGACAGAGTAGTCCTATACCACTGGAGCGTTACCATGATGACGAAGATGGGGATAGACCACTAGGGACGAGGGTGTCATGGCAGTCACCTCACTACACAGAGGTCAGTGATATTCTTGGGTTTGTTCTATCCATTTAGCATTCCCTTCCCACATTCAATACAGACACACCTGAAATGTTTCAGTGCCTTTGAGAGTTAAATGCCTTCTAGAAATGTGTTTGTTTTTTGGGTTGTTTTTTTTTTATGGTGGGGGTATTAGCCTGTAGAAGGACGGGAAGAAAAAAGTTAATGTCATTAATTGAGAATGTTATTGGACTGCCTCAGAAATAATTGGATGAGCTGATAAATTACTCTGCAACAGTTATTAAAAACAATCTCCTTTATTAACCCTTTCCTCTATATACACACCTTTATTGCATGGGCGAACAGTTTAGATCCATATCAGCCAGCACATCCTAGCCATCTGATCAGGATCTAAACTGTTCACTTTTTTATTTGTTAGGTTATTTCTGACCAGTGCAGATCCTGATCAGAGGGCACGGATGTGTAGATCTGTATCTACACTGGTCGCACATGCATAAAAACGCATATATATGGAGGAAAGGGTTAACTCCAACATACATGTATTGCTTTCTATATTTTATCTGTTAGGTTTACTTGCATGAAAGAGGAAAACAAGAAATATATGTGTTATTTTTAGGGATGGGAACGGATACCTAAATCACTATTCGGATAACCGTATCCGGTATCCGGATAATATCCGAATAACCGTATCATTTTATCGACCACAGAAAATTTTGCTGATTTAATATTTTAAATTTAAAAAGCACAAACGTTACACTATATCGCGATCGTTTGAGTCCTCGACCAACCTACCGGGTATATCACGGAAACAAAATATAAGTGAAAATTCGGACCCAACGACTTAACTTTTTAAGTCAATAACGAGTTGAAAAAAATTTAGCTACCGCGAAAAGGTACAAGAAAAGGTTCAATAAAATTGGAGTTTTATTTCACGTGGACGCTTGCAGGCGCATACATAATATTCTTTAAACGAAAAATACGCATATAGTCATGTGCACTCATATGCAAGGCGATTCATTTTACGAAAATCGGCCTGCACAGCAGCGGAACATGTAAAAACACAGAGTTTACAATAACTACATGAACAAATGCTGTGTAACCAATTTATCGATTAATCACATGTATCGGGTTAAAAATACATGTAAAAGTTATGGTAATAGTTTATTGCATCATCTTATATTTTTGAATATCGGCGACTAACGTTAAATGATTTTTTCCTTTCAAGTCTTTAATGCGGTCATGTCAAAATAACAAACTGTCAAGATTATATTTGCTCAAAATTCTGTTGCAATAAATTGTCAATAACCTGAGGTTTGTTCTCGTTAACGAAAATAATCAAGTTGTTGCAACTTGACAGGTGTCATTTAACCAGCTCTGTTCAAGGTACACCAATCAACAACAAAAGATCACGGTCTGGAATACAAATCTTCCGGTCTCCCAATTAACCACTATACAAACAATTAACACCTCTTTGTTAACCCTGCTGAGACATCCTGGTCGAGTTACGCCTGGGGAAAACCATGTCAGTACCGAGATTAGTGCAAGCAGTGTAGCGAGTTTTAGAAAGATTTACCAATTTAAGTTATATTTTACAAACCTTGAACAAAATACTGAAACTAAATTCGTACGAATTTGAGGGTATTCGGATACGAGAATGGTATCCGGATACGATCTTACTATTCGGTTATTCGGTTATCCGGATAACCGTTCCCATCCCTAGTTATTTTTTCTTCAATGTTTATCAGAATTTGTCAAATACGTTGTTTTTTTGGTGTGAACTGATCATTAAAGTTTGTCTAGAAGGAATAACAGTTTAAGTGGATTCTGTTTCAAACTTATATGAGATGGCAATGATCTTGTTTTTGCACAATCTGTTGATGAGTACAAATAAAATATACTTGACTGGTTTTCAGGTAGAAGTAAGTCCCAGTGGAGACAGACATGTAACCAGTCAGTTTTCTTTCGACTATAATGAAGGCAGAAATTCCCCTAAAAGTGCCTACAACTTACAAGAGAAAGACCAGAGTGAAATGACAAGGGTGGTAACTGGAAGTGATAGCAGTCCTGTCAGAAAGTAGGTTACTTTTTATATATAGTAGTTTCAAGTCATAGTTCAAATAAACATTTGCAAACAGGTTTTTTAAAGTGCAACAATAATCACTCTCAACTTAATAAGGACTGTTATTTTGAACAACTGACTGTTTTTCTTAACAGCTCGTATTTATTTACGCCAGAACAAACTTAAAACAATTTTTTGTGTGTGGTTCTTAAGAAGATAGGGTAACATTTAAAATCATTTTTAAAGTAGGACCAACCTTATACATTCAATATTGATCCAGCTCAAGTTTCCTTTTAAATCAAAGCCACATTCTTTTGTACTAGATTCCCTACATGATTCAAATTATAGTTGTTCTATTGCTTTACCAGTACATGTTATGTGCAGGCTGATCTGGATCTAAACTGGTCACACATGGGATATACCAGTTAGTTATATCCTTCAAGTAAATGTCAAAAAGAAGAAATGATTGTTTTTTCGGAAATATTATTATGATAATAAAAAAAAGTGAAATATCAGGAACTGCCACATTCAGATGAAACAGCCTCCGCACAAAGCCAAGAAGAAGAGAGAGAGCTTGACATTGTTTCATAAAATTATCAGCTTCAAAACAGACACCACAAACAATTAACGATAATGAGAACCTGACCTTGAAATGGTCAGTGGCGAAACAAATTGTGAATGGGGGTTTAAACCAGGTTCTAGGCTGCACCAACCTCACACTTGCCCCAACAGATTCTCATATCAACAAGCAAGTACAAGTTGTCTTGGTAAAATAACTCCAACCCACTGATCAGCTCAACAATATTGCATGCAAAAGTGCACAAAAACATATAAAACCTAAGAGGCTAATAGCATTTCAAAGCCAAGATTTTGTTGTTTACAGGTTGAAAAGGAAAGAGGAAGACAGGCGGCCAAGAGTGGAGCGAGAATTATCTGATGCTTATATCGATAGTATATCACGGACCCCCAGGTATGGCATGGGTCGCCAGAATACGTATGATGACATGATGTCATCACTTAAATCAGATGACCCTTTTAAGGGCCCCTATGAACCTTCTGGTAAAACTCCGAGAGAAAAAAGCAAAATACCAAAACCTAAAAGAAGAGACAAGAGCAATGAGAAAACTGAAACCATTGATACTGAAGATGGAGAAATGATTCCAAAGAGAAACAAAAAACGGAAAAAGAAAAGAGTTGAAGAGGCGCAAAATGCAACTTGGAATGGACATACTAATAAAGCTTTTACAGAAAAACCTGTAAACACTAGACTTGTTGAATCAGATAAAGAGTCAGTGAAAAGTAATGGGACGTTCACCATCGGGGATAAAATGTCAAGGGGTATTCGGAGCAGTTTAACAAATCTAACAGCAGCTGTGCTAAAGAAGTCCCCACTTAAAGTGAATTCTATGATGAGCAGGTCACCCGTTGAGGACAAAGTGCGAGATGATCTGGATAGTGTAAGTGCACTTTTTTTGACTTAGTATTAACAGCTCTCATACAATAAGAGGCACCTTTCATAAATTTTGTGATTTACTAGACTAAGTTTATGTATTATTCTAGCCAATGACTAGTTGACTAAGAATAGAGTTTTTAAAACATATCCTTATAAATAATGCTTGTTTTATTGCATGTGCGACTGTGTACAACCAGGTCCTCAGAAATGGATCGACACTGGTCACCTCTTAGTCAGAAGTAACCCAAAGACTCTATCTAAAAGCAAACAGTATAGATCCTGATCAGATGTGCTGGCTGATCTGGATCTATATTGTTTGTCCATAGATATCAGCCATATCCCATGGAGTAAAAGGTTAAAGTTAAAGACAGTAATAAAATGTTAAACAGTTTAAAAACATCTTATATATGTATTTCAGTTTTGTGTAGGTATGGTACCAAAAGTAAATATTGTTTATGGTATTATTGTTGTGAATACTAACACAGAAGTCTGATAAAAAAATTAATTCAAATTATTAAATGGAAAAATTTGGAATTTAAAAAATTAGAACATGTAAGAAAAATTAGGTATAGGTAAACCATTTGTATTTTCAGGCTGCCATTGCTAGATTTGTTTCTGACCACCATATTATGCAGAGAGTCTGCAAAGTGTATGTTAGAGATACAAAGTCACCACAGTAAGTATTCTTGTGTTCTTCATACATCAATGCAGACTTCTTTTTTGTCCGTGTTACAAACGGTTAGTAGCATGACTACTACTGTGCATTGCAAGGGTCATACCAGGGCTTTTTTTCACTGCCAGGGGAAGGGGCCCACACACCATAATTTTGGGGAAAAAGCATTTTTCCCAGAAGGGGAATGAAAAAACCTGAGGTTAAGCTACCTTTTGGGGAAAACTGCATGATTTTAAAGACTTTTTTTGAGGGGAAGGTGCCCATAAATGGCCCCTACTAAAGAAGGAAAAAAGCCCTGCAATCCTAAAGACATGTCACTGGAGCAATAAAAATGTGTATAACTAAAAGTAAACAAACAAGTTTCATATCAAAGTCTGGAAATATCATTAAATTTATACTGCAGTTAATCAAGATAATCATAAACAGAAAGCTGGTAATAGCCTAGATTCCAATAATTACAATGTATGATCTTGTGTAATTGCTTTTGTATCTAACTTGTTATATCCTATTTAACATAGATTATTATGATATATGATATATAACATACATTTTTTTCATATTTTAGTTTTAAAGTGTTCCCTAGCATCTGTCTGTCTTTGAATCAATTTGATCCGAATTTGTTTTACTACTGTTAACAGCCACAATTGTCAGTGTGGTCGAGATGTAGGTTGGCACGAGATCCGGGGTATACCTGTCGGAGACATACACAAGCAGCATCAAGACAAGAAGGACATTTGGCATCATTACACTCACGCTGAAGCCATACCCACTGACTCATTTGGTGTCATACAGTTTCATGGGTTTGGACAGGAGACTTACAATTCACCAGTAAGTATTGTGGTATAGTTTAATTTCTCATGGATGAATTTTCGAGCAAAAATGGCAAACACTGTGAAATGGTTTAGTTTCATTGGGGTTAAAATTTGCACAATCACCGTGGTGCTAAATAAACAAAAAGTAGTATTAGTCTTGTGCATAATTCATTGTTTGCAATATTTATTTAGTTGTTTGCTGACCTAAGCTAAATGCTCCCAGTAAGCTATTGTGATCAGTTGTTGTCCAACTAATTTAAGTTATTATGATTACTTTGCAAATACAGCTGCCACCAATGTAGATCCAGATCTGTCCTGCACATCCATGTAGTCTGAGGTTGAGTTTACATTTTTTCATGTTAATTTATTTTCAGTACATACGGTTGTGTCCCCGCACTGAGTTTGAAACCCTCTGGACTCTACTAACAGTACACTGGAAACTTCCTATACCCAAACTCCTTATCTCCGTGACTGGAGGGGCTCAGAGATTTGATCTGAACCAAAGGCTGAAAGCTGTCTTCAAGAGGGGTCTCATTAATGCAGCCACCACCACAGGTATATAGGCCGACAATGATTATTTAGTTAAGTTTGCACAGTAAAACAAAACAGGTTTTTAAAACTTAAAGCCAAATTGATTTAGTAAGTATCCATGTTTGGTACTGTGTATTGCAAACAAGGGACCAAGATCATAAAACTAAAACTGGAGACCAGTCTCAAATCTCAAGCATATGTGTCACAGAAATGGGAACAAGTTGAAATAGAGAATTTTCTCCATTTCAGTCATTCAGATGCTTGAGATTTGAGACTGATCTCTAATCTAAGTTTTTATGATCTTTGGCCAAGTTGTAGCCCAGTTAATTGAGTTTGCTCCCAACAAGCGTATGGAGTATGATTGGGTTTCAGATTAGCTTTTATCAGGCTTTGGTCACATCACTCATCTAAATACATACTGCTACAAATTAATGTGTAGTATGTAGAAACCAAGAAAACATGTAAGACAATCAGACTGTATAGCTGAAAAATTGTTCAAAACTGATGTAAAACACCAAAAAAACCAGAAATAGCAAAACAGATGTTCGAAAGTTTTGATGTAAGACAAAGACTGGTAAAGTGGTGTTGGAAGAGGGGTTTGTTTGTTTGGGTAAAGACCATTTCATTATATTTTCTATTGAAATTATTATTCTGTTGGTAGTTTGAAACAACCATCACAAGTAGCAATGGATGTTTCACAGTAGGAGAGCTATTCAGTACTGCAATACTGTGGCATCTTTATATTTTGCGGTGGTTGAATTTTCAAGTGAAGGAAAGTGCACAAAATCAAACCATTGAATATCTCTTCTTATGAGGATTATACAAGTGCGGGAAATTATACCTGCACAAAAATGTCATGGATGTTGTTTGCACAAAATTTTATCCATGCCAAAATAAATGATACCATGGTATTAAATGTTCCTTTCAGGTGCTTGGATCATTACTGGTGGAACAGCGACTGGTGTGATGCAGTTTGTCGGGGAAGCTGTCAGGGATCATCTGATTACGCTGGGCACTAACGACACAAGTATTGTCGCTCTCGGGATAGCAACCTGGGGCTGTATCGCCAACAGGGAGTCATTGGATGGTGAAGGGGTAACTTAAATTGTAGATTGTAATTAAGTGTAAAACAAGGGGACAGTATTCTAGACTGACACATAATGTCAGCTGTTAAATCAGGTTTCCTTTGGAAAACCCTGGATATCAGATTGCAGTATAACTTTGGGTGGGTGGGCTGGGTGCTTAAAATTTTCATTAAGTTTTTTGTTTAAGTTTACTTTTTCTTAGTAACCATTCTTCGTAGAGCTTTGAAACTTAACATAGTTGTCTGACACCACAATAGTAATTATCAGCACATATTTTATAACTCTTGACTGTATTTTGTCATAGTTTTGTCGGCTTTTCACTTAAAATTTAAGAAGAAAACCTGATTTTGTTGTACTACTGTGTGTTCATAATTATCAATTTAAATCGATATATTTTTTTCCAAAGCTAGAGCTGATGTGATGCTACAATTTACTAAGTTAGTGACATCACTATTTACATAAGTGTGGACAACTTTTGAGTGCAGAATCTTGATAGAACTCCTTTAGCATTTAATATGAACTTGTATTTCGTGAGCCGAGTGCAAGTGCAGTTGTCTGTATCAGACTAGCATAGGGAGGTATTAATGCATTTAACAAAAAAAGGATAGACATTGTTCTATTGAAATATAAACATTTTTCTTGACACTGTTTTTGAAATAACTATTGACAAAAGTATGTAACTGTACTTGAATAAAGAAGGCAGTTACAACACTTTTGCTCTCAATCCTCTATATGTTAGATATGAGTTTGTTTTGCAGATAAAGATTTCATTATGTTCACCAATAATTTCAGGACAAGGGTTTGTTCCCTGCCAGTTACTGTCTAGAGGATGTGTCGGAGGTCAAAGGTCGTGATGTACCGCTAGATCATAACCACACTCACTTTATGCTGGTTGATGATGGGACTGAAGGGAAGTTTGGAGGAGAGATTGAATTCAGGACAGCATTTGAGAGATATATTTCAGAAAAAGTGGAAACTGGTGTTGCAGAAACTCAAAGTAAGTAAATTTCTTTTCCTCTGTAGTAAAATGGGGGCCTTGGTGGCCTCGGTTAAGGTTAAGGTCATTCCACATGCCCCTCACTGCCTGGGTTCGAGTCCTCCTAGAGTTGAAATCTTTCATGTGAGGAAGCTGTCCAGCTAGCTTATGGAAGGTCCTTGGTTCTACCCAGGTTACCGCCTGTGTCTGGAAAATGAATGAAGGGGCATCAGGATTCTTCCTCAATCAGAAAAAAGCTGGAATGTCTAGGTCCCACCAGGGATTCGACATTACCGGCAGATAGACAGATAGATAAAAAGAAATTATTAACCCTTTCCTCCATATAAATGCCTTTATGGCATGGGGAACAGAGTAGATCCATCTGGCCCATCCCTTCTGTCTGATGGAGATCAACTCTATTTGCTTTTAGATTTGTTAGGTTATTTCTGACAAAGATGTGGCCAATGTAAATCAAGATCAGTTAGCTCAGATTTGTCAGCTGATCTAGATCTACACTGGTTGCACACATGTTAAAAGGCGTATAAATGAAAGATAAGTATTGATGGGAATTTGCCACTTTCATGTTAATAAAAATCTGAAAAAAGTTACTAGTTGCAATTGTATTGACTTAGCAATGAATAAATTACATAATTCTAAGATTATTAAACTAAAACTGTTGACCAGTAGTGTTGTATCCAGGATTTAAAAAGGGCAGGGTGCTGTGAAAAAAGGGCAGGGTGCTGTCAAAAAGGGGCAAAAGGGCACTTTTCAGCATACTTACACTTAATTTGTTGTTGTTTGGGATTTTTTTGTTTGTTTTTGGGTTGGGTAGGGGTTAGTAAATAGCTCAATATGTTTTTTTTTCAAACAAATCTGAATCAATGAATTATCATGTGACTAACTCTGACAACAGAACAGCCTGAGTACAATCTTGTTTAAATTGAAAGTGTATCCTTAGTTCTGTCTGTCACTAAGTGATACTTGATGATATTGTAGGTGAGATTTTGGCCAATTTATGTGGTAGTCAAAATTTATAAGTTACTTACAAAAAATAATAAAACCTTTGAATAATTGTGGAAAATAAAACGTATCCGAAATTATTGCTGTCCGAAATTGATTACACTTTCACGGGTTGTAATTTCTAATGAAATTTAGATTGTACATGATGAAAATGAAATTTTAACAAGAGAACCAGATGTTTGCTTGAGTTTCCCATGTAATTTGAGCAGTTTTAAGACATCAAGGTATCAAAATCCAACTTACTAGATAATAGAAACATTGGCAAAAAGTCGTACAATTTCCGTTTTGAAAGTGAGCATTTTTTCATAATTTTTTTTAAGTTTCTGTTTTCTGTAGCTTTAACCATTAAAATAAAGTTATTTTTGTGTAAACAGGTTTCCTTTCCGAATATGAATGCTTGTTTGAAGAGTACTTTGTAAAAAAAGAGTGATACCGGCAAATTCAAAATAATGGGACAAGCGAATTACTGTATTAAATTACGATGTTTTTGCTTTATTTTTGTTATTTAAAATCATGAGATAATCTGGTGTTAATACAAAAAATACTGTACCAATTATTGATACAGTTTATTGGAATATAGAAGCAAGTGATGCGACAATTAATTGACTCCAAGTGGGGTCGGTCGGGACGTTTGATACGCCGCATGGGTACATGCTGTTGATTAGGCTAATCAGCTGTTAATGACTAACAAGTTTTTTGACACTGGGTTTCTGTGTATTTGCCACTTATCCAGATATCGATTAATGACTTGTCAGGGACTAGATTTCAGACGGTCGTTGTAGGGTACGTCTACACGCATCGCTGCGTTTCTGTTAATTACACAAGGTAACTTGGGAAAATACAGGCATTGAATAAACAAAGGCAGAATTTGGTGGTTGACATTAATTATTGAAGACAAAAGGGCATTTATGGGGGAAAGGGCAGAGTGTTTGAGATTTAGGGCAGAGGGGCGCTCTTAAAAAAGGGCGGGGCGCCGCGCCCTGCTATCCCGCTATAGATACAACACTAACCAGTGTAGAAGCTAAAGCTGCTGGTTCAGTCTACAAACTAACCAATCACACGCTGGCGCTTTCAGACTAGTCTTCAATGTCAGTGTTTTGAAGATCTTGGCTTTAAAGTGCTCATTAATTGTGCTAAAATTGTTACTGAATAATAAAATGATTGGTATCTGGGCTGAAGGTTATGAAACATAAGATTAGAAACCAGTCTCAAATCTCAAACATCTGATTGGCTGAAATGGCAACTGGTCGCCATTTCAGCCAATCAGATGCTTGAGATTTGAGACTGGTTTCCATGCTCAGCTTTATAACCTTAGGCACTGACTGTTTTGCAGGTGTGAATGTACCTGTGGTGATGTTGGTGGTAGAAGGAGGCGTAAACACCATGAAAACAGTGTGGCAGGCAACAGAAAAGGATATACCTGTACTTGTGCTCAATGGATCTGGCAGGGCTGCAGACTTTATATCCTATGGATATCACCTCTCAAAGGATCCCAAAAAGTAGGAGTCTCTAAAGTGCATAGGTTGTTGATTAGATGCACGAACAGCATCTTGTTGGCTTTAAAAGCTCAATTGAGTTTGTATTATTTGTTACAAAACCGGAATATATCATGTTTCCTCTCAAAGGATCCCAAAAAGTAGGAGTCTCTAAAGTGAAAAGATTGTTAATTTGATGCGAATTCAGCATCTTCTTGGCTTTAAAAGTTCAGACGAGCTTGTATTAGTTGTTACAAAACCCGACAATTATGACTTAACTTGGTTCTCCATGTTAATTTCACTTTGTTAATAATGTGAACTAAGAAATGTGTTTCAGACAGGAAGGTACTATTTCATTTCAGAGAGATGTTTATATAGTTTGCAAATACAATCCAAGAAAATATGTTAGGTGAATTACAACAAAATTTTTTTTTAAAATAATTTTTGCATTTTACAAGAGAATTTATTTTCATTCATGAAGCTAAGAAAGTCAGTTGATCAAATTATTTGTACATAAATACATTATTTCTTATTTACGAAGGCTGCATTTCAAATGTCAGCCTGCTTAAGTAAAGGAGACTCCCTCAAAATGAGTGGACAAAATAATTCAGACATCGCTGAAACATTGATGATAAATCTAAAGTAAAACACTTGCAACTAAAAAGAATAAGTACTATAGTTTTAATCACACATTTTTTTATGATTATGCACTCTTTGGGCAGTATTGTCTTTGAAATATCCTTGATCATATTGAATAGAGTCAAAACTTCCTGTCAACAAATTCAGGGGTTTTACTAGCTGCTGAATCAAGGGTCATTTTTTATCATTTATAGGGGATTTAGCAAATTAATAGCCAAAAAAACCCTTATTTAAAGCAAAATGACACTCCAGCTAAACTTGTAGGGGTCATACTAAGGCTTTTTGGAAGTTTCAAGAGACAGTTATTGCCTTGGTTTTGAATAGATCTCCAGAAATTGTGTAATATGTATTTATGGTATGTAAACCATTTGTTTCAGTGAAGACAAATCCAAGTTCCCATCTGACTTTGATGAAGATATGAAGCAGGCTGCCAGGAAGATGTTTGCCTGGAAAGCCGGGGACCACATCGAGAAAAAGGTGTCGGAATGCCTTAAACAACTCAGGGATGCTTTAATGAAGAGAAAACTGGTAAGATATTTTCAAGGTGTTTACTTGGAAAGCGTTAGACCAGATCAAGATTATCTGAAAGCCTTGAACAACTCAAGGGTTTTACAGAAGAGAAAACTGGTAATTTTGGTTAATTTATGATGCCCCAACAAAGTATAGAGTTGCACTTGTCCATCCATCTGTTTGTTCTTACATCCCCGAAATCTTGTGGCATCAACTCCTTGTTAACTTTCAAGTGGATTTCTTTTAAACTTGCACAGATGGTCAAGCAGGATGTCTAGATAATAGTAATGAAAATATTTTTTTCCTGTGAACATTTTTACCACAGTTACAGCTCTTTGTTACAAATGTTGTTGTAGCAGTAGGGGAATCAGTGTCCATGGACACATTCTAGTTTATAATATATTTGCTGTGTTTTCAAGCCTGAACTCTTTTATTTTGATTTTATGATAAATAATATTGTTTTATCTGCAGGTAAACATCTTTAATCTGGGTGAGGCTGAGACTAAAGATATCGACAGAGCTATCCTGTATGCCCTGCTGAAGGCTAACAAGACGAATGCCAACGCTCAGTTATCCCTCGCCCTCGCCTGGAACAGATGTGATATAGCCAGGCATGAAATCTTCACACCGGAAAACAGGCTGCATTGGAAGGTAAATGGGAAAAGAATGTGTATTTCACTCTTAACTTCTTAACTCTTTACTCCATTTGATATGGCTAATATCACATTTAACCCTTTCGTCTATTGATACACCTTTATTGCATTGGGGAACAGTGTAGATCCAGATCAGCCTCACATCCTTGCCTTCTGATCAGGATCTGCACTGTTTGCTTTTTGATTCATCAGGTTATTTGAGACCGAAATGCAACCAGTGCAGAATCTGATCAGACGGCACAAAAAATGCGCATTTATGGAGGAAAGGGTTAAGACCAGTGTAGATCCAAGGCAGCCTTTAAATCAAAGCAGTGTGGACCTGCACAGTTTGCTTGACATGTAGAATCATTAAGGTTATTGACCAAGAAGTGTGCAGTGTAGATCCTGATCAAACTGCACAGATCCCAAGGTTATAAAACTGAGCATAGAAACCAGTCTCAAATCTCAAGCATCTGATTGGCTGAAATGGCGACCTGTCGCCATTTCAGCCAATCAGATGCTTGAGATTTGAGACTGGTTTCCAGTCTCAGCTTTATAACCTTGGGACCTGATCTACTGCTGGTCTACATTTGTTGCACATGGAAAATAAGCCTTATCTTTGGCTTAAAAGATTAACTCTTCTATGAATGTTAAATGGCCTGGTCTTTGGAAACCAGCTGGAAAATTCATTGTTCATTTATTAACTATATAGCAAACTGTGTGGGCCGCTATCAGACTAGTTTGTGAAGATGCTAATCAGGATCACTGGCCACAAAAGTCAACTGTTAGGTTTTCAACTTAATTCAGTATTTACGAAGAAATTATTTAATTGTTTGTCTTGGAAGGAAATTATTGACTACCATTAATACTTAATAGATAGTGATTTTTTTTAATGATATAATTTCGAATAGATTCTAAGCAAATGCGAAATAAATCTTTAGTCACATAATTTACTATAAGGATATGGTTTGTTGACAGGCTTTTCAGCTCTAAGTGTTTTATTACTGTGGTATCATTTAATTATGTGAGAAACGGCTTTGCATTATTTTAATAAAATGTGGTTTTCTATTTAATGCACTTTTCCGAGCACTAAAAAAAATGTAAACCCCTTTTAAGGTGGAATGTACCTTTAAAAATATTTTCAAGAAAATACTTGAATTTGGTATCAAATGAAAGTTTGTGATATTCCTGATACGAAATGGATATTGGTTTTGACAGTTATAAATCCTATCACTGTACATGACGTCGCAAACAACACCATCTACGCACGTTTTTGACCGTCCGTCAATGGCCGTAAAATCGCCGTATTTTTCATTTTTGATCTAAAATAGTGACGCATAGAGACAATTTAACCAAACAGAATGATCATGTTAGTGATTTCCTTCATGCTGATAGGAAAAACATGATAAATTTCTTTACAATTGTTAAATTAATAACAAAAATGGGATGTTTTAAAATTTCGAGTTTTCATCGATTTTTCACATTTAAAGTCCAATTAGAAAAAATCGGCCCGAAATTTTTTTGCAATTTTTTTATATATTCAGGAACAATATAATTTCAATTCCATAGTCAATTTTCAAAAACTTTCACCATCTATTTATTTTTCAATCGCGATTTGATGAAGTACACCACACGTCGTATTTTGACGCCGTAAATATCAACGTTCGCGATCCCATTATTTTGATTATTAAGTAACATTCGTTTTTAAGAGGAACACATGAGATTCGTAATTCAAAAAGGAAATTTTTCGTTTATGGAAATTCATTAATGGCAAAATCTCACTAAAGTCAGATCTAGCAAAATGTTAGATCTGATGACGGCCTGCAGTCACCTTACACAAGTAACAGCGGTTTTCACCGATTACTATTTTTAGAAATTTATTTAGAAATTTATAACGCTCGCAACTTGATCTAAGGATGCCATTACATTAGAAATGAATGCAATACTACATATAAATATATCTTCATTAAAAATGTCTTACGCCGACTGTCAACACTTTCCATAGTTTAAAATACTATTTTTACTTTCACTTTTGCGATTTTGTAGGCGATAATCTGATTGGTTCAAAGGGTTAGTGATAAAACCACGTTTTTGTTACTCGTCTTCAGATCCTGATAGCGTAGCGGTTTTCAGGATATGATTTTAATCAAATTGTTAATAGCACAGTTTTTCGTCCAATTCAAATAAGTGCATGCTATTGCAAAGATAAAGACCGCTTTTATTTATTCTATAGTCTATTCCAAAAGAAAGTATGGACTTAGTTTTCGGTGATTTTTCTTTTACTGCTTTTCTTAATGCCAAAATATTTGGTATCAAAATTGAGATTATATCATTTAAATTCTAAAGTTAAACTATCTATGTCTATTCCCAATGTTGATACCAAAACATTTAGGCATTAAGAAAAGCAGTTAATGAGCAATCACCGAAAAGAGAGTGTGCACTTTCTTTTGGAATGGAGTATATATAAACTATAGAACGTAAACGAGCTCATAAAATTATTTAAAAAAAAACAAATTTTGTTGAACCAAATGTGTTGCATTTGTGATCATTTAAAATATGGATTACCGAAATTACTTTTTAAATTCAATGTTAAAAACTGAAGTACGTAGAACGGTACGCATTTTATAACCTAATAAAATAATCTGTACAACAAATAATCAATAAGATCGTTCAATACTTTTGATTCTGTGTAAGTTCGCCTTATGTGTATTTCGTATATGTGCATGATGCTCTAAATCTAAAAAAATGTAAAATGTATTTAGGCATTTGGTAAGCTATTAAAACGGTTTTGCACCTAGGCCTAGAATACGACCCCCACCCCGTGGGAAACATTGTCGCAAATCTGGTTTGCTCATATCAAAATATATAGCTGGTCGTCAGTAACATGGACTTATCAAGACTGAAAAACATGCGCTTATGCCAGTTCGCTAAGACCAGGTAAATGGTATCAAACAACACCCTATGACGATGTTAACGCGCACTAATTTGTTGCAGCATCCGTTGACACAAATCTTAGAAACTCTGCCACTTCGTCCTGTTTGTCGAAAACTTGATAGTACTCTTTTTTGCACATATCTTTCAAAATTAAAACAAAAAGCGTGTTTGTAAATAGAACAAGAATAATAATACATGTAATTGAAAGAATGATGTAAACAAAAATATGAACAATGTTTCCAGAAAACTATATACCATACATGCACAAAAGAAATGTGGAAACACATTTGCAAAATGCAAGTGACATAATTAAAAGATATTTGATCAAAGAATCGATAATCATATGCTTGGTACACGTATAAATGCGTGTCATTATTCCGTCACTCCCCGATGCAAACGCATAACGGATGACATTGATAATCAAAATAGCAGATTCTTTAAAACACAATTTTCTTTGTGGCCAATCCCATTAAATTAATGCGCCGGTAATAATGAACCAACGAATCAATAAATAAATCAATCAATCAATTGATTGTTACCGTGTTCTAAGTGACAAATTATAAGAATAGGTTCCGATGTTTGATTGAAATCACAAAAAAAAACGTTTTGATGTTTGATTCAAATTGCATATCGTTTTCTTGTGTTCTCTTGTGGTTTTATTTTAACGCGATCCCAAAATGCGAAAACAAGTGTGTTTTAATTTTGTCTTTATCTTTTTCGTCCTGCGCATATTAAAATTTGGTACATAAATAATATATATTTGCCAAAAAAGTTCTTTTAATATGGAGTTTTTTTATTTGCAAAAAGAACTCTGTTGTCTATATTTAATATGAATATATTAAAAACTACTATTATTTCTTCTTGTAAACTAGCGCAATGTACTTTTATTACAAATTACAAGCAAATAATACATAAAGGGAAGTAATAGCCCGACCGTCTTTAACTGACAAAAAAGAAAAGAAGAATTCGATGCTTGTTAAATTCATCAAGTTTCTGGAAGAAATCTGTAACCCAGGTGTGAAATTGAAATTGCCGACTTCATGTTGAACATAGATGTGAATCATGTTGAACTCACGAGATGTGAGTGGTCATTTATCTGTTTGACAATTGAGACTGACATTACACAGTTTGTGAAACTCAGTCCATATGTATGTACTTACTTGCGTCAGTGAAGAGCTATTACATTTATCCTTAAATTTCATGTTGTGCGAAATAGTTCCTTCAACAAAATGTTTATCATTGTCTCGGCTGGAAGATATTAAAAACAGAGGACAAGACAATTACGTATAATACAAAGGATTAGGCATGAAACGTTTAACGGCACCGACAGTTTATAAAGTCACGTGGCAAACGGTGGTCGCACGGGGTTGAAACATGATTTATTTTGACGGCCGTGAGTTCATATTCCACCAACTCTTGATTTTTTTTTATCCAATGATAAGCAATATTTTATGTTGGTTGTGTTTTTTCTAATTAAGGAAACTTAAGTCATAAATATCTGTCACATTTGAAGTAAGATAATATTATAATTGTGACATTGTATGCTAAAATTCAATAATATCGTATCTTTAAAAGGTTACTGATATTGTTTTAGATATGTAATTCGATGTGTATATTGCATTAATTTTAAACTTTGAAAATGAAAAACAATCATACGGAACATATTCAGCCGCAATATATTTGAAAATTTATTTGCTCTGGTTCTAAAAAACATTTATAGGTTTTATCTAATTAGCGCGGAATACAGCTTTTATTTCATCAATTTTGATATGAAAACTGGCTTTTAAATTTCATTTGTGTATCGTTGTTTTATTTTCAAAATTACAAATCAAATCTGAATTTTTGTAAACGTTGTTTATCCAAAGGACTAGCGTCAACAATCATATACAGCATAACAAAACGTAAACTTCGATATTTACGGCATCAAAATAAGACGTGTGGTGTACTTCATCAAATCGCGATTGAAAAATAAATCGACGGTGAAAGTTTTTGAAAATTGACTATTGAATTGAAAATATATTGTTCCTGAATATATCAAAAAATTGCAAAAAAATTTCGGGCCGATTTTTTCTAATCGGACCTTAAATGTGAAAAATCGACGAAAACTCGAAATTTTAAAACATCCCATTTTTGTTATTAATTTAACAATTGTAAAGAAATTTATCATGTTTTTCCTATCAGCATGAAGGAAATCACTAACATGATCATTCTGTTTGGTTAAATTGTCTCTATGCGTCACTATTTTAGATCAAAAATGAAAAATACGGCGATTTTACGGCCATTGACAGACGGTCAAAAACGTGCGTAGATGGTGTTGTTTGCGACGTCATGTACAGTGATAGGATTTATAACTGTCAAAACCAATGTCCATTTCGTATCAGGAATATCACAAACTTTCATTTGATACCAAATTCAACTATTTTCTTGAAAATATTTTTAAAGGTACATTCCACCTTAATATAATAATACCACAGTATCTGAGCTTCAAAATTAGGATGATTTTCTTTTTAGATAGGTGTTTATCAACATTTATTGTAAAAGCAGTTTCATGTTTTTCAAATTTTTAATGCATAACTATCTGATTTGACTGGTTTCAGAATCTGCCGCTGTATGATGCCATGTTTACGGCACTGGTGCAGGACAGAGTAGACTTTGTACATTTGTTCTTAGAGACAGGAGTCAGCCTAAGGAAGTTCCTCAGCATCGAAACTCTCTGGAATCTGTATGGAAATGTAAGTCATAACATATTTAATTTTGAAAGGCTCTACAATCTCTATGGAAACATAAGTTGTAACATAGCTTGAAACACTCTGGAGTCACTATGGAAATGCAAGTCACAACAAAACTTGAAATTAAAAGTCAAAGCATAACAATTTTAAAATTCCTTTAGTTGTATTTAGAATTCTCATTCATACATGTAGCATCATATATTATTTCTTCTGACATTATGACTGAACTTTTTATGTCTCTCTTTCCATAAATTCAGAAGTATTTATTAAATGTGTTCCATGGATGTAAATATCCAAACATGCTAGCTCATTTTAACCCTTTTGTCCATATATAAGCATTTTTACGCAAGTGCGACCAGTGTAGATCCAGATCAGCCGGCACAGTTTGTTAGATGTGACTTAAGTGAGATTGGGTTTCAGTATACAGCACTCAGGAAAGGAGATTCAAGATTTACTTGTAAATGTAAATTGTTTTCTTTCAGGTTCTACAGGACACCTCAGACACCATGGCACAGCTTATTAACAACCTCATGTTATACCTCAAGGTAACATATAACACTTCTGATCTGTTCTGTAATCTATCTAATATAATTAGTTTTCTACCCGAGATCTGTACTGTAATGCCTGATATGTTCAGTGTTCTCCACAAATCTATGCTGAAGTGCCACATAGTAACTAATATGGGTAGGGTTTTCTTCAGTCCATTTAAGGTTGCTATGCTAACGTACACTTCCGTGCACTAGTATTTTAAACTGTTCACTAAAACACAAATATTTATTGCCAACGTTTCAGGGGGATAAACCCCACTTCTTCAAGGGGCTTTTACATAGAAATGCTAAATGTTTACATGTTATCACTTTCTACTAGTTTGTTAGCTTGATTAATCAAGAATAGGTGAGCTAACCTACTTAACATGATGTCAGGTTGGGGTCAGCATCCATTAAACAAAATATGCACTGGGTCAGCATCCATAAAACAAAATATGCACTTGCTCCCATAACTTTGAAACTTTGAGATATCAACTTGAAACTTTGAATATATACTCACCAACAGAATCTTCAT
The DNA here is from genome assembly GCA_038501625.1 of Corbicula japonica. Taxonomy (NCBI): domain Eukaryota; kingdom Metazoa; phylum Mollusca; class Bivalvia; order Venerida; family Cyrenidae; genus Corbicula; species Corbicula japonica. Next base: position 12,861,352 of record JAZAYU010000010.1, read on the forward strand.
TACATACAAGGACCCATAACTCTTCTAGAAATACTTTTCATGTCCCTTTTTCAATTAAATTCTGCCATAAAGCTTTTAGTCAATTCGTCCATCACTTTAACATTATGCAAGTGATTGATATGAAACTAAACATTAATGTCCCAATCATAACCTTTTTCATTTCCAATAAGATACTTAACTCTTGCAAGAATATTTTCACATTTATTTACTGTATTACTCTTGTACTTTGTTACCAGAGTAGGGTAAGTCGTAATTGCACAGTAATGGTACAGTATAGTACTTTTATCATTTTGGCTACAATGTCTTTATAATTACTTGTTATTGTATGCTTCAGTAACCATCTCTGAATTTTTTAATCTCTGTTTTATTGTGTGTTGCTTTTTTAGAAGATAAATTCAAAGAAATGAAAAATATGTAAAACTGTATAATTTGTAAAATGCATCAACCATACCTCTCTTTGAGCTGATGCCTTTAGCTTTAAGCATCTAGAATGTCTGAAATAAAAATTTCTTTCCAAATAAAATGAAAATGGTTTCTTTTAATGATACAATACTCTCTTTTTCTCTATACTCTTTGATTTTTAAAATTTGTCTTTCTCTGTGATGGCTTACGTGTATATTGGTGTGTTCACAAGCTGGTCACCAAACTAGATCTATATCAGAATTTCTTCACTTCTTGTATTGACTGTTTCATAACTGTTGGACCTTTATGTATCATATATGTCAGATCACCCTCAACTGTTCTCTGTTAATCCTATACGCCATATAAATATGGATGTAATCATGTCTGAGACCAGCATAGATCAAGATCAGCTATAACAGCCAGACCATCTGATTTGGATCTACACTTACCATTTCTTGGTCAGAAATAAATCAAAAGCACAGTGCAGATCCTGATCAGAAGATCTGAATCTACAATGTTTGCTCATGTAATAACATCCATATCCCAAAAGTTAATGGTTATCTAGAGAAACCTTATTATATGATTTATTTCAAATTCTGGGATTTGTGCATGTTAAAACTCTGTTGAGTTGCGCACAACAAATCAATTCTGAATGTCCTTTTTTAATAATTTTTAAAAAATGAGTTTATACATGCATAAATGCTAGAAAACAAATTTAATTCGTATGATTTCAACTGAAGATACTTTCATAAAAGATCCCAGGACCCAAGATTATAAAACTGAGGATGGAAACCAATCTAAGATCAAAAACATCTGATTGGCTGAAATAGAAACATGTCTCTGTTTTCCCCAATCAGATGATTAAGATTTGAAACTTGTCTACAATGTCCGTTTTATAATATTAGTCCACGATTTTCAAATAAGTTCTCAGTTGAACTTATTATATTCCATCAACATTGATTTGGTATTGATTTATGCTTTACAGAATCAGAGCCAGGTTTGAGAATTTAGTATCTGCAACATTTTACTTGTTTTAGAAAATGTTTTTGTATAAATTTATGTTTTACAGGCACATAGTCAGGTACTTGAGACACGTTTGTTATTCATTTCGTTTTAATTTTTGATTTGCAGCTTTTTTAACCTTTACTCCATATATATATCCGGGTTTGATTGCATGTGCAAACATGGAAGTGGAACTACTTCATGATCATGACAACTGTGCCATCTGATTTAGATCTGTACTGTTCACTTCTTGGTCAAAAATAACTTTATGAAACGGAAAGCACACATTGTTTATCTTGATGAGATGGCACAGATGTGCTGCCAGTGCCCAAGGTTATAAAGCTGAGCATGGAAACCAGTCTCAAATCTCAAGCATCTGATTGGCTGAAATGGCGACCAGTCGCCATTTCAGCCAATCAGATGCTTGAGATTTGAGACTGGTTTCCATGCTCAGCTTTATAACCTTGGGCACTGGTCTCAATCTACACATTTAGACCATACGATAAATGTCGTATTTATGGAGGAAAGTGTTAATGAGTGGTTCAGTTTTTCAGTTAACCATTTCCTCCATATACACGCATTTTTATGCATGTGTGACCAGTGTAGATCCAAATCAGCTGGCACATCCATGCTATCAGATCAGGATCTGCACTGGTCACATTTTGGTCAGAAATAATCAAAAAGTGAACAGTGCTGATCCTGATCAGATGGCATTGATGTGCTGGCTGTTCTTGATCTTAACTGTTCTCCCATGCAATAAAGGTATGTCTATGGAGGAAAGGGTTAAGCATGCTTCAGTTCTTGCCAGTGTTCCTGACAATACAACTAGTATCAGATCTACAACATGTGATCTGCCCCTAAGTTTGATTTGGTTGAGTTTAAATTATTTATGCTACAATGTCAGAGATAATAAAATAGCCCAAGACCTCAGTTGAATTATTGAGTTCATGTGCATTGAGGGGATGCTAGTCTCTTGACCTGCTTGTATCTCAGACTGAATTAAAAAGTTGATTGTTGGTGCAAGCACATTTTTCATGCTGTTATTCTGATCAACTGTTAGTTTTGTTATTCTGGGCCCAAGATCATAAAACTAAGTTTTGAGATCAGTCTCAAATCTTAAGGATCTGATTGGCTGAAATGGCGACTGGTCGCCATTTCAGCAAATCAGATGCTTGAGATTTGAGACTGATCTCCAGATTTTGTTTATTATCTTGGGCACTGCTTTGATACTCATACCTGTGAATCTCTTCAGACTTCCAAGTGATTAAGCCTTTCCTCCATAGATACACCTTTATTGCACGGGTGAACAGTTGCACACATGTAAAAAGGTGTATATATGGACTAAAGGGTTTATTAAGGCTTGAAAAGTAGCATGAAGAATGTTAGTTGTGTGACAAGGAGATGACCATTAAATGGCAGACAATTAAATGTTTAGTAACATGACATAGTCAGTGTCAAAAACTGATTAAAAGTATGTTAAATAATATGCATAATTTAAAAGCAGTTGCTGTGTTTCTGCTGTTATTAAGACAATTTTATTTAGAATAAATATCTCTTACCTCTTGATACAATCATCACAATTAACTGGTATAAGATGTCAAATAGTCTATCAGAAAACTTACGATAGCGGTATAACGATTTAAAAAAAAAGCACACAGAATTGCTCTGTTTATATGTCCCAAAGTTAACATGTATTTTTTCACAAAAGAAAAAAAAAGAAACTGGTGACAAAATCAAATTTTTGTTACTGGACATTGCCATTTACTCATCACATCCCAGTAAACAATAATCACGCTCAGTCACAATGTCACTTTTTCTGTGCCTATTTTTTAAACTATATCACATTTGTATAATTTGCACAAGCCAGCACAGTTTCAAAGAGATATTTCAACATATCTCTCAAGCATGCTTCCACTTTGTAATATATGATGATACATATTTTATACTGTACTGTACTTTGATTGCGAAGATAAATGATTTTCATGGTAAAACTATCATTACCCGGTAGTTATATATTGCTATAACATATGATAGTAAAAAATGAATATTGATTTCTGCATTCTAAGAGTACAGTTTAGTTTTCTGTTATAAACTTAGTGACTTTTTCCTGCACTTGAGAACAATTATGGAATAAAGTTGGCTCAAGTGGAACTGGTTATTAACTAGTTGTGTTTTGTGGCTTTAGCTCACACTATCAACTGACGTAAGCAACACTTTTCTCCAAGGATACAATTTATATCCCATGCACAATCAGTGTTGAACTAGATCAGCCTACAGTGCAGGATAATCAAGATCTACACTATGCATTTCTTGGTCAGAAAAAGCCTTTGCCCAAGGTTATAAAGCTGAGCATGGAAACCAGTCTCAAATCTCAAGCATCTGATTGGCTGAAATGGCAACCAGTCGCCATTTCAGCCAATCAGATGCTTGAGATTTGAGACTGGTTTCCAAACTCAGCTTTATAACCTTCAACCCTTATGAAAGCAATGAGTGTAAATCCTGACCAGACTGCATGGATATGCAGGCTAATCTGCACCTGGGATATCAGCCATATCCATGGGATAAAGAGTAAAGTTTCTAACTAATTACTAAACAAGACATGTTATTTGTGAATTTATGATTCTGTTAGCAGAAATCTGAGAGCCTTACTGCCATTATTGATAACATGTTGCATCGAATTAGAAAATTCATATCACAGTGTTGTTTTTTTTTCAGCAAACATGGTCAGCATACTTGTGTTGCCGCCCCACAGTAGCTGCAAGCAGTGACCCTGACCTTCTGTATGCTATTGGTAAATTGATGGTACATTTACTGGGAGATGAAAACTTCAACATGTATGCTGGTAAGTGCTAGACAGGTTTTTACAATGACCTTTACTATACATTTGGTAAATCGATGGTCTGTGTGTTGTTGCTTAGTGCAGAAGGCACTGTATTGGTGTAAAAGGCTTTTTTGTGCTTAAGTTGGTGACAGGGATTAACCCTTTCCTCCATAGACACATATTTATTGTGTGGGCATTAGTTTAGATCCAGATTCTGATCAATAAGCGACCAGTGCAGATCCTGAACAGACGTCCTGGATGTGCCGGCATATCTCAATCTACACTGTTCTCACATGAGTAAAAATGCGTATATATGGAGGAAAGGGTTGTGTTGGTGCAACAGGCTATGTGTTGTTGCTGAGGGATATGTGTCCTGGTGCAGAATACTGTTATCTGGTGCTAAGTTGTCTGTTGCTGCCAGGGGGTTTGGACTTGCGCTGAAAGCATTATATTTTGTCCCATAGACTGTGTTGCTGCTAAGGGCTATGTTTTGCTGATAAGGACTGTGGTACTGCCGACGTCTAATAATTCTACTTGTCCTTTGTTGTCAACAAGAGACAACATGCGCATGTACACGTTTATCGGCGAATCAAATACCTCAGGCAATGGAATATTTTTAGCTGACATTTTGTGTATTTGATTTGCCGGAGTCTACTGTATTGCCAAGAGCTGCATTGGTGATAAGGACTGTGTGTTGGTGCTAAGGAGCGGGTGTTGGTGCTAAGGGCTTTGTGTTAGTACCAAAGGCTTTATTGCTTTTAAGGACTGTGTTTTGGTGATGATGGCTTTGTGTTGGTGCCAAGGACTGTGTGTTTGTGCTGAGTACTCTGTATTGGTGCCATCGACAGTAAGTATGTGATGTGGGCTGTGTATTGGTACTGATATGAAACCCAACAACTTTCATTTGATTAGTTGACCATTGAACATATCTGCAATATTACTGATTAACTTTGATTTCCAGATGAACGATTCAAAGTGAAAATCAAAGCACCCAAGCTGAAATGGATGGAAGGTAATCATGGATCAATGATGACAACTAGCAACAGTCAACGTGGACTGTCCACATACCAGTCAGGTAACATAAGAACCTTATCTTTATCCTTGAAGATTTCTGTAACCAGCCTTTCTGTCATGAATTAAGTCTTTCCTCCATAGATACACCTTAATTCCGAGGGACAACAGTTTAGATCCAGATCAGCTGGCACATCTGTGCTGTCTGATCAGGATCTAAACTGTTCACTTTTTTATACATTAGGTTATTTTTTACCAAAATACGACCAGTGCAGATCCTGACCAGATGGCTTGGATGTGCCGGCTGATCTGGATCTACACTGGTCACACATGCGTAAAATGTGCATATATGGAGGAAAGGGTTAAGTCATATTTCCAGCCATTGTAGAATTGATGGCTACTGACCGTTTACCAGCCAATAGGCCAGGGGACTTCACAAAGTTGACTTGATCACTTTTTAAAGATCTTAAGGCCCAAATAATCATCATAGTAATCTTATTTCTCAATATAACTAAATTTGTGACAGAGGTAGACCAGGATCAGACTGCACAGAATACAGTCTTTTTTTTTCACAAAGCTTTATGTCCATGGTTGGGTAGGGGATAGTGTTTCATTCATTTATTGTTCATATTTCACTGGTAGACATGATTTCTAGACTATATGTTGGCTGTGAACAAATCAATGTATTATATGTGTGGACATTTTCAGATCATAGAAACAGTTCGGTTGTGCCAGGCTCAGAAGGTAGTTGACCTTGACCCCTCTCTCTTCTCTCATACTGTTTCTGTAGATGGGTATTTTTTGGAATTAGTTTAACTTTGACAAAAGCAGATTTTGATTTATGATTAAATAACAATATTAAGAAGAAAAAAATAAGAACTAAAAACAAGAAGTAGAACTTTTTTGCCTTTACTTCATATATATACGAGGGGCATTTATAAAGTATTAATCAGTGTGGCGCTTTAGTTGTATACGTCATATTTCTGCTTAAATTTTTAGATCAACCCTTCGAAGTATTCCCCTTTGACTTGTATGCACTTTTCCAAGCGTTTAATCCAATCAGAAAATGCTTTTCGGAATGCATCTTTGGGTATAGTGTTAAGACACTGGAAAAGCGCGCTGCCGACGGCGTGCCGAGATTCAAAATGTCGACCTCTCATGTAGTTCTTAATAAAGGGATTTAACCAATAATCGCATGGAGCAAGATCAGGGCTATATGGAGCGTGTGGTAAAGTGTCAATGTTGTTGTCTCTTAGATACGACGTTACCACCGCTGACTTGTGGGCCGGTGCGTTGTCATGCAGGAGCTTGATTCCGCGTACGCCGGTACGGGGACGGTCTGCAGTATAGTGGCATACAACAGCAGCAAGTACCGAATCTCGGTAAAATGTTCCCGTAACACTTCTACCTTCTGGTACAGGAATTCGAGCCACCATTCCCTGGCAATCAAAAAATAATGCATACATAATGCGTTTTGAGGTGCGAGCTCTACGGGCAATTTGGGCCGTCCATCATTTTCACCGACCCACACCTTATTTTTTTGTTTACTGTCAGGCTCATAAAAATATACCCACATTTCATCGCCAGTCACAATTTCATTCATGCGTTTTTGGTCAGCATTCTTGTATGTATCAAGCAGCTGGGACGCTATTCGCACGCGCTCGCGCTTTTGATCATCAGTGAGGAGGTGGGGTATCCACCTGGCGCAAACCTTGCGTAGCTTTAACGCGCGCGTCAATATTTGAAAAACCGATGACGAATTAATGCCACATAAATCACTTATCTCCTCGACTGTACAATGGGCATCATCTTCCACAGCTTTTTTAACAGCGGCAATATTTTCGTCAGTCATTGTGGTCACTGGACGGCCAGGACGGGCCTCATCTTTTATATCCTCCCTACAAGAGTTAAAAAGACTAACCCACCTTCTAACCGTGGAATACGAGAGAGCACAGTCCCCATAAACCTTGTCTAAGTCTGCTTTAATATCAGGTGCAGCAACGCCGAGCAATGCGCGTACTTTACAATAAGCTCTTTGCTCATCTTGAAATTTGTTCTCTTTGTCTGCCATTTTAACTGCAGTGTATCTGACCTTGGTCGATTCAAGTGAAGATTTCAATCACTGTAACGATTTTACCCGGTTTCCTCGTGCACGTAACTGTAGAGGAGAGTCTAAGCTTTCCATATATGTATAACATGTAGAAATTTCTTTCGGATTAACGTTAAACAATCACACTGATTAACACTTTATTAATGCCCCTCGTATACATGTATTATGACTTTTATTGCATGAGCAAACCGTGTAGATCCAGATCAGCCAGCACATCCATGCTGTCTTATCTGGATCTGCACTTTTTGCTTCTCGGTCAGAATAACCTAATGAACCTTAAATCAAACTGTGTAGATCCTGATCAGATGGCACAGATGTGCTGGATGATCTGGATCTACACTTTCTGCCCATTTGATAAAGGTAAATCTATAGAGAAATGGTTTAGTTAAATCACATAAATGTACAATAAATCATTCTTACGATAATAACAAATAAAGCAGTGATGAATAAACAAGTAAATAGTTTTAACAAAAGTCACATTGTACAAGATGTAGATCTAGATCATGCTGTACATCTATACAGCCATTTGTATAACATGGTTTCAGCATGAAACGTTCATGTTCAACGATTTTGACTGACTAAATCAGCTTTGTTTTGCTGGATTTTATGTAATCACATTAAAACAGGGAAATAAATAAGACAGAAAAATACCCACTCTACTATCACAAAGTCTTGTGAATCTAGATTTGGTCATTGCACTGCCATTATACATTACTCATTTTCAACAAATATAAGTGCAAATATTTATCACCCCTCACTGGTGCAAATGCTTCATAATGCTTAATTAACCCTTTAGTCCATGATACATATTTATTGCGTGAGTGAACAGTGTAGATCCAGATCAGCTGGCACATCCTATAATCTGATCAGGATCTACACAGTTTGGTTTTAGATTCTTTAGATTATTCCTGACCAAGATGTGACCAGTATAGATCCAGGTCAGATTGCACAGATGTGCCAGATGATCTAGATCTACACTGAGTGCACATGCAATTAAGTGTGTATATATGGAGTATGGTTATGCTGCTTCATTTATTTTAAAATATATCCTCCGTGAACCTTCATTCGCGGTAGTAAGTTTTATGGCAAAGACAGAACAATAATTTAGAAAGAATACATTAAAAGCTCATTAACCTCACTGAGTGCAATTAATTTCCTCCATAAATCCGCAAAGTAAACTCAAAATCAACAAAAGTACTTTCCAAATACAACAAAATGCGTAGATCATGTTACACTAGCGGCCATTTGCAATTTGGAACCTTTGATTCGGGGTAGTGACGTCACTGTCAGTTCATTTGAAATTTTAGGCCAAGCAAATTTCAATTAATTGGTTTTTATGTAAAATCTAAAAATAAATGAAGTAAACAGTTAAATAACAGTTTTAACAACAGGAAAGGGTAAAATGGTTCACAACTTTTGCCTATTCAAACACACTAAACATGGGAACTTCCAATAACAAAATTTTCTGGGTCAATTCTCCCATTTACTCAGTCTCACAGGGTATTTTCAGGTACCCTGTATATTTTGGAAGCTCTGAGTAGCTGACACACCATCTTCCTTCACACATCTATAGGCATTCGTCAAAGCCCTTGGGGAAAACAACATGTATTTCTGTGTAACAGCCCTGGGATTTGCATAACAATGACAAGGTTTGATAAAAATTGGTTAAGCACTAGGGGTACGAAAAACATACAATCATATAGTTGGCCTTAAAGCTGCGTCATAGCGGTCATGTGACTTCCATTCATAAAATGTGAAGAGAGCAGACGGATGTTTTTGGAGCTGAAATTTTTGTTTCTTAGAAAATAATTTTATCAGATCTTATGGATATGATTTGGGAATAGTAAATGCATGTGTTTTATGTAAGTATGTAATTAAATTCTTTAAATTTACATGTTTTAATCGCATTTTCTAAACTTTGACAGATTTTACGCTTGGGTAAACACTGTAGTAAAATATTACATCACTCGTTCCCGCACACCTGCAAATCTCGCGAGATTGTTCAGGAAAACAAAACTACCGCGAATGCAGGTTGCTCTTGATTTTAGGGACCTTGACGATATGTAATTTTGATGAAAAACAAAACAATAACTCTTCCCTCAATATATACGCATTTTTATGTGTATGCGACCAGTGTAGATCCAGATCAGCCGGCACATCCATGCTGTCTGATCAGGATCAGCCTGGTCGCATTTTGGTTAAAAAAATAATCTAATGAATCTATAAGTGAACAGTGTAGATCCTCATCTGACAGCACAGATGTGCCAGCTGATATCTGTGCCATCTGATCAGGATCTAAACTACCATGCAATAAAGGTGTATCTATGGAGGAAAGGGTCAAAATTGTTTTTAAAGTAAAGGAAATCTTAGATTTGAAATAATCATGAACTGGTATGACAGTGGATTGGATGATATATTGATATTATTTTCCAGGTTACCTTGAAGAGTTTCTTAACTAATGGTCTGACTTTGCACATACAATATGCTATCCAACACTCCTTAAAACAAATACCATATAATGTACTGTTTCTATTTAACACCAACCAGTAAACAGGTGATTATAAAGTCCTCAATATGACCAAAATGTTGGCTAAATCGTGCATAACTTTAGGTGACATTAACATTAATATGATCAGTTCTTTAGCCAACTTGTAATATCAAAAACAAAGTTTGGTTTTGTTTTAAGTGAAACTTCAAATGATAACTGTTTTATGAAAAATCCACTTTGGCAGTTGATTTGATGTTAGCTTAAGATATACTGGTAATACAAAATAGCTATATCAACTTGTATACTTGCAATAGGTTTGTAAGGTGCATTGCATATTGAGAACTTTGCCTTAAACCATTAAGCTGAGACTGGAGACTAGCTTCAAATCTCAAGCCTCTGATGGCTGAAATGGAGACTACTTAGCATTTCAGCATTTTGAAACTGTGCTGAAGATAATATAACTTAAACTAGAGATCAGTCTCAAATCTCAAGCATCTGATTGGCCGAAATGGCGACCTGTCGCCATTTTAGCCAATGAGGTCCTTGAGATTTGAGACTGATCTCAAATCTTAGTTTTATGATCTTGGGACCTGGTCTCCATTCTCAGATTTATGATTATGGGCCTTAGAGAGGTGTTACAGGATGGAGATGGTGGTGGATTTGAGGGAGCTTGTTATTTTTGGGAGTACATTATTAGGTTTAGGGTGGGGAATGATTCTTCCAAAATAAAAACCAGTTTCCTGTTTGAATGAAGCTTATGTGTTAAAACATGACAAATTAATCTTATATTCAATATTGTTAGCAATATTATTTGAAAAATGAAGTAAATAAATAAGTTATCAGTAACTTAAACAAGGAAAAATAATTGGCTTATATTAATGTTTTGGCTGTCATTGTATTGTTGTTTGGTTTAAATATTGAAAATTTTATACAAAATGGATGAAAATGTAGATCCAGATCAGCTGATACAGACGTGCCATGTTCACTGCTCACTTATTGGTCAGAAATAACATAATGCATCTGAAAGCGGACATATTAGATTCTGGTCAGATGGCAAAAATCTTCACCGTAGTGCAGAAACATTGTAAATACCATTGAAATAACAAGTAGTTACGCTGTTGTTGCACTAAAGTGACAAAATATGCTAGCTGATCTGGATCACACAGTTTACCCATGGGATAACAGCCATATCCCAAGGAGTAAAGGGTTACTTATTGTCAACAAATTCTCGGTAATCAGTTCATTTTTGTGTCGCCCTTTCGAAGAAACGGCGATACATAGGGATCACTTTGTCCGTCTTTCTGTCCGTCCGTCCGTCCGTACGTCCGTCTGTCACGAAAACTTAACGTTGGCTATAACTTTGCCATTTCTTAATATTTCTTTATCAAACTTTCAAATTATATTGTTTATGACAACACACTCGAGATGGTGCCAAATTCTCAAGGACAAGGTCACATTTGATGGAGTTATGCCCCTTTTTGTACTTGGATTTTTACACGAAAACTTTACGTTGGCTATAATTTTGTCATTTCTTAATATTTTTTCATCAGACTTTCAAATTATATTGCTTATGACAACACGCTCAAGATGATGCCAAATTCTCAAGGTCAAGGTCACATTTGATGGAGTTATGCCCCTTTATGTACTTGCATTTTTACACGAAAACTTAACGTTGGCTATAACTTTGCCATTTCTTAATATTTCTTTATCAAACTTTCAAATTATATTGCTTATGACAACACGCTCGAGATGATGCCAAATTCCTAAGGTCAAGGTCACATTTAATGGAGTTATGCCCCCTTTGTACTTGGATTTTTACACGGAAACTTAACATTGGATATAACTTTGTCATTTCTTAATATTTTTACATCAAACTTTCAAATTATATTGCTTATGACAACACGCTTATGATGATGCCACATTTTTTGATGGAGTTATGCCCCTTTTTGTACTTGCATTTTTATTTCGACATAGCACTAGAGGGCGACACAAGTGTTCAACTGAACACCCATCTAGTTCATCAGTGGTTTTAATCCGAACATAATACATGAAATGTCTTACTTCTAAAACAAAGTAAGCCTTAAGTGAAGTAGTCAACCAATACTGTGGCATCATTTAATTTTACCAGCATAAGTTTTAGCGCAGTTGGCGGGAATTGCATTTTTGAGTGAGCATGAATCTTCACAGTTGTATTATACCCACATAAAAGAACTATTAAATTGTTAATTTCACACGGATCTGATTTCATGCACTTTCCAAAGCGCGAAAATTAGACCAACATGAAATATAATGATACTACAGTTGTAACTTTGGAATGAAACCATAGCTTTATAGTTAGAGTAAATAAACAACATAATTTTTTGGTTTTAGCTGACAGTGCTCGGAGGTTTTTCCGGAAGAGGAATAGGCAGGTCTGTGACTTTGAGAAGAATCCTGAGCGGGAGCTATTCCTGTTTGCAATCCTCCTCAACCGGCGAGATCTGGCCAAGTTGCTGTGGAGGAGTGGTCCAGATCAGATTGGTCAGTACCTCCTTAATACCTCTTAACATTCAATGCTTCTTCAAGCTGTTCTGGCTTGCCATACTCCTCAATGGACCTATCGCTGATTCAATGGATGGGTGTTGTAAAATACCAATGTAATGGGGATCATAAAACTGAGATTGGAGACCAGTCTCAAATCTTATGCATTTGTTTGGTTGCAATGGAGACAAGTCTTCATTTCAGTGAATTAGATACTTTAGATAGAAAACTGGTCTTAATTTTATGATCTTAGTCAGGGATTAAGCTAGGAGCAAATTTTAGGGAGAAGTGACTTCTACCTCCTGGAAAATTTAGGGAGAAGTTTTCAGAAAAAGGGAGAAGTGGCCAAGGTGGTCGGTTGCTTTTTAAATGGCTCTAATTAAAATCCAATAAAAATCTCACTTTGTGAAGACTGATTAGGTAATCATGTTGAATCTGTTTATGACACGCGTTTGTCAATGTTTATAATTGAGTAGGTGAATATTTGGGGTATTATTGGCAGATGTTTGAATGTTTCCTCGGGCAAATTCAACAGGAAATCGAGGGCGAAGTGAACTTGGCTTTTCTGTGCATATAAAGCGAAGTAAGGCTGGTCTGGGTGCCTTCTTTGCACGAATTGCCTTGATTTGTGATCCCTGTTAGTCATAGCTTTAGATTTCACTGGAAGTAGTATTTTATCCAAAGGAATTTTTATTATTCCACTTGCCTTGCTCCGGTGCCCACCCTCACTTCTGAACCAGCCCAATGCCCATCTACCTTTCTGAAGCAGGTTAAAGCTTTAAAGCAATATGCATCCATAGAGGCACATGTCTGTTGCAGTATAACAAGCGGAATCAATATTTCATTAATTAAGGGGATCTAAGGCTACAAAGATAGCAACACTTTTGATCAGATGTAGAATGGTTTTGACTGGAACAGTTCACATACTTGAGCACAAAAGAAATGCCTTGGCTAAGAATAAATAGAAATCATTCCTCTGATAAGCAGTGTATTTATTAAATCCATTCATGAATCAGAAGACAAACATTTCCTGATATACAGTGGAGATCCAATATAACGTTGTTCTTGGGGCCAGACCGCGGATTGCAATATAGCTGAGCTCCTATGTAATGCACACTCAATAAACTTTTTTACCATTGAATCTATATAAAGGAACAAATCGTGTTAACACATAAAGTATCTAGTCATACGAGGGGAATTAATAAAGTATAAATCAGTGTGATTGTTTAATGTTAATCCGAAAGAAATTTCTACATGTTATACATGTATGGAAAGCTTAGACTCTCCTCTACAGTTACGTGCACGAGGAAACCGGGTAAAATCCTCACAGTGATTGAAATCTTCACTTGAATCGACCAAGGTCAGATACATTGCAGTTAAAATGGCAGACAAAGAGAACAAATTTCAAGATGAGCAAAGAGCTTATTGTAAAGTACGTGCATTGCTCGGCTTTGATGCACCTGATATTAAAGCAGACTTAGACAAGGTTTATGGGGACTGTGCTCTCTCGTATTCCACGGTTAGAAGGTGGGTTCATCTTTTTAACTCTGGTAGGGAGGATA